>JARQZK010004333.1:285000-482500 GCA_030704885.1 Cynegetis impunctata
GGAAAGTTTTAATATATTCTTCAAAAATTCATTCTCCTTTTCTAGTTTTATCTCAAGTATAGTATCTAGCACTGTTATTATGAAAGCTAGTATTTGTTTGATATTTTTCTTGTATTCAAATGATACATAGAACCTCTCATGTCGAGAAAAGTGATCGCATCAATTTAATCTATGGAACTTATGAAATTAAAATTATTTTCATCATTTATGACTTCAATGAACAAAAAACTTCACTAGAGAAGACATTGTCTTCCTTATATTCAACATAAAAACATTCTAAATGTATACCAGTCGTATCAAATGAAAATTCCTCTCGTTCCAATTTTTTAGATAATGAAAAAGGCATTGAAGACAAATTGCAAAGATTATAGCAGTAGTTTTTGCCCTCAAAACAGAATATTTTACGTTCATAATAACTGATACTTAACTGTAATATATACTCTCTTATATGAATGACATCCATACATTACTCGATTCTTATACATCTTGGTCATCAGTTGATAAGCCAAAATTCATAAAACAACCAACAATACGGTCGGAATTGAACCCACGTATCGTAAAGCAAATTTCAATTATAACCTAACGTACCTTTAAAATCCAATCATTAATGGGTATAATCTCTATCAAAAATCTTGATTATATTTTCTTCCTCAAATGCCAAGCGCCTTAATATTTTTCAGTTATCAGTTATAAAGTTATTACAGACAAACACTTTAGACATAATAAGGCCTCTTTTGATTGAGAGTACATTTTTCATACTCATTTATATAATTTACCTTTTATACATATACAGGCATTAAAAAGCCATATTAATTTTAGTTAAAATCGTAAACATAATAGTTAGTACTTCGTTGATGTATCATAAGAATGAATATTGATTATGGTCTGCCGGTCTGTGGTGTTCAGTTTTTGCAGTTGCTCACTTCCAAACATTATTTAATACGGCCCTTGCGTATCACTGTTCTACGGTTACCCAAACCTACGCACAACAGGTGTTGATACGTTCTTTGTAGTGGAAGAAGACTGGCGTAAACATTGCGATGGGATGGTAGAGATTTATCTAACAAATTAGCAAATAGTCGCTGTGAAGTTGCATTACCAATATAACCATACTCTCTGTTTTTCACAATGACAGAAGACGAAGAATTTGAAAAAACAAAAAGTGATAATTAGTCAACAATTGGAACTTTGAAAATAACTGTAAGACTCTATCAGCTGTAAGTTGAAGGAAACTGAACAAACATCGGAACGAAATTTCATGAAAATAAGGTTTGGAGAAAGACTACTGAGAGTTGCTTTTTCATCTAGTAGCCATTTGATTGCACTTTTCTTTATTCTAAGTACTTAGGTATTGCAAGAATTATAAAAAGCATTCATTGTCTGTTGATTTCCAATATACCTTAACATTATTCAAACTTTATCATTTGTGTGGGCACGATAGAATTTTTTTTTTAAATTGAATTCGTCATTTGTATAATTTGAAATTTTCCGAAGTTTCTAGTAGTTTCTATATTTTGAAATATTATTTAAACAAGAATAATATTACTCAATCAATAATATAATATGCTGGAAATTCATATTTCCAATAATTAATCATATTCATGTTGAGTTTTATAAAATAGTATTCAACATAACATTTTTGAAAATAGTTTATTATTATTCTAGATTATTCAATAGTGTACCTATTTACTTTTCATACACTCAGAAATGAATGAAAAGCAGTTCAATCTTCAACACGGCAGAATAGCTTTTTCAAGAAATAAGAATATTATGACGGTCGGTCGGTATAAATATAGATATATATATATATATATATATATATATATATATATATATATATATATATATATATATATATATATATATAAATATATATATATATATATATATATATATATATATATATATATATATATATATATATACATATATTTTCCTTGATCTCTTTCTGAATATCCATGCTAACCGAGGATTTCGTCATCTGAGGTGGCTTTGGTCCACATTTTTATTATAAAAATAACAAATATTCAAATTACATGAGTAAACCTAAAACCTTTGTCACAAGTAACAAACAAATAGGTACCAATATTTAAAACAAAATTTATTTCTTACCGTACCTTAAATCTAGGAAAATGATCTTCTGAATATTTTTGCAATTATATATTAATATACAGTTTGTCACCTAAACTAGAAATTTGTGTAAATTATAATTTTTACTTTCAGCAATGATATAAATATATAGAACTATCAAAAGAGACAAACATACACTTCACTGTAAAAAGTACTATTTTTTGGTAAACCTTCTCATGGCTCATTTCTTCAGTGAAATATATTCATAAAAACTATTAATTATGTACTTCTCCCAATTATTTACACACTACTGTGGAAGATACGTGAATGTCTGGACAGGTCAACTTTGTATATTTCTGATGAAATTTATGGTAATTAACATGTGGATTTATCTGTTTGATCTTTCTTATCCTTTCAAGCAAAGCCAGTTCACAATTTTTGCACTCAAAATTTGAAATCAGTGAAAAATTTTGATGAATAATCAAGTACCACCCTGTATTAAGAACAACGTAGCTCATTTCACAGCAGGAGATCTAAAGTAATTGATATTCATTTCATTGAAAGTTCAGCCAAGGTTAAACCAGTGTTTTTCAGGCTTGTATTTTGTTTTATTTACTCGCCCATATGTCTTCATCCAAGACAACTCATCCAAGCTTCAGCTGTTCATTAGAAAATAATGTGAAGTTTGTACATAGCAAATTAAACAAGGGTTAATTGTGTACATCCACATAAACTCATTTTCAAAAATAATACAGAAGGTTTTTGCAGCTTGGCTTCTTCAACGTAGACATAATTGAACAAACTACATGGCACTGCAAATTGTTGCATCGTTTTCAAGGTGATCCGTAAATTATAACTCGAGAAAAACATCGTAAACACATCTAAATATATGTTCAGTTCAAAATTGTTACAATAAGTATCATAACAGAAAGTAACGTTCTTATACCAAGAAAAGTTGCAGCAGGAACTCATATAACTGCCATTAAAATAACGCATTTCATTAAATTCAATATTTATGTTATAAAATGAACTTCTGAAATGATTGTTTTATGTCTTGACATATTTTTCTTCTTCATTTCTCGTCATTTTCGTAACAACATCAACATGAAATTATTGAAACAAAAACAAACTCGATTTAAATTCAATTAATAAATTAGTCGTGAAACTTTCACTAATTTTTGAACAAGAGACCTCTTCATCAATTCTTGAATTATTATTCCATGAACTTCATCTCTTATCTAGAACAATATATACTTGTATCGCCTCAAAACTAACCATTTCTATAATGCACATAACTTTTTATGCTAATTAGTATTTATTATTTATTGAACATACTTAATCCCGTGACGTTTTTATATTTGTGGTTCATATGGTCAAATTTGTTATTTAGATTTTCTTTTATTGTATGTAGATTAGTTTTATCTAAGCGTGACTAATAAAATTACTCAGGGTTAATGAAGTCATCAAATGATCGTCTACAGAACAAAAATTTAAGTAAGATAGAACCCAAGAGAATTATATGGGATTAGGTTGTAAATTAGTTTAAAATGAATTCTTATATTTACCTATGACACAAATTTAATTGAAAATTTAAATTTGAACAGTTGGGTACCTGATATAAAATCATTTTACAAAATTATAAAATAAGCTTTTCATTCTCAATTTCCGGTATATTTACATGATATTTAATATGAGAAATAAGAAGTTGGATAACTGTATAATATCTTGAAAATATAAACGCCACTCGAAGGTTTTTATGAAAGTTAAAATAAGAAGGGTTTAATAGTACAAATAATGAAGAGGAAATATATAAAAATATTCAAAAAATTATGGATGTTATTGTAAAATAAACCATAATTAAATGTTGTAGATAACTTCATAAATTTTCGTGATATTCATACCAAGCGATCTTCATGAATATCTCTGTATATGAAAAAACTCGAAAATTCTCTAAATCATAATTGATAATTTTTTTTGAGGCATCGTTATGTAGAATCCTTGTTGCATAACCACTTGCTGGTAAACAAGTGTGAAAAGTGAATAGTTGAGTTCCGGGACCATAGAAATATAAATGTCGGCATAGTGGCAACCTTCGGACTTTATCGAACTAATCGCTTCCTATAATCACATCGAGCTGCTTTATGTACTAGGTGACCTTGATACCTGTCCATAATTATCCCAGCGAGCTGGTACCCTACTCTTTTACCTGTAGACCAAACCACGTGATGATACAGCGAATGTGTTTACCTGCCATGAAACTTGGTCTCAGTTTTCTTTCAGTACTTTTCATTATAAATGGAAGATTTTGGAAGGCAGCGTTGCCACTATCACTACTTTTTCACTTAATCTAGTAGCCATTTGGTCTCTATATATATATATATATATATATATATATATATATATATATATATATATATATATATATATATATATATATATATATGATGATGAACAAAAACAAAACTTGAATTTACTACGTTTATTATCACAAAAATACTTTGAAAAATATAACACTGCGATTACAATTTCGGTCACTAGACCATCATCGGGGAGATTAAGTTGAGAACTGAATACATGATTATAGATTTGCGGTTACGGGTGGGGAAAGAATTATTGCAGGTACCTAAATAGACAAAAGCATCACATATAAGTTTTTGGCATAGATACGTTGATTAAGTAATTGCTTGTTTTAAGGGCATTGCGAGACATTTAGATCAGTTTTTGAATTATATTAATAGCATTCACCCAAATATAACGTTCAAAATTGAAAAAGAATTGGATCGACAGATAAATTTCTCAGATTTAACTACTTTCATAATAATAATAATTTGAGTTTCGATATATACAGAAAACCAACTTTCACAGATATATGTATTCCGTCGGATTCAATTCATTCTCTTTCCCATAAACATTCAGCTTTTAACTCAATGATCCACAGAGCGTTTTGAATTCCATTATCCGTACCAAATTTAGCAAAAGAAATTTCTACTATAGAAATAATTCCTTCAAATAATGGTTTTCTACAAGCTTGATAGATAAAATGATAAACAATAAAAGTAGTCAACTAGCGTACAACAGCATATATCCTCAATCGAAAGTAGAAAAATCGGAAACATTCACATCTTTAACATATTTTGGTCCTCTAACAGAAAAAGTTGCTAATGTCATGCCTAAATGTAATATTAAAATTGCTTCCAAACCTAAGACAAAACTCTAAGGATTTTCATTCAATGCCAAAGATATCACTTCAAAATTTGAAAGTTCAGGAGTTTATAGGTTGATTTGTCCTAAAGGAATGTATATATTTCAGACTGGTCGATCGTTCAAGACAAGATTTAAAGAGCACCAACAATTTTTTTTTTTAAATAAAACCGATTCTACGTTTTCAAATAATTGCCGTGAAAACCACCACCCGTTTCCACAAATAGATAGATATCAAATTATGCAAAATTAATTTTTTTTGATTTTTTAAAATTTAATAATAAATTTTTAACATCTTGCTGTTTTCAAAGCATTACAAGTTACTTTGAGGTATTTAATGTGAGTTTAAAAATTATAGTTCACCTCAAATATTTGCCACAACGCACTCTTTGAAATAAAATTTCAGTTGCAAATTGTTTCTATTCCATCTAGCGTATTTCATAAGTAGTTATTCCGCCGCATCTGCGAACTTGAATATTCATTTATTTAGTGCAATATATTTCGCAACTTTAATTATATCTCAACTTCGGCTATTCTAATTGTGAAATTTCGTAATTTGTTATACTCTTGCATATTTGCTATGTAGATTCATCATTACTATGTTAATCTGCATAACTCTATCATTATCTTTAATACATTCTTCATCTTATAACCGACAGAGTAATACGACTCTCGCAAAATATAATCCCCAGAAAGGATCGATTAGAGACTAGAGCTGAATACTATCATGCCATATCAGAGTAGTGATAACAATACCCTTCACAGTAAACTAAACAACTATTGAACAAGTTTTGAAAAATTTATTTGAATTAAATCTTGATCTTAATTTCAAAAATCAAGTGACTTATATCATTGTTTTAATATTGATTAAACTTACTTGTCTAAGAAAAGACAAATATATATATATATATATATATATATATATATATATATATATATATATATATATATATATATATATAAATATAGGATTCAATATATTTGTGGGTATTATCTTCTAGATCTCAACTTAACTGAACAGGTTAACGCCTGATCCGAACTGTTAATGGTCTTGATATAACAGTAATTACCCAACTATTATTAATCATATTGAACCACAGAAACTTTTTAACTGTCACAAATATCCATATCTTGAGCAGGATTCGAACCTGATGCCGACTGTACCCTAAACCGTTTGCTCAACTGTCTAGAACAGCGGTCGACCAATAATTTTAGTTGAAGTTCGGCTACAGTTGAAAATTTTGAATTAAAGTCCAGAAAAAAACTGAAATACTTACTAGTTTTAAGAATAATGTAGGTTAATTATCAGAGAAATGTTACAGAAGGTTCGGAAAGAATTTGAAAATAGATTTTTATTTTGACTCATCTAAGACTCGTATAAACATAATAAGACTAATAAGTAAGTACTAACTACTGTAACTAATACAAGAAACTACACCTGAGCTTTTTAGCCACTTTTCTATGGTGATTCATGCAGTGAACAGCTGAAGGTGGACGTCTGTTGTTATCAAATTATATCTGATTTTCCAAAAATTCAGTTTTGAGAAAGGTGATTCACAGATATATGTGGAGCCAAGCACAGTAGCAAGGTTAATAGCTAGTTTTTTTTTGCAATTTTCATACATTTTTGAAACATTTTGTACCTCATAATTCTTCAGTGCATGCAGTTTTATACATCCGCAAAGAAATATCTTCTTTGAAGTCAATTATCTCCTTTGAAAGACTGAACACCTTCGCATCAATGTCAGTCGATTCTAACGCTGCAGCAACCTTATAACGCGATTTAAGTAATTCAGACAGCTTCTCTATCTCAGCTAAGTTTTGGAATCTTGCAACACACCACTTCCCATGATCAGGTATAAACCTCAACAAAAAATGGCAATTGCTTCAGAGTTCATCTTTTATATACAAGAATGGTTTGGAAATCAATAAATTATTTACTTGCAAAAATTGGCACACATACCAATACGACCAATACCTGGAGTAGGACATATGATGATTTTTATGCCGGAAGAATCACGTGAAACGTTTAGTACAATTCTTCGCAGGAAAAACCGTGAGGTGAAGGCTAATTATATGAAAATATTATTTGAATTGAATAGGTAGGTAAGTTATTTATCAAGATTTGGCGATTCAATCTTCCGCGACCGCGGTCTGCCTGTTGCCGTCCACTGGTTTAGAGTCTAGACCACATCAGCAGATAACTCTCACTTCTTACTGCACTTACTATAACAACTTTTTTTATCTGAATATAGTACACAGAGTTATAATTTGGAGTATCTGAAATTAATCCGTTAGTTTCGAGTTCTTGGATTAGACGTTAGAGAAACCAATAATGCAAATTATATTTTATGTTCCCACAAGAAATTCATATACCAATATTTATTTGATAGCGCCCATCTCTGTCTTAACAAAAAACCCGTTCACCTACAATGCTGGAAAGTTATACAATCACCTACCATTGGAGCTAAAATCTATAAAATACATGCAAAAAGTCCGACTGAGGCTTTTCTTTTGGAGAGACCATTTTACTCAGTAGTAGAATTTAATTTAATTGAAAAATATGTGAATTCTTAACATCTGTTTATACGTAATTGGCACATAAATGTTTTTCTGTTTTGTTCTTTTATTTTGATAGATTCTTGTTTTGTTCAACAATTAAAAGTGTGTTTCGTTTGGTTAGTTATTATTGTTAAATTTTATTTTTAATTCTTTATATGTGCTTTGTCTATAAAATTTTGTAATTTTATATGACAATAAAGATATTTCTCTCTCTCTCTCTTTCTCTTTCTGTTTGCAGTGATATAGTATAGCACTAAAAAAATTGACACATTTTGGTTTGATCCAACAAAAGATAATCTGATTTCATTAAATCTATTCCTAGTTTTTGTTACATGAAACGGAATTACTGTTGAAGTAATCACTTCTCAAATATAAGTTATAAATTAAGTTTCGTCTGTACCAAAAATACGTAACGATATATCAGCTAAAAATATAGTTTTGCAAGAGATGTGTGTTAGTTAGATCATAATACTAACCCACTAAAACAAAAGAGTTCATACAATTTCATGATTGGCGCTGACGCTATAATTCTTTCTACACCCAATAGTCCCGCCCTATTGCCCCACATTCGCCGAAATAAAGCAAGTCTTAACCCGTTGCACCATTCTTAGCCTTTCTAGAAAATTTTACGACAATTGCTGCATCTCCAGCATGTTTCAGCCTATATTCCGGCTATGCTTTAATGAACGCTTATACTATAACTATAATATGATCTAACATTAGTGTTTCTTAACTTGTGGTCCGCGGATCGCTTGGGTGGGATCCGCGAGAATATGTATGGGGTTCTGCAGTTTAATACCTGGACTATTTAACAATAGTAAATTAATTTGGAGATAAAGCAACATATTTCAAGCTGACGACAAAATTAAAATGATGCTAAAATGTTGAACCTTTAATCACTTCGCTACACTGACATCGCATTTGGAATCCTCTGGTGGAGCAATGTTGCCAGAAGAAGTACAAGACGAAATGATTTAACACATCCGCGCTTTAAGGTCTTTGTTTCGGTATTATTTTCCAGTGCCCAACAAAAATTGGACATCAGATCCTTTCAACACAGATGTTAGGTACTCTATATCAAGTTTTTGGGTGAATGTAAAGAAATATTATGAGGGAATATCACAGAAACTGAAATATTTACTGCTTTTCGAAAAGGCATTTCTGCTCTTGTGTATACTAAAAACAAATACAGAAATAAATTACAAGTGGAATCCGATTTTAGAATACAACTTTGTAGTAACGTTAACCTGAATATCACTAATTTAGTTGCATAAAAAAGCAACACCAACCTTCACATTAAGAATAGTATGCTAACGCATTTATAATAACGAAAACAACATAGGTAATTTTTATAACAAATTAGTTGTTGCATGTGTAGTAGTGAAAGAAATAGACCGAAATTCATTCCTGCTTTTTTTTTATCAAGGGGGTCCTTGATAAGTGTGGTTGATTTCCTAGGGGTATGTGGCTGAAAAAGGTTAGGAAACGCGGATCTGTTGCATTCTACACATATTCCTTCCGGGCTCCAGTCTATCATTTTTTCCACAGAAACAACAGGTCTATTGAATTAAACAGGACAGCTTGACGAATATGAGATAGCTATTTGCATTACTAGGGAGCAAAGTGCCACTTTTCCTCTCGTAGGATGTAGGTTACTACTAGGTAAACATCCGAGAGAGGAAAAGGAACCCGTGTAATGCATATGATTTTTCCTTCTACCCTAAATTGAATCTTTTTTGAAACTTTATTTACAGCACAAATAACGAATTTATGTTTAACGTCACTGTCAGTTAGCCACGGCATCCTACATATTCAAAATGGGAGGAAAGATACTTTTCCTCCCTAGGGAGGGAAATACGACTTTCCTCCCTGATGTGAGAGAGAAAAGTGAGTACTTTCTGTAGGGATCGAAGGAAAAGTATATTTAGTTAGTCAATAAGAAAATTTCTTTGTGAATCCAACAATTTAATGACTCTGGCAAGTTATATATTTTTTACTCTCCCTTTTCAGAACGAGAACTACAATAGCTTTCTTGAACACTTGAAGCTCGTTTCTTCAGACAATTAGAAGTAAGACATTTTAACCTGCGGAGTTATCTCACAATTGAAATCAAGTTCAAAGTTCTAACAATAAGAAAATTACATTTTTAAACACCATAATGGTGAAAAAATCTTATCAGATATCAGCAGTGCTATTTACTTGAAGGGAAGTGATTCGACAAATCTGATTTTGTTTCCTACTGAAAAATAATTCAACCACAATTTTTAAAAATTAAGTTAGAATTATAGATTACTATAACAGAATTTCAATCGTGACATATGCGTTTGAATAATATCCAAATTCCTAGCATGTCCGATACATGCGGTTGATAATAGATGATTGGTTGATGATGGCACCTTGTTTTTAACTGATCTTATATTTGAATTTATGAGGCCGTTACTCGATGAAAATCAATTGTTAACTACATCTTCTTCAGGTGCGAATTTCAAACTGTTTGAAATTCACACCTGAAGAACCTGTAGTGTCAGCGAAACGTGTTGTGCAACTATTGTTGTTTTATTATATGTGAAAATCGTAAAACTCAGAGTTTAATTTCTCAAACATGTGATCTTATATCTATAATGAGATATAAGATGGCAATAGATGGATCTTGTTCTTGAGTTGTAGTGATTGCCATTATTTGTCACCAATTCTCCAGTGATCAAATAAATTCCATTACTTGAATGTGTGATGTATCATTAACTTTGTTTTCGATTATTAAGTATGTCAAATAGAGTTTATATTTCCTTAGAATAAGTGTTTTTCTAGTAGACGGATGCTAGGTTTGGTCAACAAGGTTCACAAATATAAAATTAATTGTCCTCGGAATATTTTGACGAAAATGATCCTGAAATAACTCACGTCCAAAAGTAAAAAGATATTTACCTAAACTAAACAATATTCAAATATTACAAACAGAACTAATGAATAGTTAAATAATTTGTTTGTCAAATTTGTTGATATGCCTAGAGATTTTGAGAAATACCAATTAAATATTGATTCAAAGTATCTGATATATAATAATCACTTATAAATATCATTTACAGAACTGTTTCAAAAAATGTATGTGTAGTCCAGAATAAAAAGGTTCTTCCATCGAAAAATTATTTCAAGTAGCCGTTAATTAGTCCTGCCGTTAACATGTTTATATTCTAACTAAAAACATATTATAATTAAAATCCACCGACAATCAGCATCAAGAAAAAGTTCAACATTTTATAGTTAATATTGAAATAGATTAAATAGTTTGTCTATATAATTGTGATCAAATCCGAGGTGACGGTATCTAATTTGAGTGTATGGGAATTCGTTCAGTCCTATTAATTCACTAAACAAGGATATTTATCTCGATTTCTCCGAACATTATTTGAATTTACCGAAAGCGGCTCTTTATTCACAAAGAGTCTTTGTCTAGCTTTCATATGTCGGTCAACTGCAATCTCATAGTTGTACCCTGCAGTGTTACAATTTCAAGAGCATCGTTCTTAAATGTTCCTAAAGGTACCTGTACACTGTTGTCTTTTTGCCCTAGGTAGACTATAGAGTAGGCCTAGCTAGAGCACTTTACGCTGGTCTCTAATGGGTAATGGCATGTTCGCATTAGGCTAGTAATTTAGTCGAGTGGCGAGTAATTTAGTAACTAAACGTGTGCAAACTACGAAAATTTAGTAGAGTCGTTTAGTAAATCGTTTAGTCGAGTCGATCCATTTGGTTTTATTTTCTCGGGCGAATAGCGCCCCCCACTCACTGTTTCACCGGCTAAACAAGTCTGAACCGGCCGAAATTAGTCGACTGCATTAGTTACCGCCAAAATGTCGTTTCTCTGGAGCGAAGAAGCAACTTCAATATTTGTTTCCATATAACGATTAGCTTAATCAGTTTGTTTACTTTATTGCGTTGCAGACTGTTCATCTTGAAAAACCACTCACTTGTGAACTGTACTGGACTGAAGTGCGAACGATGTTTGGGCAGTAGCGAGTATTTTAGTTACTAAATTACTGGCCACTCGACTAAATTACTAGCCTAATGCGAACAAGACTTTAGAGCGTTATCTGTAAGTGCAACCAAGCAGCTGTGTATATAAAGCCTTGTTCGCATTAGGCTAGTAATTTAGTCGAGTGGCCAGTAATTTAGTAACTAAAATACTCGCTCCTGCCCAAAAATCGTTCGCACTTCAGTCCAGTACACTTCACAAGTGAGTGGTTTTTCAAGATGAACAGTCTGCAACGCAATAATGTAAACAAACTAATTAAGCTAATCGTTATAGCTTTTCTTAGAAGTGGTGGACGAGGAAATCTGTATGATTAGTAAAAAGAAACTATGGATACGAAAATGGATTAATAAAAGAGATAAACTGTAGCTATTTTAAGAGAGGTGGAAGAGGAAATCTGTGTGATTAGTACAAAGAAACTATGGGTACGAAAATGGATCAATAGAAGAGATAAACTAGGAGCTACGAATTGTCTTCTAAAGGAATTAGCATTGAAAGATCCCAAAGAATACTGCGGTACTTTGAGAATGTCCGATAATTGTGTAAAGTTTCTGTTAATGAAAATACACTCTGAAATTCAGCTCAAAGATACCCTTCTAAGAAGTGCGATTCCGGCAGTTACAAAATTACACGCATAATGTTTTTAATTTTTAATTCAATTTCCTTTTCATCAAATTCGGATATATTCGATGTATTTTCTAAATACAAGTATGCGGATTGTTTAATCTGTTTGTTTTTATAATATTGGTACTTAACATTCCTCCAAGCACTCATGTTCTACATATTTGGAAACAAATTTTGAAGTTGTTTCCTCGCTCCAGCGAAACGAAATTTTGGCGGTAACTAATGCACTCGACTAATTTCGGCCGGTTCAGACTTGTTTAACCGTTGAAACAGTGAGTAGTAAAGGCTCGTTTTCATTAGTAGAGTTAGCGGTTGAGTAAGCTGGGCAAGTACTAACTATCCTTTCAGCTCTACTAATGAAAACGTAATCAGTCGAGTAGAGTACTAGATCTTGGTAGAGTAGAGTAAAATTGCACGGTGGAAAAGTAACTCGCCCTCTCGCCTTCTCCTACCACCGCGTTCTATTCTACTCTGCCGCTAATTTACCAGTGAAAACAGGTTTGGTCTAGTCGAGCGTCTTTACTGTACGATATCGCGTCAGCGGATATACTCACTGAGACTTTCATAAATAGCATCACATAATTCAGGAACAAAACTGGAAATTGCCGTTTTGGACACTCTGAACAAATGCATCAGACTTCTATAATTATTTCCTGTAGCTAACAAAGTCAAGTTTTACTCGCGGTGTTATTGCATCTCAAATTTGCGTGTCACATTTTTGAATATTTGGAGTGACCATCTCAAGTAGAGCCTCAAACTTTGCCGGACTCATTGTAAAACACAATTTATACTCTTGTGTGTCCTCTTTAGCTAGTTCTCTCAAAAGAAGTGCAGGCGCTCCATGCGTATGCTTTCTTCTGATCCAATTTCTCGTCCATATTTTCTTTATTCTATTTTCCTCCTACTCAATAGCGACGGTCACTTCCCTCAAAGAAATGTCAGAAATATTTATCAAACACTTCCTCACAGCACGACGACGACGGCTGATTTTCCTTGTTGCGTTTTCAACTTTAAACTGTACTCCACTCTACCACTCTAGCATTACGAGGTATGGCAATTTGAAACCCGGAATCGAGCTCCGAGGGGCAGCTAAATTAATTTTCGGCGAAATTTCGATCATAATCCTTCACAGTAGTCTCCTTGGAGTTCCACGCACCGCTTCCACCTCCGCTCCCACGCCTCGAAGCACCCACGGTAGTCGTCTTCAGTTAGGGTGTTCAGCGCCACCGTCGCAGCTTCTTTCGCCTCCTGTACACCGCCGTGGTGGGTCCCCTTCAGGTACTGCTTCATCTTTGGGAATAGGAAGAAGTCGCAGGGAGCGAGGTCGGGGCTGTAGGGGGGGTGCGGCAACGTTGCGATGCTTTTTTTGGCTAAAAACTCGCGAATTCGTATCGACGAATGTGCAGGTGCATTGTCATGATGCAAGAGCCAACCATTCTCCGCGAGTTCGGGCCTCACGCGGAAAATACGGGCCCTCAGCCGCTCAAGGACACCTTGGTAGTACAGTCCGGTCACTGTTTGTCCCTCTGGAGCGTATTCCCGATGAATTACGCCTTTGATATCAAAGAAAATTACGAGCATGGACTTCATTTTCGATTTGGACATCCTGGCTTTCTTCGGGCGCTCCCCCCCGCGTTCCACCCACTGCTGACTCTGTCTACGCGTTTCGGGATCGTACTCGAATATCTAAGATTCATCTCCGGTTACCACAGTACTCATCCAGTCCCTCCCATCTGTCTCAATTTTCTCTAAAAGGTCACTGCAGATGGACATTCGAAGGTGTTTTTGGTCCAACGTGAGCATTTTCGGCACCATATTTGCACAAATCTTTCTCATGTCTAGCTCCTCGTGTAAAATCTGCCTAATGGTTTCCTTATTGATGTTTAACTTGTAGGACAACTCTCGGAGTGTTAACCGACGGTCTGATGTTACCAACGTGCGGATACGATCGACATTGGTGGGGGTACGAGAGATGACGGCTGCGCCCGGCCTCGGATCGTCCTCTATCGAAACACGTCCCTCCCTGAACCGCTTTGCCCACTCGAACACGGCAGTTTTCGACAGAGAATCATCTCCATACACGTCTTTAAGTTTACGAAAGATTTCCGCGGAGGTTTCGTTTGTTTTAACCAAAAATTCGATAACCGCGCGTTGCCTCTTAATTAGGTCACTCATTTTCGCGACGTATAGAAAAAACCTTGCTTTACAAAAACACGCGGGAAACACAAACTAAACGTGATACCGCGTTCAAAATTTAACTGGTACTACTGAAGAGTCCCCTCTTTCGAACGAGACCAGAACGCGCCGGCTGGTGTGTTTAGTTCGGGAGATATCGGCCGATTCCGGGTTTCAAATTGCCATACCTCGTATGTTTAATTTGCGTGTGAACGGCTACTCGCTCTAAATCCGGTCAAGCAGAGTAAGCATGCTGACAAGCATGCTTGTCTACCGCTAACTCTACTAATGAAAACGAGCCTTAACGCGTGGTGGAGGCTGCTACTCGCCCGAGAAAGTAGAAAAAAATGGATTTACTCGAATAAACGATTTACTAAACCACTCTACTAAATTTTTGTAGTTCGCACACGTTTAGTTACTAAATTACTCGCCACTCGACTAAATTACTAGCCTAATGCGAATATGCCTTAAGTTCTAGCTAGCCACAGCCGAGCCTACAGTGGACACAGTGCTAGGATGGTCTAGGTAGATAATTCTAGCTATATTTTTCTGGTTAAATAGACTTAAGTGATCTAGGTAGACCAGGAACACTTGCATTGATTTATTTTGGTTTTTTAGTTGAGCTTGTCTATTATTATCAGCAATTATAATATTAATTCTTATATTTAATGAGAAATTCATTTTCAATCAGTTAAGTATAAATAGATAGTAACAATGATTATTATGTTCAGCCGTTCTAAAGGGGAGATAGATTTTTGAAAGAGTGTGTACTTGCTTATTTTAGGTTTAATTCTTGCCATAATATTAATAACAATTGTGATATATTTTATGAGTTTTTAGAAAGACACTAAAGATAGCAAATACAAATAGAAAAACTTCTCAAGAGAAATCTTAACAAACTATCACATTCTTCTTCTATAACATTCAATAAAAGGTTCACATCTCATAAGTAGATTATAACTCAATTTTTGAAACTGGTGAAAGTCAAATGTCAATTGGTATCTTCTTGGTAGCTTATTAAAGATTTTCTTTGACATATACATCATACTATTTTGCACAAGGCTCAAGTTGTGTCGATGATTTAAATAGGGCTCTATTTTCGTCTTATTTCAACTTCTTTTTTCTTCGTAATATTTTTGTGTATAAACAAAAAGTGTAGAAATAAAAGTATAACAATCAATCAAAAACGATTATTAAATTTTTTTTTGTAATTATTATCTGTGGGTAGTTATAAGGTAACGAAACCTTCTTCAGCCCTTTATGAAATGTGAATATGGTTTTACTTTTCCTATAGTTTTACATTGATATACATTTCCTATTTTCCTGACAGGGAATGCGTCGTGGACCGACTTTCTAATTGCGTCCATTCGGTCTAATGTTCGTCAAATCAGGGTTAGGACAACATTGGGAGCATGGGAAACCACAAAACCGTGCTCTCGCAATAATAAATATATAGCCCACTTAGCGTTAAGATATCATTTTTTTTTAATAAACACGCCCCTACAAGATTTTCTCAGTTTCATTTTATATATGGTTCTTATACGATTACTTTGGGAACTATTTCCCCAAAAATTAAAAACAATAAGAAAGAAACGATTGAAAATTGGAAGAATAAATTATCATGAACGTGATGTTTTATAACATACAGAAAGTACACTACAGATCAAAGTTTCTTCGCCAAGCAATCTATATGCTCCTTATGCATATGTTTATATATATATATATATATATATATATATATATATATATATATATATATATATATATATATATATATATATATATAAGAAAATTAATATTTTACCTGTCGTTGAGTATAATATTGAAAATAAGATGAGGATATTTCGACTATATAATCTTGGGCAAATTTAATGATGGTCCATTTTTTCTTAAGGCTCTATATTTTGTGTCGGATCTAAGGCTTTTTCATGAGCAAACTAAAAAATTGTTAAAAACCGTTGTGTTGGAAAAAAATTAACAACTTTTTAGTTTGCTCCTGAAGAAGTCTCAAATCCGACACAAAATATAGACCCTTAAGAATTATGGACCATCATTAAATTTGCTCAACCTTATAGTCGAAATACCCCTATATATATATATATATATATATATATATATATATATATATATATATATATATATATATATATATATATATATATATTTCTTTATATTTATATATATTCTCAACCACAAAATCTTTCTCATCAAAGTGCACTTCTAACAGCTGAAGACATAGTTCATTATATTAGAAAACGCTAGGACTTTTATTCTTAAGGCTCTATATTTTGTGTCGGATCTAAAGCTTCTTCAGGAGAAAACTAAAAAATTGTTAAAAACCGTTGTTTTGGAAAAAAATTAACAACTTTTTAGTTAGAAATATAGAGGCTTAAAAATAATGGACCATCATTAAATATGCTCAACATTATAGTCGAAATACCCTCATCTTATTTTCTATATATATATATATATATATATATATATATATATATATATATATATATATATATATATATATATATAATATATATATATATATATATATATATATATATATATATATATATATATATATATATATATAGAAAATAAGATGAGGGTATTTCGACTATAATGTTGAGCATATTTAATGATGGTCCATTATTTTTAAGCCTCTATATTTCTAACTAAAAAGTTGTTAATTTTTTTCCAAAACAACGGTTTTTAACAATTTTTATACCTAAATATATACATATATATATATATATATCTTTCATAATCATGCATACACATTCTCAAGAAGTCTTCATATGGTTCAGTGTCTTCTGTGTATAATCCTAGCAGTAAGCGTGCATTCCTGAAAAGTCTATTTTCATTTTCTCAACCACAAAATCTTTTTCATCAAAGTACACTTCTCCAGTTGCTAAGAAGATATAGTTCATTATATGAGAAAAAGCTAAGGCACCTCCTCAAGCAGGAAAATAATAGGAATCTAGGAAAACATCACACCGCCTTAGCTAGACCATAGCTAGAATGATCTAGCTAGACCTACTCTATGAAAATAAGTCTACCTAAAGTACCATGAGTATGTAATTAAATACGTATGGCAAAATACAATAGCAGTATACTACTCGTAGTAAACACAGCATGACTATTCCAGATTTTCCATATCTATTATTTCAAAGAATTAGATATTTCTTCGTATAATTAAACAGATGAGTCAGTGAGCGATATTGACATAATTCAGTCCGTGATTTAGTCATCGTTTGCATACAAAGATATTAAAGTTTATCTCAGTAAAGTTTCCATTATGTCTTCTATGGTCGATCAACAAGAAAGTGATAAGCACGTCCTATAATTAAGCGATCAACACACACACACACACAACAACTATTGAGTAAATGATACTTTAATAATTTTTATATAGTTCAGGTGATAGGACACGATCTTTCGTCATTCGGTGTAGCGATAATGATTTTTTAGAAATAATCGTAAGAATTACAAATAAATGTTTCACAATTTTTCAGACATCCAGTTAGTTTGAAGTATTATTTTAATTATTTTTGTGGGCAATGCAATATTTATGTAGAAATTCGCCAAATGGTGCATTCTATGATATAACGATATGAACCTTGTTGATTTTAATTACTGCAAAAATTCCTGTCAATATTGATTATTTGTTCGAATTTAAGATAGTAAGCTTAATTTAAATTCTGTCTGAGAAAATATGGATAATTAATAACTTTATTTGTCTGCGTCCAGTGAATAGTAAAGGAAAAATCATGGCAACAATAAAATAGGATAAAATTTATCCAATTTCATTAAAATCGGAGGGTATAGAGCTATTGAAAATAAGAAAGTAATAGAAGAGGATACGGACTTCAAGAATTTTTTTCTTCCTTCTCAACTTTCTAAACACCAATAAAACTGTATTTTTTTTAAATTTCCACTTTATTCTTCAATGTAATGGTTCATATCCACCGAAGAAAAGATGTCTACTTTTGAATTGTCAACACGTGTTGGTGACAAAAGATTCTGTAATTACCTCGTGTTAACAACAAAAGTTGGAAACAAATGTTGGAAACCGTGTTTCTGTTTTTGGCGGTAATTGTCAAAGGAATACGTTTGTCGCAGATATTTTTTCGCTCTGTGGATACACTTTCAGTTGGAAATATTTGTTCTGAATAGAAGCATGTCTCTTAACGTCACGTGGACGAACGAATTAGCTTGCATAGTACACAAAAATTCACCAACAACTAAGACTAACAATGCAAAAAAGCCGTTCACAATAAATAATTTCATACACACATAAAAAACACATTCAGAAAGAAATTAATTTAATTCATGAAAAAATAATTATGTTACAACCGGACAACTAAAAACACTTGGAAAATTTACACAATAGCTGCTTTGCTCATAATAATTAAATTAAAACTGATATCTGACATAGAAAGAATGCAATATATACTACAGATGGCAATACAAGTCCAAAGTAGAAATATTTCCGCCCCTTCCAGTAGCTATATATATATTCCTATTTCTCCTTATCCCATATGTTGGAAATTCCGTAATCATAAAAGATAAATGGTTCTTTGATGACCGGATGACCGCGGGAAAATCCAATTTAATAAAATTTATGGTATGGATTTGTAAAATTGGATGTCAACAATCTCTAGTTTAAAAATATTTTCAAATGATCTATCATGTTAGAATTATTTGTAAGAAAAATTTTGAGGAAAAATTGTGTTATAATTCGATAATTATGTTACAAACGGCAACGCTGTCAGTAATGTCCCCTTCGAGCATAGACGAAATCATAGACAGAGCTAGGAAAAAAGATTATGCGACTCCAGAAAAAGTATTTTTCAAATTAGATAGAGGATAAATTGATTCACTTACAGATTTACTGGATGAAAAAATGCTTAAAAATATGCTAACATGCCAAATCGTTTAAAAACATGCTAAGCATCATAGAAATATGCCAAATTTAGCCATAAAAATGCCAAATTGGCAACACTGCCTACCATAAAGCTACAGTTCCACCAAAGGAACATTGAGTAACATTTTGTTGCTGTTGCGTGTTTCCGAAAATGTTCCAAAATATTCCTTAAAATTTCTTTATGTTTCGGCAACAAATGTTGACTGTTTATACTTGTCACCCTTCAAGCTATCATTCCACCGGAGGAACATTTTTATAACTGTTGCGTGATTCCGTAAATGTTCCAAAATGTTCCTAAATGTTCCATAAAATTTCTTTATTTTCGGCAACAAATGTTGACTGTTCCTACTTGTCGCCGGTTTCCATTTTGAGCGGTAAACTTCAAAAGAAAATAGTTTATATTACATGTGTAAAAAAAATCCGTGTTGCTATCGCAGTGGAAACGTATCGAGAACGCAACTAGTAAACATTCTTGTCGCAGATTTTCAGTGTGCAGTGAACTACGAAAACGAATAAATATAAGCTATGGCTCCACCGGAGTAGGGTTGCCATCCGTCCGGGTTTCCCCGGATTTGTCCTAGTTTAGGGGGCGTCCGGGGGTCGTCCGGACGGGGCTTCCAAAATATGTCCGGGTAAATCCCGGACAAATTTTTTGTCCGGGTGTGTGAAGCTTGAGTGTCAGTGACGGAAATGAGCTATTGAATGCAAACCAGTTGTGGCCGAGTTTTTTCGAAACATCTATATTCTAAACTGCTCAAAATTGCATAGTATTATTTTCTTATACCAGCTCACAATGCTAGGGTCGCAGTAATGGAGGAAGGAGAGAAACTTGCTAAATACACATACGTTTTCTTCTCTGATCAAAATAGAGTCTAATTTTAAAGACTTGAGTAGCTCCGACTTTTACAAATTCATGATGAAAACTAAAGACATTTTGGGCAAAATCGGCAAGTCTGATAAATTCCAAGTTAAGTTGAATTAGTAAAAAGAACTTGATCTCGTTAAAATCAAAACTTGTTACTTACTTTTGATTTATAGTTAATAAATAATTTAGACTTTTGGGTACCTAACCTATCTAACCGAACTAGATGACCTAGCCTATAATTTACTGTTACATTGTAGAATCTAGTCTATTTGATTTTCGATCTACCAAAAATTATTTTTTTTGTTTTGTTTATATGACAAACAAGCGGTTCAAAGTTTAAATGAATGAAAAAATTTAAATATAAACGATGTGCTATTTTATTCAAAAAAAAATTTTTTTACGAATGTGTCCGGCTAAAAACAAAATTTCACAGAAATGTCCGGGGTTTATAAAATTTTTGTCCGGCGTCAGCAATTTAGGTGATGGCAACCCTACATCGGAGGAATATTGAGGAACATTTTTGTTGCTGTTGCTTATTTCCGTAAATGTTCCAAAACTTTTCTAAATGTTAATTTCTTTATGTTTCAGCAACAAATGTTGATTGTTTCTACTGAACAATATGCAACTATTGACAATTTTAGTTGCTTCTAGGTATTTCTACCTATTGCAAAAAAAAACATTTAAGCTGGATTTATAGTTTTTACGGAATGTGAGCGTAGACGCAACGCAATAATATCAACTATAGAAGAGGCCTCGGTAGACCAGCGGTAAGGCGTACCGCTTGTAAGCCGAGGATGTGGGTTCGAGTCCCACCTTGCTCTTGGGTGTTGTGTATGTCAGGAATTTAGTGGTTCTATATATATGATTAAATTGTTGGGTAATGTACATCGTTTACAAACCTATTGGCCGTTCGGAACCGGCGTTAAACTGTAGGTCCCTCGAGTTAAAAAAAAAATCAACTATAGAAATTATGTTCTCTTGTTTATAGATGAACGTAAGCGCATGACGTAAGCGAAAAAGACTGGAAAGAAAGAGTTGGCCAATCAAAAGAAAAAATTCTGTGTGATGTCAGCCCACTGTCAGATGTCACTCGTCCCGCCTTCAGTTTAGTAAACTACTTTATTTTTTATTCTTGTTTTGTTAATTATTCACAATAGATAAATAATAAGAAGATTATAATACAAATTCAAACCAACACAGGCTATTTACGATTAATATAATTTGTAGGTTATGTTGAATGTCACTCATCACCTTAGCCCCTACCCATGCGCAAAAATGCCGTTCCGTCGAATTATGAATTCAAACATTTTTTACAGTCCGTTTACCAAGCTAGTTAGTGTAGTATGTTAGGTATATTGGCTAGTATTTGGGAGGTCTCGGGTTCAAACCCCGAGGCCGACTGGTCTGCCATGAGTTTTTTTCAGAGGTTTCCTCATGGTAATGTAAGTCACTGCTTGCAAACTTATAAGGCGAATGCTGGACCAGTATTAATCCTCTGAACCCTACCCACACTTCCTATATTCCATAAGTATCCCGTCTCGCCTATCCCTAATGCACTTTTACATACAAGTGTATCCTCTGATCTGGCTGAAGGAGTTAATCCCAAACTCAAGCTGCCCGCCTCCCTGACACATACTTCAGGGAGGAATGAAACACGTGTGTTTCCTTTTTTTACAGTCCGTTTGTTACGTATGCAGTGCGTCTACGTTTACAGTCCGTTAAACTATAAACCCTGCTTTAGCAACAAAATGTTCCTCCGCAGGAACCGTAGCTTAACACTCCAAATGTTGTTCATTACATGAAAAAGTTATGAATGTTAAAACTGGTCAGGTAATATTGAACACTAAAGTGTAAATTAGATAAATTTTGTTGTTGACCTATTTTCTTTTAAGATAAGTTGAAAAAATTATCAATATATATCATGAAAATAAATAACAACAAAGTGTGCGGTAGAGCTCCGTCACTAAGGTCCTATTTTCCCCTCAGAGATTAGAGTGGAGTGAGAATTGAATAGAGAAAAAAACCGTGGTTAAAGCTACCGCGATATAAATATAGCGTTTTAAGTGGGAAGCAGGACCAGAATTGAAAATAGTAGCCGCAAAGTACAGTGCACTTACAAAAACACTTGAAATCTCTACATCCAAATAGCGGCTGTTGGGAAAATATTTAAAACCCACGAAGGAACGTACCTCTACATCAACGCAATCTACTTATCAAATTTTAACCCTCTTCCTTAATCTGCAGAATCTTAGGAGGCGCGCGAATTCTCATAAACTACGAAAAACAAGAAATCTCTACGTAAAAATGGTGACAGTTAAAAAAAACCTTTATCTACTCCTATTGAATAATATATTCATTATTCAACTGCGTTTTAGCAATTAATAGTATCTATTACCAAACAGCGTGAGTAATAATAACTCACTGCTATAACTCACTGTATAGTCTACTAAGATCCCAATGTCTGCTAATGTCACTTGAATAATTCCGACGTTTTCAAATTAAGTCAATACTACCTAATTATTGTGACTTTGTACTTGTATCTTAGTATTTATTGTTATAGTCGTAGATAAAGTATAGTATTCAACTTGCGGTAATGGTCATAACTCACTTGATGAATTACAGCACTCGCTTGCAGCTCGTTGAATAATATACTATTATACCTCTTAATGACACTTCGTTAGCTTCAACCTAATCTACCTACAAATTATCAACCTTTTTACTGAATTTGAAGGGGTGTGAGGGTGTAAATATCCTTCAAAAGCTGTTTGTTCAGCATCATACATCATCCAGAAGGCCTTAGAGGGTGAGCTCATGCATCTCCCTGCCATTCTCATCCCAAAAGTTTGGAAATGCCAACATTTTGATTAAATCCACGGAATGACAGTGTTGTTCTGACTCCAAAATAACTCCAGATACCGGATTTAATGGGAGCCGCTGGAGATACAAATATGTAGCAGGGAAAAAAAGTATATATATATATATATATATATATATATATATATATATATATATATATATATATATATATATATATATATATATATATATATATATATATATATATATATATATATATAAAATGTATATATCTGTATTTATCAGACATCAAAAAATTTTGAAAATCGGGGTCCAGGAGGGCTAAAACAGGTATAAAAACCACTTCTACACTTCACTGTTGATTTTCGAGTCAGTGCAATAGCATATTATTTTCGAGGAAAATTCGACTAAAAAATTAAAATATATACATTAAATACATATATTCAAGTTATTAGTTTACGACCTAGATTAGTTTATTTTCGATCTAACCAAAAGTTGATCGAACTTAAGTTAGATATGACTTGACTTTCTGGGTCATTGCGACATTATCTTATAATCCGCTATTTTGGAGTGTGTTGAAGTTATATTTAGATCATATTATACTCATTTGTTACATGTTAATGTTAATGTACTTTTTGTACTAATAACCCAACGCCGATATTCTAATCTAAGTATATCCTGATTCAACTTAAGCTTCAATCCAACTATTTTTACTTTTTCAGAATTTTATAATATGTTATTTAGGCAAATTTAACTGCTTAAGTTGAATCAGCTTCGAGTTTATCTTTCAAATAAAAAATTCAGTTTCATTGAATCTCTGTTTCTAATTTAATAATTAATGTCTCTCTCCTTTTAATTTCGTTCAAAATTATGCTATGTCATTATACTGATTAATGAAACAAATAGAATTTTTCAGGGCTCAGTTCTAGCAGATAATTCATTATTGAAAGGGCAAAATGTAAACTGATTTAAAATAACTTGTATTGATTCAAGGACATTTTGACAAAGCTTATTTATAACCACAAAACAAAATGTCAATTCAGATTAACGCAATATACTGAATTTCCATTTTGTCCTAATCAAGTCTTGAAGAAAATGAACCTTATTTAATTGATACTGTAGAGCAGCGATTCTCAACCTGTGGGAAGCGCCCCCCTGAGGTGGCGCGAGAATACTAAAGGGGGGCACGAGCATATCCAAGTGAAAATATTAGTTGAAAAGTGTTGCCAAATGTATATAAATTTTTTATAAGTATAAAATTAAGGTCGTAGTGTATTTTTATAATTATAAAATCCATTATTGTATGCGGGTGGGGGGAGGTAGCGATGAAAATTATGATAGAAAATTGGGCAGCAAATCTTGAAAGGTAGAGAAAAACTGCTGTATGGACTGTAGGCCGCCGAAGAGATGCCAGCAAGGGCTCGACTCGCTCGACTTAAATATATTGAATGAGTATTGTTACGTTAGAAAAATAAAATATTTATACCTCGAGCCCAATTATTTCATGAATATACCTTATACTTATACAATTCCAAGGTCAGTTTAACCTAGTGAACAAACAATTTCGTGAATGATCGTCCATAGCTCGTTATAGTTTTCAACGTAATATTATGCGATTTGAATAAATTTAAAAGCGGGAATTGAAATCAAATGTTTTCTACTCGCTTCCGGAATCGATTTCAATCATTATTTTCCAATTAAGTTGGCATAGATAGCAATCGTTCTTTGATGAATTCACATCGAGAATGAGGTAAATTAATGCAAAATAATAACACACAAGCAATTTCCAAGGCCTGAGAGCTAATTTTATAAGCGGGTATTATATAAAGAGTAAAATAAAATTGATATTATCGCAGCTCACTAATTTTTAATACTACTTTATTTCAATTTTTTAAACACAAAATTTCACACCATTTACTAAAAAAAGTTGAATTATTTTTGGAACAAAGTTCCTGATTTCCATACTTTGCGAATGAAAACTAGGCCTGACATGTGTAACAGTAACAAACGTGCATGTATCCGTATATGTATTTTTCAAACCAATACTGTTAACCTCTTCATTCATTTCAGGGCCGTAGCCAGCACTGCTTTCTAGAGGGGGCTGAACAAATTCTTGAGGGGGCTTGTTTTTTACAATGTACTGAAATAAATATACGTGTAAAAAGACAGAAATATACAGCTTTTTCTGTCTTCTTACCTAGAAAAGTATAAAGTATACTGGAAAACGAATATTCATTAAAAAACATTTTGGAAAAATAAAAAAATTTATTCTAATGAAAAATAATAAATAAAAAATCTCTCATAGAAACCTCTAAATAAATGAAACAAATAGCTTATAAATAGCCAACCACGGTAATATTCTCTCTCTTGCTTCGTCACTTGTTTGCGCTTAATCGTTTTTAGTTGTCTTTCTATTTCTACTTACGTAAAATATAATATTCTGAGTTTGAAAATGATTTAACGTCTAATACTTGTTACCAATGTTTCCCCGTTAACATGTCGCAACCACGGTTGCGCTTTTGGGCGACAAATCAACGTCTAGAGTGCAACACGGCTCTGAAAAATCGTTTGTCGCTATTTTATTTTAGGATGAAAATTTCAACATATTTTGTGGGTTAAAAGATGCCGATAATATAGTTATTTTCCTAACAAGTGCGGAAAGAGATATTTTCCCGCACGAAACTGCCGTTACCCGAACGACGCGAAGCGGAGTTCGGGTAAGCAGTTGAGTGCGGGAAAGACTCTTTCCGCACGAGTTAGGAACAATATTTTTTCTACAAGCGCTTATTTTAGCGGAGATTTTAATACACCGATGAAATTCGATTTGATATATTCAAATAATTTCATACTAATGACATATTATGTTAATTCACATGTCGTTTCCATAGTAACGTCGTCGGTGGCGTTCGGTGCATAGAGACATATCATTATTCAGTTTATTCTCTAATAAAAGCGTGCGGGAAAAATCCCCGCTATTCCATTACCGCACGCAAACGCGTGCGGAAATGGAATGGCAGGGGTTTTTCCCGCACTGTTTGGCAATGTGACTCTTTACGAATTGAAATGCGTGCGGGAAAAGGGTTGAAAGCGCACGCTTGTAGAAAAAATAATTTTTAGTCAGTTTTACAATGAGGTAGATTTGTTTGTAACTAGGCTAGTTTTATGTTTGAACGCAGATATAAACATTTTTGGTTTGTAATAATTCTGGTATCTTTTCTAGAGAGGGCTTAAATAATTCCAGAGGGGGCTCAGACGCCTCTGGCGCCCCCTTGGTTACGGCCCTAATTCATTTAGTTCCTCTCAAACGTTTTTGTTATTTTATTATTCATACAGAATGAATTGTGAAAGTGATTCAGTAGAAGTTGAAGTTAGCGATGGTCCAACGTCAGTAAATTTTATCAAGATACGTTATAGGTATAAATATAAAGATATGAGTATAAAACAAGTATATTATTATATATTAAGTATGATTTCAAAGAGTAGAATTGATTCTAATTTTCACAAGTAATCCATTATCTATGAGTTTCATGAAAATCAGGGATCGGAATGAATGATTAAAGGAAACAAATTTGCTAACATTTTTCATTTAATCCTTTCGCTCACGGTGTACAATGTATTGTACATTACTTTGCGTAAATCCTAACAAATTCACTTTACTCACAAAGTACAGTATTCTGTGAACATCCTTATTACTATTTTAAACTGCTTCCTTCTTAGCGTTGAGTAATTTTCCCTAAAAAAAATTTATTAATGGTACCTGTTACTGAGTTGTTGCAGTTGTTTCAGAATGTTGAAATGAGGTGGCGGCTTCAAACTTTAAAACATGTGACATATATTTTTTACATTCATAGTGAACTTGGTGAAAATTTAGTTTTAGTTTTTTCTATATTGGAATAAATATTACTGTACAATATATTGTACATTGTGAGTAAACGAAAATCGACAGGTATGGTAAAAAACTTCACGTCATTTAAAGTTATTGCTATATTAGATTTATTTCATAGTAGTACGAATTGAAAAATGAGTAAAAAAGTGCCGTTAACTGAAGAGCCAACTATTGAAACTGATTGAGGGGGTCTACCAGATATTGAGGGCTTAGTGATGACGATTATGGGTGGGGAGATAGGGACGTAGAAGTAAGCAATGATTATGATGATGAAAATACGGTGAGAGAAAGAAGTTCAGATGATATGGAAGGTAATTCTGATGAAAAATCTTTTTCTTCCAGATGCAAATTCCCTGAATAGGGATAGTATATTTAGGACGAATTTTGTTTGTACTGAGTGCAATATGCATTTATGCATTTCAAAAAAACAAAATTGTTTATTGATATATCACACAAAGAAATGATCAGTTGTAACCTTGTGTTGTTTTTCAATTGCATTTCATTTCACAAAATCGCAAATACACCACCACTTTTTCAAAATGTGCAATATATTGTACAACTGGTATATACCGTTTACTCAAAATGTACAGTATATTGTACATATCACACCCCTAAAATGGATGACATAGAATTTTTTCGAGTACACCAAAAAATTGTAAAATAATGAAAGAGTAAGTCTTCCTAATTTCAGATTTTTATCTTGAAAAACAAAAATACGTGGGCGAAAAGGTTAATTTCATACAAAAAAGGACTGATTTCAGAATTACCTTTTATGATAGAAGTTGTTAAAATTTTTTGAATGAATTTGATGCAAGAATTAACAGATATCCAGCAAAATCCACAAGATACAATACCACACTCATATACATATAGGTAATTGAATCACAAAAATATTTGTCCTACTTTAGTTACCACAAACCAATCATTACTAAGATTGAAAGTACTGATTAAGTTCATAATTAGTTCATATTTTCATGATAATTAATAATTAAATATTCTTTTTCACATATTAATTTATTACCGTTCCTTCATTTATTTATGTTCTTCTTTATTTAATTACTCACAAACGTTTTCTCATTTAATTACACTTAAACGTTGTTAATTTATTTCATTGGGCCTGTTATTTGATACATAATGTGTAGGAAAGGAACTTCGTTCCTTTTTTTGTTAGTTCGATATAATAATTAGTTGATAAAATCATGTGAATCTCAATCATACACTTGTAATAATTTGATATTTGAACGAGCAGATAAGATTGTACAGTTCGGAACCGGCATTAAACTGTAGGTCCCAGTGAGATGAAAAAAATTTCTATCCAGATATGTTTTTTTGGCAACAAATGTTGACTGTTTCTACTTGACACCCTTCAAGCTACGATTTCACCGGAGGAACATTTTTGTTGTTGTTGCGTGTTTCCGTAAATGTTCCAAAATATTCCTAAGTGTTCCTTAAAATTTCTTTATGTTTCGGCAACAAATGTTGACTGTTCCTACTTGTCGCCGGTTTCCATTTTGAGCGGTAAACATCAAAAGAAAATAGGAAACACGTGTAAAAAAATCCGGGTTACTATCGCAGTGGAAACATATCGAGAACGCAACTAGTAAACATTCGTGTCGCAGATTTTCAGTGTGCAGTGAAGTACGAAAACGAATAAATATATAGCTACGTTTCCAACGGAGGAACATTTTTGTTGCTGTTGCTTGTTTCCGTAAATGTTCTAAGATATTCCTTAATTTCTTTATGTTTCGGCAACAAACGTTGATTGTTTCTACTTAATAATATGCAACTATCGACAATTTTGGTTTACGTATGTTGCCATAAGTTTCTACCCTTGGCAACAAGGAGAAACATTCGGCAACAAAATGTTTCTCAATATTCCTCCGGTAGCTTAATTATTTAATATTTGAATGTGCAGAGAAGATTGTACAGTTCGGAACCGATGTTAAGCTGTAGGTCCCAAGTGAGATTTAAAAAAAATTTCCATCCAGATATTTTACATTTATAATGGTGAATATCTACCGAACTTTAGTGTTTCCAACTGTTTGAAACTCTCCAACAAGTCGCCAATTTTTGTTTCCATTGTGTCTACACCGAGTTGAAAACGATTTGAGAAACATTTTAGTTGACAACAAGCTGTGTCCACCATCGGCAATGTCTCCGACCGACGATGATTTTATGCGAGCTAATTCGTTCGTCCACGTGACGTTAAGAGGCATGCTTCTGTTTCGAACGAATATTTCCAACTGATAGTGTATCACAGAGCGAAAAAAATATCTGCGACAAGCGTATTCTTTAGATGTTTACCGCCAAAAACGGAAACACGGTTTCCAACATTTGTTTCCAACTTTTGTTGGTAACTCCAGGTAATTACAGAAACTTTTGTCACCAACACGTGTTGACAACATAAAAGTTAAAAGAAATATATGTTAGGTTTCTTTATTCACACGTATCAATAATTTCGATTTTCTGATCTAACCAAAATTCGTCAAAAAAAGGAGAAAAATCTTTCGTTAATATATCAGAAATTAAATTTATTTTTTCAAACATCATTTGAAATAATGATTTCATTCACCTTACAGTCTAGCCCAAATAAATAATATAGGCCATCGTCGATGGACGATGAATCAACTATATAGTAGTTCATATTCAAATGAAAAATAAATAATAATTAAAAAACTTGTCTAAAAACCACAAACTGAAAAGAACTTTTATTCGACTAGTTTCGCATTTTACAGGATTATCAGTCTTGATGATGCTGTAAAAGGCGACACTAGTCGAATAAAAGTTATTTTCATTTTGTGGTTTTTAGCCAAGTTTTCACTTATTATTTATTTTTCATTTTAATAATTTAGGTACTGAATCTCTATTGAATTTCTTCAGTATTTTAAGACTTAATAAACTCCTCAAATTTATCCAAAAATTTACTTTGGTGATAGTTTCATTCCTAATAATAATTACGATCATTAAAATATTGAGGATATGTTGAATAAAAGCTTGTCGCACGCCACTGAATGCAATGACAAGACGATACATATATTGTCTTCAGTTAAACTGTTGTAATGAAGGAGATTAAAATGAACTCATGTTTATAATTCGAGAATTGGGGACATATGGTTAATGCATGAACGCGTTTATTGTCCACATGATGCTCGCTTCATCTGAATAATGGTCTAGAATTTATATTGTATCGGGACGTATTTCAAATGCTGGATTAATGTTTCATGTCATATTATTTTTATATTCACACTAGCTGACGGTCACGCTTTGCTTCCAATTCCATCAACTAATTATCAGAAGATTAGAAATAGTTCACAGGCAACAACAAATTCGAATATATATATATATATATATATATATATATATATATATATATATATATATATATATATATATATATATATATATATATATATATATATTCGAATTTGTTGTTGCCTGTGAACTATTTCTAATCTTCTGATAATTAGTTGATGGAATCCGTCGTTACTACGTGATAATTTAACATGATTAACAAAACTAAATTTGATTTTACTACGTTTATTATCACAAAATATTTTGAAAAATATAACACTGCGATTGCAATTTCGGTCACTAGACCATCATCGGGCAGATTGAGTTAAGAAGAAGTTCTTAACTCAATCTATTATAATCATCAAATTTCCCTCAGAGATGGATTGTTTGAAGAGGTGTAATTAAGTGGCCGGCAAGATCTCCCGACTTGACTCCACTTTATATCAGACATAACTGATTGAAAAACTCTCAAATGTCTTGAGATACAAACAGTTTCTCCATAAATGATGAACAATTCTATTCGAAGCTTCAAATACAGATTGTATTATTGCTAAGACACAGGTGGCCAATATTTTGAGCTCCTGTTATATGGAAGCTATTGATATTTTTGTAAGTTAGTATGAATTAAAAAATTTCATATTGTATGTGGGGGCGTTCAAGTATTACGTAACGCAATTTGGGGGGAGGAGGGGTCTTGTAAAACGTTACGATGCGTTACAGGGGCGGGAGGAGGGTCGAGGGAATCCCTCGATTGTATTGTAAGTCAGTTTTATTTTGTTGTCCCAAGTTGGCAACTCTATCCGTTTATGTTTTATGGGGAATATCTCGACTGTATTATTCGTCATTTATATTTTGTTTCCGTTGCCAGTTTTCATTAAGTGTTTTAAACACGTAATACACAGGAGCGAAACTACGAAACTATCTACCTACATGCATACGAACACACATATATATATATATATATATATATATATATATATATATATATATATATATATATATATATATATATATTATATATACATATGTAGAGAAAGAGAGACTTTTGAAATTGGGTTTTTGATGCCAAGCATCCTGAAATGTCATGAAACGAAAAACTATCTTGGGCCTAGGTCCTACTTTGCTAATCGCACCCATTTCAATAAGCAGGTTTTCAAAGTGAAAACCTGCTAATAAGCGAAAATTGAATAATGCATGAGAAAAATAATGGTGGATGAAGTTTGCTAAAAATGTATGCAACGACAGAAAACGGCATAATTAAATGTAAGATTAGTAGTAAAAGTTTATTAGGACAAATTTGAATCCATTTCAACATATCACATTATGTATGATTGTTTATTAAATAAAAATCTCTTGTTTTGTTTATTATTAACGAAAACACGATTAAAACAATGAAAACGGTATTTTAGCAACTTTCCCATACTTTGCGCAACATATTTGTGACTTTTAGGTAAAAATGGTCACTTGGGTGTTACGTAACGTTTATAGGGGGGAGGAGGGGTTAATGAAAACGTTACGGAGCGTTACATAGGGGGGAGGGAGGGTCAAAAATCTTCAAAAATTGCGTTACATAATACTTGAACGGCCCCTGTCTTGGAAAATTGTTTCTCTTATTTTTTCAGTAATGTGGTACGTATTCTGTATTTTTGAAAAGAGGACAAAATCAGCTTTTCTACGATATATCACTCGACCTACGGTGCTATTTAAAAAAAATCAAAATGGCGGCGGTACACTGAATGCTAACGTCACTCAAGTTTGACAGGACTTCCGAAAAACGAAAAATACAATCCTGTGCATAATCCTTAAATTTGATAATTATACGTTTAATCGTTTCGAAGAAAATACCTTGTTGCCAGACTTTCTCGCTATCCGGTATATATATATATATATATATATATATATATTTATATATATATATATATATATATATATATATATATATATATATATATATATATATATATATATATATATATATATATATATATATATATAGATATATATATATATATATATATATATGTATATATATATATATATATATAAGTATATATATATATATTTATATATATATATATATATATATATATATATATATATATATATATATATATATATATATATATATATGTATATAAACTTTTGATAATTATTAGCAATAACAGGCTGGTTGAATCTTGAAAAACTCGATTTTAATAAAAAATTTGACGTTCCACTATGATATTCGTAATTGAAATTTCTTTGACATTTATTGATTTAAAAAATTGAAAAAAACAGGGCTGCTTAGTATATGCTATTCAGTTCAATATTAACATTCAAAATTGTTATCACCAGATGGTAAGGGAAACCAAAGAAACCCTCACCTACGCAATGTTTGAAAATAATAATAAAAGGGTACTATTTATCTAACAACAAAGAAATGAGTCATGGGAAAACATTAAAGAAGTGGAGTAGAATTATCGGTATAGACGCTTATATGGAAGCCGTTCTGATGAGGACCAAAGAGTCCGAAACACGTGTCAACGGCTGCTTCCATATAAGCGTCTATACCGATAATTCTACTCCACTTCTTTAATGTTTTCCCATGACTCATTTCTTTGTTGTTAGATAAATAGTACCCTTTTATTATTATTTTCAAACATTGCGTAGGTGAGGGTTTCTTTGGTTTCCCTTACCATCTGGTGATAACAATTTTGAATGTTAATATTGAACTGAATAGCATATACTAAGCAGCCCTGTTTTTTTCAATTTTTTAAATCAATAAATGTCAAAGAAATTTCAATTACGAATATCATAGTGGAACGTCAAATTTTTTATTAAAATCGAGTTTTTCAAGATTCAACCAGCCTGTTATTGCTAATAATTATCAAAAGTTTAAAAATAGATCACAGGCAACAACTATTCGAATAAATAATTATATATGTATATATATATATATATATATATGTATACAGGGTGTTCGGCACATGAAGCACCAAAATGTTTTGGTGTATTGTTGGGGTCAGTTGCTACCTTCTCTCTTTGGGCGCTGGGACCTAAGACTAACGGTTAAGGAGATATAATTTTTTAATTCCTCCTTTAAGCCCTCATAAGTTTTTATAATTACCTGTAAGAGCCGAATTTTTGCAAATAAATATTCTGTTATGTGTGCTTGTCCAAATAGTTAATAGTGTTCATTACAACTGTTGGTACCACAGGCGCATATGAGGATTTTTAAATCCACAAATTTAGTAATTTTGTGAAAATGAATCAACTTGAAAATTGAATGTTGAAAATGGTAACAATAATAATTGGAAACTTTATTCTCCTCTAAAAACTTCTTTACTTAATAAACTTTTTAACAGTATGCTATACATAGATAAGAAAAAAACATTTCTGTTTCAAATTGCGGATATTCCTTCAGAAAGACGGAAAACGTTCGGAGATAGTGTAGAAAACAATTTTATTTTTATTATCGTTTATTTGAACAAAAGCTAAACTACTAACAATAATATAATATATAACTGTTCTATAGTTATAAATTTTGTTCGAACTGCTCTCTTGTTCCTAATGCACGTCATTCATCCCTTTCTTGTTAGTTGTTGAAGCAGAAACATTTCTCTTTTTGCTTGAACAAAATGTGATTTCAATATTGTTTAATTCAACAGAAGATAAACTAATAACAATAATTTAATAACTACCTGCAGCTCTCTTGTTGCATCTTTTGTTGGAAAAAAAGACTTTAATGCAGCGATGGGACCTATGGGATAAATTTAGACCCAAACTGAAATGATTATTTGAACTTTGATTATTTATCATTTATTTATTACTATAAATTGTTCACTTAAACACTTACACACATTCATAAATTCGTATGTACTCATGAGGATAAGTATATCTCCCGACTTCGTAATATATATATATATATATATATATATATATATATATATATATATATATATATATATATATATATATATATATATATATATATATATATATATATATATATAAATATATATAAATATATATATATATATATATATATTTACAATGTAGTGTTCTTGGTATTAGGTCACATTGATTAAAATAATTTGGATCATGAAAAATATTTTCTATTGACGTTTCGACCATTTTCTGGCCTTTTTCTAAATCCTTATACGTAGACGATCAACACAGTAAAATAAAAATAATAAAACATTTTATAGATCTCATATTTTCACAGATAAAGACACAGTTAATATTAGTTGTGATAATATGTGTTGTATAAAATATTTTATTATTTTTATTTTTATTTTACTGATTTTGAAAAAGGCCACAAAATGATCGAAACGTCAATAGACAATATTTTGCATGACATCTTAATTGTTTTAATCAATGTGAACTAATACCAAGAGTACTCCATTGTGAAAAAATATATATAATAGGTCAAAGAAAAATTTAAAAAAAGGAATACATACATATATATATATATATATATATATATATATATATATAATATATATATATATATATATATATATATATATATATATTATATATATATATATATATATATATATATATATATAATATATATATATATATATATATATATATATATATATATATATATATATATATATATATATATGTATTCATATTTATACACAAACATCAATTATTCATTTATGAATAGATAGTATGATGAGTATTCATCGTAAAAGAGTTCGGGAAAATACAGCATTTATTGATGCAGTAACTTGAGAAAACATTTTTATATTTTAAGTTTATTCTCTGGTTGTGTATTTGTGTTGTCAACATGTTTTAATATTTTATAGTTTTTGAAAATTGAATGTATGATTTTGATTTTGTTGTAATTGAACTTGTTTTCCAACTCTAGGGGGGGGCCAAATGCTCGACTTGCCCCCCCTTGCCGGCGCCCATGATTACCCGTACTAATTTATACGCCTAGTTCTCATTTTCTGAAGTGCCTGGAGTGTGAAGTGCTTTATGGAACTTTGTTCCAATAAAATGTTATTTCAGCTACGTCAATACGAAAAAACACATCCTCAGGATTTCGACAAAAATCTGAAGTTATTTTAAAGCAGAGTGTAGATATCTACATTTCAACTACAAGTGCTTTCAGGTCTTCCTCCGTTCGACACTAATAGGCGTAAAAAAAGAGATCTTGAAATCGTCGACCCTGAGATACTCTCTAATGAAGTGGAAGCATCACCTGAGAGAGTGACTTGATTACTTGCTGACGTTAGTTTTAATGACGGAACAATCTAGTTAAATAACATTTTTCAATTAAACCAATTTCACATCTCTGAGAATAATTCAAGGATTTATGTAATTTTGCAGATGCTTCAACGTCCGTTGATTTAACATTTACAATGTTCGAATTATTTATTGCATGTGAAAGTGAAAGTTCATGCCGCATTCGAGATCATGTTATTATTTTACAAATGTTACGGTAAAAGTCGGAAATGAAAATAACATCTATTGAATTAACCAGAAAAAAATGTGTTCGTGCAATTCGTAATTTCCTCTTCTCTAAATCATCACGAGATCATTAACCCCTGTGAATCGGCTCATTTACGTTGAAAAAATATGATTGTACATTTACTTACATCTCCGATGTTTTCGTATCACATGACTTCACGCTGATGTTAACATTAAAGCGTCAAACATTCCAATGGCCTTGAATAATTATATCATGAAAGCGAACATATTGCTTGTTTATTTGGTGGAAATCAATTTCCACTGTTGATGGATTGATAGCCATTTATTAGTACAACAATCAACTTTCCATGAAAATCCAATGAACGATAAAATCTTATACTTTAAAAAATAATTCAGGTTAAGGCCTCAGATTAAAGTAGTTGAAGTAATTGGGTTGGTTAAGTAGGTGAACTAAGGCCTCGGATTCAAATTGTTTGTAATTATTAAACAAAAATACGTCACTCTGAAATTCTGGCAAAGTTAACTAGCAATAACAAATCGATTCGTTTAGTAAGAAGATTGAGACCATGTAATAAATTTATTTGGTACCTGCATTTCCGGACTCGTGAAGATGGCTCCACAACAGAAATATATATATATATATATATATATATATATATATATATATATATATATATATATATATATATATATATATATATATATATATATATATATATATATATATATTATATATATATATATATATATATATATATATATATATATATATATATATATATATATATATATAGAGAGAGAGAGAGAGAGAGGAAGGGAAGGTTTGAAATAAGCCCCCCCTTTAACTTTTTTCCTCTTCAATTTGAAACTCATACGTGAAAGTTAGCACTCTTTAAAATGGCACTCATTAAACTTCGAGAGCTCAAACATGTTTGAGCACGCTCAATTGAGTCAAAAATCTTGAGTTAGAGTAGATGTGGGCCCCAAACGAAAGCTTATTCTAAAATGCTAAAATGCATTAAAAAGTCACTTCAGTCTGTTGAATCAGATTATTGTCATGGGATATGATACACTAATGTCAAAAATATATTATAGCTACAAGAGCCAAAATATTAAGATTCGTTTAGAGGATGCCAAGAAAACATTGAACAGTTTTCAACCTTTCAAGTAATAAGTAAGCTTCTGCCAATGCCACATCCATGGCAACAATCTGATTCAACAGAGTGAAATTTCTTTTCAATGCTGAAGATATTTAGCTATTGAGTAATATTTTTGGCAAGCTTTCATGTTGTATGCTTTCGACTAAGGTCCCACTTAAAGCCTACTCTATTTTAAGATTTTTGAATCAATTGAGCGAACTGAAACATTTTTGAGCTCCCGATGTTTTAATGACTGCCATTTGAAAGAGTATGAATTGTATATTTGGTAATTTTGGTTTTAAATTAAATGGAAAAAAGTTACAGGAGGGTGGGGGTTACTTTATATCCTCTCTGTATAAATATATTGTCTTCAATTATTTGTCTTTTTTTTAGCAATAACAGGCGATTAGAGTTAGAAAACCGACTTTATTAAACAGTTAACGTTTCGTCACGAAACTCGTGTCTTTTTCAGAACTTTTGAAAGATTGAAATTAATTTGTCGTTTTTTGTTGAATTCATGAAACCCAAAATAAATAGCAATACAACACGCCAAGAATCATTCATATATATTATATATATATATATATATATATATATATATATATATATATATATATATATATATATATATATATATATATATATATATATATATATATATATATATATATATATATATATAAATATATATATATATATATATTATGTATATATATATATATATATATATATATATATATATATATATATATATATATATATATATATATATATATATATATATATATATATATATATATATATATATATATATAAATATATATAACTATATGTGTGTGTGTGGTGCGCGCGCGTGTGTGTGATAAAAGTTAATTGTTTTTGTGATTTCGAAAAATGCAAAATCATTCTTTCAAACTAAAATTTGAAATAGTGAATAATTTGAATCAAGGTTCACAACAGGGCCGTAGCCAAGAGGGCGCCAGAGGGGGCTAAGCCCCCTCTGGAATTATTTAAACCCCCTCTAGAAAAGATACCAGAATTATTACAATCCAAAAATGTTTATATCTGCGTTGAAACATGAAACTAGCCTAGTTACAAACAAATCTACCTAATTGTAAAACTGACTCAAAACTATTTATTTGCGGCATCTTTTAATCCGCAAAACATGTTGACGTTTTCATCCTAATTCCAATTCTAGCAGTTATTTTATACGTCTTTTGCTGCTAATTTGTCGCCCAAAATCGCAATCATGATTTTTTCGCAACCGCAGGAAAAAATAGTGCACCCAACATGTTGCCTACTATATACCATAATAGGTATTTTCGGGACTTTTTACTCAAATTACTATTACAATCAAAACCACGATTCTGTTGCAAATATCTTTATTTTTATATAAACTGTTCACAAGACATCATAACATCATCATCATCTTTGTCTGTGCTTGAAGTTGTGGATTGGTTCTGCTACTGATATATATATATATATATATATATATATATATATATATATATATATATATATATATATATATATATATATATATATATATATATATATATATATATATATATATATATATATATATATATATATATATATATATATATATATATATATATATATATATATATATATATATATATATATATATCAGAATTAAATTTTGCATACATAGCATTGCTAGGCGCAAATTGTTTACAGCAAATCTCATTTATTGAAAAGTGAGATCTAATAGACACAGTTGAATTCAACATTTTTAGTATCATTTTGTTTCGAATTTTACGTTTAACAAAATTCATCAATGAAAACATCCTCTCCACGAATGCATTGGATGACGGTAAGCTTAGAAGAGTAAATGCAAATAGAGCTAAATCTTCAAACATGAATTTGTAGGTTGCATGTTTTAAATCTATTACCTTCCTCCAAAAAGTGGCTCTATGATATTAACGTCTATAGATATATTTATTTGTTTATTTAATGATGAAATTACATTTTAATTTTTTTTAATATTTTTTATATCTATTTGTTTTATTTATTTAGAGTTCTTTATGAGAAATTTCTTATTTATCATTTTTTATTAGAATAAATTTTTTTATTTTTCCAAAATTTTTTTCAATTAATATTCGTTTTATAGTATACACTTCTAGGTAAAAAGACAGAAAAAACTGTATATTCCTGTCTTTGTTCACGTATATTCATTTTAGTACTATGTAAAAAACAAGCCTCCTCAAGAATTAGTTTAGCCCCCTCTAGAAAGCAGTGCTGGCTACGGCCCTGTTTACAACTAAACTTCTCAAAAACAACAAAGATCAACAAAAAAAAAGAGAATCTCTACTTAATTTCTCATTGCTTAAGCTTGTTAATTTCGATTAAGTATAGTTATCTTATAGACATTACATTGAGTAACTAGCCTTCAACATTAACTGAATACATAATATTTGCTTAAGTAAAACTCACCAGCCATTTTCAACATAACATATTAGAAGATTGTCAAAGCGAACGTTCAACACACAAAAAATGCAAGTAACTGATGCAACATACCATTAAAGACTAGTAGATAAAGTTTCTCCGCTAGATGGCAGTTCTACGAGAATATTCTTGAGGTAATATCACCATAATATCGTAGGGCAACATTATCATGATTTCAGGAAAATGTGGTTTACTGTTGATACTACAAAATGCGAAAAGGTTAACAACCTCTTTTCCGCCATTTGCCTTTATATAATCGTAATATTCACTCAATCTATTTCCGTCCATTATCATTTCAGTAAATTTTAACTGTTTTGCTTTCTAGTCTGCACGACTATAAACAATTTTTGATGAAGTATTCGAATCGGAAAAAAATAAACAAAAATTTATCAATCATTCTTGATTGCAGAACTCAATCAATTTCCTATTGAAAGCAAGTGCGCTTCGTCATTTTCAATTAAACCATTTTGAATATATTTCAAACAGTAGGTAGGTACATTTACATGTGTGATATCTTTTGATATCTATTTGATATTTTTGAATATAAAGCTACAGTTCCACCGGATCGGAGGAACAATGAGGAACATTGTGGAACATTTTTGTTGCTGTTGCGTGTTTCCGAAAATGTTCCAAAATGTTCCTTAAAATTTCTTTATGTTTCGGCAACAAATGCTGATTGTTTCTACTGAATAATATGCAACTATTAATAATTTTAGTTGTTTCAGTGTAAATAAGAAGTTTACGTATTGGTATTGGTATGTGCAACAGCAGCACTAGAGGTCGTTCTGGACCTCACTCCTCTCCACATCATGGTGAGGAGAACTGCTTGGGGAGCAAACCTCAGGTTGGCTAAAGTTGGACTCAAAGGTGCTGCATACGGTACAAGGGACTCAACCCTTACCGGAAGTGCACACCTTGCTGACCTCCCAACTGACGAAATTACCAGGAAATTTAGTTTCAAGAAATTATTTCGAACGGAACTAAATACCAAGAAGGAATGGAGCATAGAATCCATTCGAGCACTGGAGAAGAATACCATAATATGGTATACGGACGGGTCTAAAACTCCCGAAGGAACTGGAGCAGGAGTCGTTGGGCCCCGTACCAAATACTCAGAACCCATGGGCCAGTTCCCCAGTATTTTTCAAGCGGAAATTCACGCCATAGAAAGGTGCATTCAGTTCAACCTCGATAGGAAATACCGGAAAAAGGAAATTGCGATCCTCTCCGATAGCCAAGCAGCCATCAAAGCGTTGAACTCTTATAACATCAACTCAAAGATGGTTTGTGAATGCCTAGACAAACTAAACGATCTGGGCAGGAACAACAAAGTGATCCTCCTCTGGGTGCCGGGGCACGTCGGAGTGAAGGGTAATGAACAAGCAGACACCCTGGCACGAAAGGGTGCGTCAACGCCACTAATAGGGCCAGAACCTTTCTGCGGACTTGGAAAATCTTACTTCCAAGAAGAACTCAATAAAGCTGAAGAAGCAATGAGAGCAACATACTGGAAAAGACTTCCAGAACTGAGGCAGGCCAAAGATCTTCTCGGAAAGTTCAACAGAGCAAAATCGAAGACACTGATTAACCTCAGCAAAACTAGTCTAAAGACAATCACAGGATTTCTTACGGGGCATTGCAGACTCAAAGAACACCTAAGGAAGCTAGGTTTAGAGGGGGACAGCACCTGCAGATTCTGCAAGGAACGTCCAGAAACACCCCACCATATACTGATGGAGTGCTATGCTGTGCACCATGAAAGACTGAACACACTGGGATCATACCAGCTGACTGTAGAAGAAATACCACGAATAGACCCCTTTAAAATCCTCAAATTCCTGAAGGTATTGAGGCTTGAGGGGCTGCTGTAAAACGAGAACACATCGAGAAGCAGAAGAAGATGGGGCACAATAGATCTAATAAGGTCGCAGCGCATCGGTCACCATCCACACATACCAATACCAAAGTTTACGTATGTTGCCATAAGTTTCCACTTTTGGCAACAAGGAGAAACATTCAGCAACAAAATGTTCCTGAATGTTCCTCCGATGGAACTGTAGCTTTACGTTAGAAATGAAAACGGCTGATAAATTTGAAAAAAAAAATTATGAATCAGCTATTTCAAGATACTTTCTCTTCATTAATTCATTGGACTACAGTTCAAGATTTATTCCTTAGACCAGGTTAAGAGATGAATCTAAGACCAGACAGGTAACTGGTGTAGTAATATACAGTTATACCAGAAAGTCACAACTGGGAACATCACTCGGAAAATACACTTTCGTATTCCAAGCAGAAATTTATGCAGTATGGCAATGCGCAAAGGAAAACAATTTCAAGGCTGCGTATAACATAAAGTGAACAAGGAAAATTCTTCAGTAATTAAAAAAATTATCAAACAACTTTCCAAGGGAGCTGGTTAAACGTATTCCGCAACGCAAAAACTGCATTCACAATCCAACAGTGAATTATAGAAATCGTCAAGTTATTCCGAACCAAAATCTGCATAGGGGAAAGTGGTATACTCATTCGGCTATTGGAAACATTCGGCTACCCCCTATGAACTCTAACTGAATTCGAATTAGGCGCCAGTTTTGTTATATGCTGTCAGAAATAATGAGTTTTATCCCGGCAAATTTTGTTGATTGCTCCTAAACAGTTATTTTGTTTTTTAGTGAATAAAGTTTGTTTCATTGCATTTAAGGTAAGTTATTAGGCTCTTGTAATATAGTTTAAAACATCCATTTTTTTATGCTAGAAATGTTAATTAGTTTCCAAGGATTCTTGTATCTTTTATGTCGTTGCTTGAAGATGTAACATAAACTTCTTGCATTCATGCATTTTACCATCAAAACTATTGTGAAACATTCGGCTAGTCCTTGTAGTTAAGATTCGGCTGATAGCCGAATGTACCCCGTATAAACCTTTTGAATTATTTTTTTTTAATGAATATTTTACAACCTTATTTTTTAATACTTAGTCCATTACAGATACCTAGAAAATCCTTAAAAAAGACCAATCGCAGTAATATTAGTGAGTTGCGTATGAAAGACCAATCCAGCCAAAGCTTTTTAACAAATCGTCATTTAGCTCGTTTGACTAAACGAGCTTATGAATGTGCCTTTACCATAAAAAATGTAACAAGTTCGTTTAAGAGTACAGGTCTTTGGCTTTTGAACCGACTCATATTCAGCGATGCAGACTTCATACCAAGTGAGGTAACAGACAAGCCACTTGCTAAAGATGCACCGGAATCCGCTATTCATATCGATGATACGCAAAATGAAGCGGTGCACGTTCATCCGAAAATCGCAACACCCATTCCCTCAACTTCAAAATGGCAAACAGATTCTAACAAAGATGAAACGCCCCCTGGGCAGTTAACAAGTTCCTGTACAAGCGAAATAGGGCCGTTTCCGAAAGTTGCCTTTGAAGAAAACAAGAAAAGAAAATCTAGAAAACCACAATCAACAATATATACTAACACACAGGAATATGAAACAAGACAACAAATAGAGGCAGAAAGGAAAAGAAAACAATCACTTAAACAGAAAAAAAAATCAGTTAAAGTTAATTTGGTGAAAAGAAGAAGAAATATTTCCACGTCTAGTGAGTCCAGTGTGGATCTGGTTTTAGATGTATCATCTGATGAAGAGTTTCTAGAAGATATGAAACAGATCAGCGAAGAGGGCAATATTCGAGTGGGAGAAATTAAATAATATTATCTGAATCAAGAATCGGCCGAATTGTCCCCACTCGGTAGACGAATGTACCCCACTAGTGGTTATGATTCGGCTATTTGACGGGAAAACCAAAATCTCAAAGAAACTCGATTCTGGAATCAAATGAATCTTGTACCAAATGCCCAAAAAGTTCATAATACCGTTCTACTTTTTTATACTAAATCAGTTATAGCCAACATTTAACACTATTCTATATTTTCACACTTAAAGTCAAATATGCCGAAAGAGTACCACTTTTCCCTACACTTTAGATCTCATGAGTGCAACTTATTTGACTAGGAGTGAATTAACAAATTTTTAATTGTCCCCAATACAAATCGTGATCAAGCTACTATCTGGATAACAACCCAGAGAGCCCTCCGCCAAAGATATTGGACAGCAACAATTCACCGCTACGATCGAAAATGCAGAATCCCGTCTCGAAAATACGTACTGCCTGACATGAAGATATCTACTCTGCAACAGTGGCGTATATGATAACCAGCTCCCTTGGAAAGTTGTTTGATAATTTTTTAAATTATTGAAAAATTTTCCTTGTTCACTTTATGTAATGTATGAAATTGACTATGGCCAACAAGTATGTTTTTCATGATTTGACTGCGTGTAACACCCGGGTGTCCTCAATGGAACCCAAAGGTCACATTGAAGCTGGTAATGGAATACCGCAAAAAACTCACAATAACACATTAACCTCATGTGACTCCATAACACTGTAGGGCTGGACGCAATGAAAACTTGCTAAAAGAAGTGCAAAAACACCATACAATCGTCAAAAATCCGCACTTGGAAATACTTAGACAAGTGCCAGGGAACATGTGGAAAACTGGACCAAACAACAACAAAAAATGGCTTGAGAAAAATTACAGGCTTCCAACACGTCAAAATTAGAACTGACCTACTCAACCCGAGCAGAAAGTTCACTCTATATCAACTCTCCCAACTGAAATAGTCCTCTGAGAGAACACCTGGGTAAGATGGGGCAGTACAAGCGAGACCTTGTCTGGAGACAATGCAGCAAGGAGACATGAGTAATCCAACACTTGCTGCTGGTCTGTAAAGCATTAGAAAAATTAAGACAAACACTATTCTGAAAGCTCAACAGCCTGAAACTATAAAACCAATAGGTGAAAGACCTGTCTCAACTTACACAGGGAACGAGATAAACGGATTGGATGTAAGATAAGACTGGGTAGCACATAAATCTGCTGGATAACAGCATAGACCCAAGACAAAAAGGCTTGTTCTGAATGGCAAATGGATTACTGTGATTTTGTCATTTCTTTCTGAGGTGACTTGTCAAATTGGACCTTGATAATACAGCTATCTTACCAATAAGCCTTATCCCACGTAGGCTCAAGGTAAATGAAATATAACATTTCATAGAAATGAATCTTTGAATTAACGTTTTCATTGGAATCTCCACCGGCTCCTATCAGTTCATGTAAGCTGAAGTTTGGTGTATGGGTTTTTTTCAAAACAGAACAAAACTACTCAAATGTTTAAGTAGAGATTTATAGTTTTTTCGTGGTTTTTGAAAATTTGCTCAACTCCTGCAGATTGAGTTAGAGAGATTTGATATGTGGATTGAATTGATATCGAGTTACGATCGTTAGTTTTTTCAGAGTATACCTAGGTACCCTATACCGTACTTGAAGGTCTAATGACTTCCTTCTACTTGAACACATTTTAAATCTTTAAATGAACACAACAGAATTATTCGACAGTTTAGAAATGTGAAATTTTAATATAGGACTAATACTTTTCAGATTTCACAAAATTTTTGTTTCAAAAACCGAATCTTTGTATAAAACTTACTAAAAATAACACAATCTGCCACTCCGGAAAATATCTATTTTTTCAATATTAGACATTATTTTGTGCTGAACTTAGATGAACGTTATCAGGCGAACTAAAATAATTCAATACACAGCTTTAACTAACTTACAAGATAATTACAATATTCAAGTAGAAATTGAAAACATGCTTGCTCAAAACGTAAATAAAAACCGGTTTCTAATTTTTTTCAAAACAAAAACACTCCTGATATATTTATAGAAGATACAAAGTTCGTACCTACTATAAAAAAACGATTATTGCAAATAGCTTGACTGTCTTTGAATAAATAGGTACATGTATGCAATACCTTATCCGTTAACAAATTCAAACGTCGTTTGCGGTTATGTCAGAGCAGCAACAATCAGTTTCTTATTCTAGAAGCAAGAAGCGCGACCACTGAGGGCAAGCATATTTTCACTTTTCGTGAAAGGATTCCCAAACGAATAATAATTACATACAATAATCCCTCGATATTTCATTCAAATCAATTCTTACTTTGTATTACCCAAGCTTACGGCACACACGGACGTAAACATTGAGTTGAGTCGCATATCCCCACCAAATTTGAATGGAGGGGAAACCACTTGAAACTTTGAAACGAGGAGCGGTTGACGGTAAGTTTGGGAAGCAGTAAATTTATCTGTTCGTAAAGACAAAGGGTTCATTTTGAATCTTTGAGACTTTTGGTTTCTAGAAATATTAAAATAAACTAAATTGAGTTATAATTTCCTTAACTATATTCGTATAATGAGTCTACTACAATGTTGATTACTAAGTCATATTTTAATTTAAGTATACATACCAAATATGAATAAATAAGTTTTTATGTTTTAAATTTTGATTTTATAACTGTTTCATTCCAATTTCTAATAACATAGTTAATAAAGAAATTAGATACTCACTAGATTATTATTACATTACCCAACTTAGTGCAAAAATTCATAGGGTTTCAAATGAAATTAAATATAAATTGAAACAGGTTTTGAAAATCTAGAATTTTATTTGATTTTATGGGGTTTTCGAACAAGCAAAACTTGTTATCAAGAATAACATTTTTCGCTAAAACTGCAAATAAAAAAGTTTATCCTCTTGGGCACCTCATCCGTGGACACGCTGCACGCTGTATAATGAGTCGACTACAACGTTTATTACCAAGTGATATTCTTAATTTAATTATACGTACTTACCTACCTACTTTCTTTCAGATAGTCACGCATATGAAATCTGTTGGTATCAATTATTTTTTAAGTTTTGAATTTTGATTTTATAACTGCTTCATTGCATTCCAATTTCTAAGACACTTCAAATAACATAGAAAAAGAAAATGTCTAAATGTTAAATATAGAGAATGAGTAAAAATGAATAAATAAGTGAATTATTTTGGAAAATAATTTTAAAATAATTTCCTAGGATAATTTATCAAGTTTTCAAACTTTTTTGAACTAAATTTGCCCTCTTTACTATCATTAATTACAATCACATAGAGAGCAGGTTTTACTAAGTTTATCTTAAGTGCTCACGCAAATTATTGATGATAATGAAAAAATCCGAAACCGGTTCACTTTGAATAAATTTTTTCAATTATAATTCTATTATCCTCTAATATGAATATATATATATATATATATATATATATATATATATATATATATATATATATATAGACTTTTTTGGCTTCGAATTGTGTCATTAGCGAACAACTGATAAATCAGAGGCCAATCCATAAAGATTAATATAATGAAAATCTCTTCTGAAAATTGTATAAAAAATCATTCGATAAAACCTTTTTCGATTCAATATTAAACATAAAAAATTAAGAAAATGAAAACTAGTTTCATCGTAAAAGTGCCTGATTAAGATTTAAGCGGATATAGAGTGTTTTAATAATTTTTGAGATTTTTCAGAAATGACAAAAAATTATGTATTTGTGAAAGCAATAACGTTTTACTGTTTAAAAAAACGCTGTCTTTTGTATGATACAGATTAATACAAAATTGTCTTAAACAAATTCACAGACTTCCTAGATGTATTATTTTTTCAATTTCATAGTCAAAACCTACTAATTATCTTTAATAATTCATTCAAACATTCTCATTGGTACAGTACTTACAAGATTAACGGACATTTTCGAACTAAATTGAGAAGTTGTATAAAGTATTTTTGAGTAGGTACCTATTCAAAGTACAAAATAACCAAATACGGCAAAATTAATTTTATTTGATATATTTCACTTCGCCATCCATACGTTATATTAATTGGTGAATATAATTTATACTTTTCTAGAAAAGTGAATTATGTGAAAATATTTTATAGCGAGTTGTTAAACAGTACAATCTTATCCATACACACTATCAACAATATAGTTATTTGTTATTGAGGTTAGGAATTATTTAAAAAGTGGCTTCACTTTATTGAAGACAACTCACCAGGGCCGTATCCAGGGGGGCGTCAGAGGGGACTGAGCCCCCTCTGGAATTATCTAAGCCCCCTCTAGAAGAGATACCAGAATTATTACAAACCAAAAATGTTTATAACTGCGTTGAAACATAAAAGTAGCCTAGTTACAAACAAATTTACCTAATTGTAAAACTGACTTAATTTTATTAATTTGTGGCATCTTTTAACCCGCAAAACATGTTGACGATTTTTATCCTAAAATGAAACAGCGACAAAGGAGTGGCAACCATCAGAATTGCCAGATTTTTCAGAGCCGTGTTGCACTTTAGACGCTAATTTGTCGCCCAAAAGCGCAACCGTGGTTGCGACATGTTAACGGGGAAACGTTGGTAACAAGTATTTTTCATATAAAGTTCACTTATTCTAGGAGTTATTTCTACGTGTTTTGCTGCTAATTTTTCGCCCAAAATCGCAATCATGATTTTTTTCACAACTGCACGAAAAAATAGTGCACCCAACATGTTGCCTACTCGTCCGAAAAACAATAATAGGTACTTTCGGGACTTTTTACTTAAATTACTATTACAATCAAAACCACGATTCTGTTACAAATATCTTTTTTTTTATAGAAACTGTTCACAAGACATCATTACATCATAATCATCTTTGCCTGTGCTTGAAGTTGTGGATTGGTTCTACTACTGATACATATCAGAATTAAATTTTGCATACATAGCTTTGCTAGGCTCAAATTAATTACAGCAAATCTCATTTATTTCCAATTGAGATCTAATAGACACAACTGAATTTAACATTTTAAGTATCATTTTATTTCGAATTTTACATTTAACAATATTAATCAATGAAAATAGGTATCCCTTCCACGAATGAATTGGATGACGGTAACCTTAGAAGAGTAAATGCAAATTGAGCTAAATCTTCAAACATGAATTTGTAGGCTGCATTTTTTAAATCTATAATCTTTCTCCAAAAAGTAGCTCTATGATATAAACGTCTATAGATATATTTATTTGTTTATATTTAATGATGAAAGTACATTTTTATTTTTTATTAATATTTTTTATTTCTATTAGTTTTATTCATTTAGAGTTTTCTAGGAGATATTTTTTATTTATTATTTTTATAAATTTTTTTATTTTTCCAAAATGTTTTTCAATTAATATTCGTTTTCCAGTATACACTTCTAGGTAAAAAGACAGAAAAAGCTGTATATTCCTTTTTTTCACGTATATTTATTTTAGTACCTACTATGTAAAAAACAAGCCCCATCAAGAATTTGTTCAGCCCCCTCTAGAAACCAGTGCTTGTTACGGCCCTGCAACTCACTGTCGATACTCATTGATAAATTTATAAAAGAATACCTATGAGTTGAATATAAACATTTAAAACAAATATTGGAAAAACAAGGCACCTATAAAAAAATAAAAAAATTGTTTTAGGAGCCTTAATCAAATCCAAAGACAATTTCAACAAATATTGATAGATTTTTTCTGAAAAAACACTGAAATCACACTTTAAACTTAAGTAAAGGTGGTTACCGATAAATTAACATATATTTTCAACATAATCCATATCGGTTTTCACAAAAGAAGGTGATGCATTTAAAAAGGCCAGAAATGAGAACAGCGGTACCTAAATTATTTGTTTGATTCTAGTTCTGAATATCAGCTATCAAAACTTGTTAGTTGGTGCAATAATCACATCAAAAAATTTTTTTCAATGTGAAGAAACCTAGAATTGTTTGAACCACAAAATCATAGGGCATAAACAACAACCAATTGCAAAGTGGGACCCAGGATCCTCTCTATATAAACGATAAACTTTACTGCTGAACTACTCTTATAAAATTAAGTATGTCTTCAAGATCATAAAAACTTATTTAGAATAATAATTTCTTTTGAACAGGCACCTTTTTTTTCTTCAATTTTATATTATTTCCTCAAAAATGTCTTGAAAGCCATACCTTCATCAACTCAAAAACGTTTCATTTAGATAATAAATCACATATTATTAAATACACAAATTAACACATTCCAGAAAGATAATGAAGTCATGGAAGAATTCAACAAAGCTACTCATCAATTCTCTTTTCAATCCCAAGTCAAGAAAAAAAAACCTGAAGCCATTTCAATTGTAGTAGGTATCTATATCCTTTACTAGAAACATTTAGAAAATGTTTAAATTTTTTGTATTCGTAGTTGAAGATAGAAATAACAACCTTGAAATACAAAGGTTAATAATATACGGTTATGTTATGAAAATTCTTTATCCAAATTTATTAAAAATTTAAAATCTCAAACTGATAAATTAAAAAAATTATTTTTCAATGTTTTTCATGAATATCAAATCTCAAATCATTTAATATCATAAACTTTAGGTGTACGAACTGGAAAAAAGAAATTCAGATAGGTGGAAGGATTATCAAAAAAATTTAGTTAATAAAGATTTTATTTTGAAGAAATAAAATTATTATGAAGCTTTCAACATGATTGTTCAAATTACGATAATTTCTATCTTTTATTAGAAGAAAACCATTCGCCCAATAGCAATTCAAAGCCCTAAAATTAACTAGAAATTAACCACTAAACTTCAGGTAATAGAAAATATTTAATGGGAAATAATCTGGAGCTTAGCTCAATGATCTATTAGACCCTACTAACTATCTACTGAAATTATTCACTTTTTAATGACCTATCTGCAAGTTCCAACATTACCAATTGGTTTCATTATTGCCACATATAGTCAAATTAAATGAAAATAACATGATAACAAAGTTTATGTAGATTTTACCTATACTATACCTTTGATGTATTTCATTTTATTGATGGGTGAAGGCTAGAAGAAGTAATTTTCCAAATTGAAAATAAAGTGGTAAAGATCAAGTATGAATGTCAAATATTCAATTAAATATTTATTTCAGTATTATTTAATATTATAATTCATCAGTTGGGAGGTATAATGTTCCTAATTTTTCAAATATGTATTTACTATTTAACAGCAATATTCAATTCCTAGACGATTGGAACAAAGATTAGAGAATACTCGTTGTACAGCACCCCTCTTAAGAGGCCCACAAGTACCATCGTTCAAGGCAGCCCTAATCACTCGTTCACAGGAGTGGGGGACGTTGCTAGTATGGACCGACTATTCCCGGCACAATACGAACTCGACGAAATTCAGTGTTAACGAGAACTCAGTCGAAGCAGCACGCGATATAGGCTGCTATTTGTGGAAAAGCGCGTTCATACCGAATTTGAAAAAATTAACAGAATCAAGTCGATTAGCGAGTTATCCCTGTTCTGCAGTATATCGTTGTGTCTGTGATACGGAATTGTGTGTGTTGACCTCTCGAATTCATCCAATTCACCTTCAGGAATATGTCTACCATTATAATGTCGCAGAATACCCTGTACGATTTCGGAGATTCCTTCATCAAAGTAAGTAGTTATTAAATATATTAATTTTCATTACTTCGCATGTGTCACTTCCTCGACACGAACACACCTGTTGAGCTCCAGAGCAACAAGTGTACATCGGCAATCTCTCTGTTCGCAGCGTGACAAGACTGGCAAAAGTTCGTAGGCAGTTTTATCATTTGCGAAGGCAGCAGTCTTCTGCATGTCATTGAACACTTAATATTTTTGTTCAACGTAACCTCAATCTACTCATTTCACTAAAAATGCACGCCTTCCTCTACTTGCACCTTTCAAATCCTAAAAGACTTGAATTGGATCATTAATAGAACGAATAATGTAGCAATAAATACTATATAGGTAGGTAGGTAATTCTTTTCCGATTTTTGTTTTTACGCAATATAAATACGGTTTTTATTTCTTTTGAAAAACAATACCGATGTTTTTTGCAGGTAGTAAAGATTATTCTAAGTGTTGTTTTGTTTTCATCTGTTACTGTTATGAAGATTGATGAAACCTGTTTTTATATTTTACTCAGTTAGTAGTAGTAGGAAACTCAAAATATAATTGCAAGTATTATTTCAACATTCTCCGAATAAAGTTTTATCTAAAGGAAACAAAAGCAAATTACCTATATTGAAATATAACTTGCATTTTTCTTTTGTATTAATTATACATTGTATATATTATAATCTGAGAAAACATTGGCTAATAGTCATTAGAATCTATAAATAAAATATTTAATAATTAAGTATCAAATACTCAGTTATTCATTGTATTTAGTACTTTTGAACATTTGGAATTTAGTTACATCTGAATCAAGAAAAATTGGAACATTTTACTCAATTACTTTTTAAAAGATTCGTTATATTTACTTGTAACTTTTGATGGAAGTCTCAAATCTACTCTCATTGAAATTTGAATTGTATGAGAAAATTTGAATCCGTGCAGTTGTAAATTGAACAATTGCTACTCGCTTGTACAATCATAAATTTTATTAGTAAATTGGGGTTAGGGACCGAACCCAAAACAGTTCAGATAGTAAAATTTCTACCTATTTTAAGTTGCAAGTCCTATTGTATACCTAGATCAGAGCATATTTTGTGGAATGGAAATTTTTCGAAATTTGAATTATTGGCTATTCAAACATTAAGTAACAGAGTAAGGATATACCTATCCATTTGTAATTGTGAATAAATTCACACATTTTCACAAGAACATTTGTATGATGCTCAAAGTTTCAATATTATTTTCATGGCCATCTTGTTTCTTTTATTTTATGACAGAAATTAAGGTAGGGGTAGGTACCAAATCTGCTTAACATTTGGTGAATAAATACATAGGTACTTATTTTCGGGAAATTTCATAACCTATCAAAAATTATACTGAAAATTTTAGTAGGCCTTGAAGCTTATCTATAAGCGAATTCAACTGGTGAAAATGCTATGAAAAAAATTGATTTGGCGTCACGTTACTTCCCAGTAAATAGTTAATTTCATTAAATTTTAAAAAATCAACATCGGTTCTCAATGGTTAATAATGTTTTTCATTCCATTTCCTGCTAGAAATGTTAATTTCGTACAAAATCTGAATGATGATGTAAAAATTTGCATGAAAAATTAGATTAGGTTGCGACAAAAAAATAATTTCAATAGTTTGCTTTCATTAATTTATTCTCAGTGAGAAAATGATATTTCATTTGATCGACGGCATTTCAATTAAAGAAACCAGACGTTTAATGGACAATATTTTTAACTGAAATAATGTTTAATTGGTACAAAAACAAGCATTGAAGTTAAATAGTGGAAAATTTTTACTTAACAAATAAATTTAATCGTAAAAATTATAAGTATTAATTTGTTCTTTTCAATATTACAAAACATGATAGTATTTCATCAAGTATGTTCATTTTTATAGTTTACAATTTTTTGAAGAATTGATTGCAAACAACAATCAACCAATGTGTTTATTATTCTATAAAAATCTCATTAATAAGTAGTACCTACCTACTCCATTAAACGATGTTAAATTATCATATTATTTATACTCTAAGGTCAAACAAATATATTTTTTCTCCTTCGCTGCAGTTCTGGATTTAACAAATGTTGTTATTGTTTTTCCAATATCATTTTCTAACGGCTTGAAATTCGGCAGTATTTAATTTTTTTGAAATTATAAATTTTTGATCTGTTTAAGGTTGCAATTCTAACCTTAAAATAGTTAAAATATTTAATCGATTTATAGTTTTACTAAAATTGATTATGTTACTTTTAAAAGTAAACTTATACCTGCTCATTCTATAAGCTGATACCTATATGGGCTAGGAATAAAATATCGAATTTGGGTTCTGTTTTTGAAATAAATCGATTTGAGCAAAGAAAAGAGACATTTATTGTTCCTTTTCAGAAATTGTCTGGGTTGTAAAGTAGGTACCTACCTACCTGCCCAAAAATGTAATAAAATTTCAGCCAAAAATGGTCAACGAAGTATTCAATTGTCGATTCTGGCAAGTTATGAATAATTGTTATTGAAAATAGGGAGTTGAATATTAATATAGTATTTCATTACTACATATAAGTTTCTCAGTGGCTATTTGATCATATAATTTATGGCATCCAAACAATGAGCTTCCATGGAATTAGATTGGAAGAATGATAAATAGTTAGGTAGTTTTGTTCAAAACATAATCAATTTATCCCAAGTGAAGAATTAATTGAAGTAGCCGTACTTTATTCCTAGAAAAATATACCATATTTTTATGAAATTCCCATAGAGATATTACAGATTCCAGCTTATTTTGGGCAGCAAAAGCCGAATATTAACTTTGATTTCGTCGCTTTATAGCCTTTTTTTTTCTGCAAAAAATTAAGGTAAACGTCTAACCTCAAAGTTCATTGATTAAATGAATTTGATTTTGAAACAATATAAAATTAATCTATTTCATGAATTCCATATTTCTTGAACTGGAATAGGTCAACTATTACAAAAAAAAAAGAAGAGAAAGAGACAAAATCTAAATTCATATTCAGCTTTTGCAGCCCAAAATAAGCATCCGCAATTTTATCAAAATCGGTTAATCTTGATGTTACTTACTCCATAATTACTTATCATAAGCATCCCCAAATTATGGAATATTGTGTTTTTCAATATATCTAATGAAATCGAGCACAGATTAACTCATTTACATAACAATTACACATTTAAAAAATTCTCACCATGAGATTAGGGGGGAGGGAGAGTTCGATAAATCATCAAAATTCTCAATTCTATAACGTTATTAATAGATGCCCCCAAACTACCAGGTCGACTGGATCTGCCATGAGTTTTTCCTCGAAGGTTTTCTTATGACGCAGTTACCTACGTCACCGCTTCCAAACTTACAATGACGAATGCTGGACCAGTATCAATCTTCTAAACATCCCGTTCTCACTCTCACATACTTGAGGAATGATTTAAACGTTTCCTTCATCCCTAATGTACTTGTACCTACTTATTAATGTATCATGATCCAGCTGAAGTGATTCAATAACTCTTTTCCCTCACACATACTTGAGGGAGGTCTAAAACACGTAGCTTTTCCATTTCCCCCCAGCGACTTAGGTACTTTTTCAATTGCAAAATTAATATTACTCCATAATGTAGTATTGAAATAAAAACATATTCCGAATTACTCGACCATAATAAGAGACTTTACAATAGTTAAAAAAGCGCAAGCAGCAATAACAATCATGTCACATTGAAAACATGACGGTCTACAGCAGTTGCATGACCGATAATGACGATTTGGGCGACTGGCCCAGAACACAAACGTTTTGTCTCTTCTTTTTATTTAATGATAACGCTATAATTTAACCTAGTGAACTTATGATATGAAAACCATCGTGGCTGTTTATTGTTCTGAAAAGTTATGAATAATAGTTTAAATAAAAAAACTAAAAAACGCGTTTATAGATAACGTAACTAATAAGTAGAAAATAAGTAATACAAAAATGCATGGGGTTATTGAAGTCAATTGTTATAATATTTAATATTGGTAATAGTCGAGTTATTATGGAAAATTCTTAAAGAGCACTCCACGCTTTTTAGGGTTCCGTACCCAAACCCTATTACTAAGACTTAGCTGTCTGTCCGTCCGTCTGTCACCAGGTTTTATCTCAAGAAGAAGAATCAAAATTTCACAAATCATGTATTTCTGTTGCCGCTATAACAATAAATACTTGAAACAAAATAAAATAAATATTGAAGGGGGGCTCCCATAAAATAAACGCGATTTTTTTGCCCTTTTTGCTCGATATCAATAATGGCACTTAGAATATTCACAAAGTACTCAGTTGTATTTTTACTTTAATAATAAAATTAAAATAAAATGAATATTTCAAAGGGGCTCCCATGCAAAATTTTTAGCCATTTTTTGCTTATTTTTGCTCGATATCAATAAACGGTAACTGGTAGGCACTTTTTAGAAATTTTCAGAAAGTACTTAAGTAATTGTATATTTACTTTAATAATAAATAATAAAATAAATATTTAAGGGGGGCATAGTCAATGGTACGGAACCCTTCGAGCGCGATTCCGACTCGCACTTGACCGATTTTTTTGTATGATTTATTTTCTACTTTTCAGTTTGGTTACCTACAAAAGCGTATTTTTTAGTTTTTTAAAACTATTATTTATGTTCTATTCTTTAGTTCTGCCAACTACACAAGCGTGTTTTTTTTATTTTTTAAACTATTATTTATCTTTGCTCTCATTATCGTTTTAAAACGATTTTAAACGCGTATACTTAACAAAATTACACTCCCGATGTCGGATTCGGAAAATGGCTAATCTTGAAGGTACTGATCGGGATAATGGGACAACCTATTTGAATTATTGCATTGTCATCGGCCCTCGATAGGTGTGCAAAATTTCAAATCAATCCCACGTTTTGAAGGGGGTGAAAATCACGATCAAAGATTCTGTTCTCGATTCTGTTATATAGATACATACATACCAAGCTAAGTAATAACAGTGTGAAAATTTGAGGTGGTGATTTTATGCAACAACAATGCAAAACTTTTAATTGTCAAAATATTGTGTGGACGTGACGATGTAAAAATCTCATCCTTTCTTCCCGCCTAATTCGTTCGGAACTCGAGAAAAGGGATCGTACGATTTTCCGAGCGACCAATTAGCGTTACCCCTTGTATAATCAAAGGATCTTGTAGTGTTGTTGTGAAACTGATGATCCTCCGTCCGTGGGTTAAGGACGTTTGATTCGTTACTTAAACTAAAACAAATTCATGACATAGGTATGTAGATAAATTTGAATGGAGGTAAAATCGTGGCTACGATTTCGACGTAGAGGGATTCTAAATAACAACCTGATAGTGATTCAAACAAATTCGAAAAATCGATAGCAACAGATATGCGGTTTTTTTTTCATTAATTGACTGAATTAGGAAGAAATTAACCATACTTTTTGTTGAAAATTAAAGTTATAAGAACAATTGGTCTATCTTGGAAATTAAATTACTTTTGATCTGTGTCTAAGTAATGAGTTTTAACGGCTGAGAAACCCAAACTACCGATAAAGTAAATACAAAACTATGGCTTAATTTATACTTATTCCTCCTGCTGAAAATATATTTTCAATAAGGAATCACTCTAATTCTTCTTGGTATTCTTTTATCTAGTCTGCGATACAGCTCATTCTTGAACTACGACAATTTAAACTATTTCAACTTGGACGACCTTTGGTTCCAGCTGGATGAAGCTTCACACCACGCTAGTCGTGAAACTATCGTTCTTTTGCACACTGAGTTTGGTAACCGTCTTTGTGTATTCAATAAATGGCCATCGCGCTGCTCAGATTCGTCACCGTTGGACTTATTTTTGTGTTTGGCCGTTGTTACTCCAACGATCCACAAACATTTAACGTACTTAAGGAAAACATTCATAGAACTTTTCGTCAAAGGAATGAGTCACAAACAATCGAAAATTTATTGCAAATTTTGGTGAAAAGGATGGAATACTGTCAAAGTCGAACTTGTTTTTGATAAATAATCGGTAGGTTTACTTTCTGGAATAAACCAACTATCATTTGAAAATATTCCACGATTCAGTTTCAATAGCAAATTCAAAAAAACCATCAGACGATCCAACCTTTGTAACCTTAGATATGAACGTCTGGGAAGCTCTGGAAATTATTGAATGAAATGAAGTACGTGTACGGCACATCGGGCATGACCGAAACTTGAAAAGCAATTTCGTCTCACATACGGTTGTACATGTATTTCTGCTTGCCTTTCCAAGAGGTGTTGCGTAGAAGCAGTCAACAATGAGAAGTTCCTATATATAGGTACGCATAAAAAACAAACTCATAAAAATTTATTGAGTGTCACTGGCGTGATTGATAACGGCTCGCATAAAAACTTCAAGGAAAACATTTATACCTTCTACGATATGTACGAGACCACGTGACCCATTGTTTTCGAAATGATTAGTTCCAGTTCGCATTCCTTTCAATTCAGTTTATTCCATTGAGAATTAATGGAAGCCAAATCTAACAGCGGCGATCTGCTCGATGGAGAGTTTTTCGTTACTATTATTATTATCGGTCTATGGAACAAACCGTGTGTGTATTTTCTGCTAATTTCCGATTTTTGTTGTCGTTTAATCTCTGTTCGTTATTTCAACAATAAAAACTTTGTTTTCTCTTCGTTGATTTGTCCGGATCTGATCTGGACTTGTTCCATCGTTCTCGGCATATAATCGCGACTTCATAGACATTCATGAAGCTGAGATATATTTCAATCGCTATTCAGAAAGAATACAACTTAATAAATATATTTTCAAAAGATTAAAATGAAATCTTATTAATTGCGGATCATTTGACAAGCAGAGCAAATTACAACATTGAAGATGTTCAATAATAAATTTCAACATTTTGAAAATAGCTTCATAAGGTTGTCTTCTTTCTGGATAGCGATTGAAATATATCTCAGTTGCAATATCACAACTGTTATTGCTTTGAATAAAGCTTTCTAATATATCATATTTCTCGTAATTTTTGTAAGACTTTTACGATTAAATCAGTTAATTTATATTACGACCAAAAGTAATCGACACGCTGTCATTGATGACAACCGCCTACTTGGAATACGTATAATAAACGCAAAAAGTAATGTAGTAAAATATTATTTTCGCTATTAAAAACATGCACATAAAAAGCGATCCGACATATTATGATACATTGCTAGAAAGGAAAAAATCCGTTCCAACCAAACCACAGCCAACTATGATTCCCATTTTAAAAAATACATCTTTAGGCCATAACTCGAAATTGCACTTTTTTTCAAATTTTCTCGACGCCACTGGATTATACAGAAAAAAGTGCCTCAAGAATGTGAAAGTTATTATCTCGTAACTTCACAAACAACAATGATATTCACACTTGTCTAAAAGTCGAAAAATGGAACTTTTGATAACCCGAAAACGAAAGCCGATAGCAAATTTTGGTTTTTCCCTGTGAATTTGTCTCGAAAAAAGAGATCGAGAATGAGCCCTCCATTTATTTGTATTTCCTATAGTTACCGAGATACCCCATACAAACATCGAAATTTGCCCACCCTGTATGTGTAATATGCAGGATAAACTTGTGGAAATTATATTACTTATATGTTAAGTTCACACAGCCAACGCTGATTGATACCTATCATTATAGAAATATAAGGAATTCGCATATTATAGGCTGAGAAATTTCTTAAATAAATTTATGTGAACACTTTAGTGTTCACCGAGGTGTCACACATTTTTTAGTCGACTTAACTAAGTACCCACTATAGCATTCATAGAAGATACCTACGTATTTATCAAAAATTATCTATTGAAATTATCCAAATGCTTCAAAATGCCAATTTTAAAATAACGTTCCGATTGTAATCGAAATATTACGAAAAGAATATTACGTAGGTATGTATATTATTGTTAATATTTTGAAGTTCCTACTGAATATCGCCCCTCCATTCGGTTTCTACGCAACCAGTTGAATCTTACGTAACTTAAATGTCTTTAACTCTCTCTCCTCGATAACTTTCGCTCGAACTACGTAATTAATAATGTGCCTAATCGTGTAAAAATTCAAGTTAAAACGAAATATTTCTTCAAATACTAGGTCTTTACATGAATAATTCAAATAGACCGAACTACTGGAACTTCAATTGTGCAGATGTAACGTCAGTTTTCGTTGCTCCACCAAATAATATAATCGACAACTTGTGTACAGCAGCGACTCAAATATCAACAAGGAACTAGATACGCGGCGAAATTTCCTGAAAGTGAAAGTAACTGGTAGATTCTAGAGTGAAAGTTGCCCAGGCTTACGTTATGTTTATAAACAATGAATACTCATATAATAATGATGCCCCGTCGACGGCGGATACGGCTCGAAGATTTCTGAGTAATTATATCTGAAGTAGTCCCTCCAGTGTGGAACATGTGAAATGAAACCGCCTTGAACTACGAGGATGAGATCAAAAGTTACAGAATTAGAACTCTTTTTTTCTGTGTTGAATATGGAAGAAAACTTTTAAAAAAAAAGCATCAGCTTATAAATTCTCGTACTCCTCTTAAGTCAATTTGCGGGACTGTGGAGGTGAGCAATGACAAAACCCATGAAAAATTATGAAGTCTCTACATTGAAATGGCGGAGCGGTGAAGGAAGAGATTTAACAGTAGTATCAACAACGTCTTGAGTAGGGGGAAGTCGGTGAATTGTGCGCACCTAAGAAGCCGGGTTGATATTTTCTTGAATATAGCATCTAGAATTCTGAATTTTTGGCATAGATATTCTTCATTGTATATGGTATAACACCAATGAACTAAATATCACAAAAAAATATGTTATGAGCCTAAGAACGAAATAAGACATAAACTCACAATGCGCATGATTATCCACCCTATGCGGGTAATTGTGCGCACCAGTCAGGGCAACCAGAAATCTGTAAATATAGTATGGTGTATCAGATATAATCAAAAGAAGCATTAAGGAAGACATATATTATTTGTTAGAACATTATCAAAATATAAAAAAATTGTAATTTAGGTACAAAAATCACAGTCATATCCTTCATAGCTTTCAGTGGACCATAAAATGCTAAATCTGAAGCCTGTGAGCAATAAAAAGTATGTGGTGTGATGGCTAGCAATTCAATCTTGTTTTGCTTACAAAATTTATAATTTTATAGCTAAATTGTTAGCTACTGCATAAGAATACGCTAATCGCAGAAGTTCATTTCTTGTGACACCATAAAAAAGTTTTGCCATTTTTAGTACGTGACTCGCTAAACTATTTTCTTGGACCTGTGAAAAAATGGGATGTGGACCCACTAATATCACATCCTCCTTCATATTCATCTTTCTTTCTTTTGCGAATTGTTTATTCTGGTATTAAAACTTCCTTCCGTCATCTCTAACTGCTCCGTCATTTGCAACGAATCACAAGACTTTTTTCATTTTTTCTGCGTCCCAAGAGGCTTTATTCGTTTTGCGGGTACATTTTAGCATCTGAAATTATTCAGAAAACATTTTCTTTTATACTGAATAACAACAAAAACTTCTTACTCAAAAAGTTGGCTAATGGCGCACCATTACCCGACATGGACCTAATGCTTATAAAAATTCACCAAAATAAAACTGTAGGTTCTTTACCTTAGATGAATCGCTCCTACAGTAGCTAGAACCACGTTGATTATTTTAGTATAATTACCCAAACAAAAAAGTCCTCATTAACATTTTCAATCTTCTTTTCGCACGCAGAAAAGTTAGAGTAAACAACCAAAATAGTAGTCAGACACGATGACAGCTGCGTTTGCCGCGTAAATTGCCCAAATGGCTGCGCAACTTTAACTATCTTCTGAGAGATGGCACGAAGTGTATGAATTCCAATAAATGGTTGACATTTTCTACTGATAATATGCTGCGCATCATTAGCCGCCGCGCACGATTAACCGACTTCCCCCTATCTCAAGACGTTGTTGGTAGTATCCTACAGGATACTTCCCTCTACTCAATCTACGTAGGAAATTTCAACCCACTCATTCGGCAGAAGGTGTATAGGGGCGCAAAACCACAAATGCCATTAAAAAACTTGCAATCTCCGGCAGTTAGAGAAGACAGTTTAGACTGCGAAAAATTAACATCTAATCCATGCAGAAATCTTCAACCCCCTAACAATTCAATATGGAGGAGATTTAGGGTGCAAAAATTCTTCAAAATCAATTTTTTTCATGATCCATTACGCTCACCAAAAAGCCGAAGAAGGCTGAATTCCGCATATGTTGTTAATCATTAACAGGTGGACTGCCATGTCTACCCAAATGGGTGGACCCAAGTTCCCCATAATGGTGCCAAAGTGAATTCATATGAACTGCTCCTGATGTTTTGCTATAGGTTAGGTTGATTTCAAAATCAGTTTTTTTTTAAGCTCCATTACGCTCACCAAAAAGCCCAAGAAGGCCTAATTCCGCATATGTTGTTCATCATTAATTTCCTAATATTTTGCTATAGGTTTGAAATATTTCTGCTCCTGAACCTTCTCGCCATTCCCTTCCCGAAAAATTGGTGGTGCCAAAATTTCTATCTGCATTTACCCAATTTTGTTAGTTTCTTCAGCTATTATACAAATTATTTCATTTTGGATATTATGTCGTAAATAATGTGGCATATGACTGCTATCTTTTTGAATTCTACCAATGTGTTCCTCCATCCTCTAAAAGCTAGATTGTGTCCATTTTTTCCCTAACTTTTGGTTCACTGATACAACAGTTCTACCATTTTCAATCGATTTTTTTAATTCAATCCATTTATTAACACTTTCAGAATGCCCTTCACTTTTTTCGTGTTTGTCCAAGTTTTGAGACAAGCTCCGCCAGTTAGTGTAATCTTCATCATCATTAGAAACATTATCAGATAATTTGAATAACTTACAACAAACAGAATATTGAATTATTTGACTTAAAGTAAAACCAGCCATGTCCTAGGAACTTTTTCATTGTTACTTAATTTTTTGCTATAAATAAGCGGTTGAAAAAGATATATTTGAATCATCTAATGGATAATGCAATGTTTATCAATTGGGATAGTCCTATTTCACATAGAAAGTTTTATCTTATCTGTTAAAACTTGCTTCAGGAATAGCCCCAAATACCAAATTTCAGCTAAATTGACCTGATGGGGGACGTTGGATATATATATATATATATATATATATATATATATATATATATATATATATTCAGAACTAAAAACTTTCTTTTTTCCTTGGCCTTCCCAGAATTTTGACTGCAGCCTCACGAACAGATACCTTTTAGTTGGTTTTCGAAGTTCTTTTATATATATATATATATATATATATATATATATATATATATATATATATATATATATATATATATATATATATATATATACAGGGTGTTTTTTAATTGAATGTTAATAATTTAGGGGGTGAATTTTGGGGCCATTCTGTTTTGAACAAATTTGATCTCTTGCGTTTCCTTCCAGCGACGCATGTTTTTCGCTTAAAAAAATTCAAACTGATTCTGTGCATAATCATAACATCACATTGCTGTAAATTAAAAATAATTTATTTTCTGAAACTTGACCACCCTGTATCTCAAAAACTAGGACGTTTAGGACATACGTTCACATGAAGTTTTCGTCTTAAAATTATTTACATTGAATTAAAAAACACCCTGTATATATATATATATATATATATATATATTTGGTTTTCGGATTTTTCCTTGATTTCTTAGACCTTTTTCATATATTTTCCTTTTTATTTGTTTTCTTGGGTAATTAAGTCTATTTATAACTGATGGTAAGTATATCTATATTTACATCCACAAAAATATATTTAACGTTTCAGCAATCACTGATGCCTTCATCAGAAATTTTTGTTGTCATCCATAGCTAAAATTTAAATTAACATAGTACAATACAGCAAATTAAGTTGACAAAAAATAAAAACAAGAATACACAAAAATAAAACAATCTACCTTTCTTCCGTACACAAGAGTGGCAAATTCATTTAAAATTACATGTAATTATTAGGTATAAAACGAAAACAATGTTGACAGACGGAGGAACAGTATACGTTTGAATTAAACTGAAATATAATGTGCAGTGAAATACATATATTTATCGAGCGGTTTTTGAAACAGCTGATTATTTTTTGTAAAACAACTGAAATGGATAGTCGGTATATAACATGTGAGCTGGTTATAGGAATTATTTCTTTTGTTATGGTAAAATGTTTGTGTAGAATTTTCTCATAAGATTACCCAAGAAAACAAATCAAAAGGAAAATATATATATATATATATATATATATATATATATATATATATATATATATATATATATATATATACCTCCAAAATACTATAATTATATATTAACAATAGTAGTAAAATCCACTCGGTTTTTCATCGCTACGTCACTCTCTAGTATTTTTATTCTCCTTCAAAACCGACGGATGACGTAGAATTCGCCGTTAAATTTTTTCTGATTCGTGTGAGAATGCACACAAAAAAAATCCCATAGCGCTGCAGCAGACAATCGTTATCGAAATTCTACAATTCGTGGGTGTACACGATTTTCTGCATCCGACGTATCGATAAGAAAGCGATAATTCATTTCCGTCATGCTTACTGGACTGCGTAGTTCTCCGATACCAGTAACATTCCTTCATTGTTGACGATTACCATCGGAAGTTTGGATTTGCAGGCGTCCGTTCAATGTTGACTCTCTTGTAGTTGATAATTGAAAGAGGTATCCCCGTCTGAGTCATACGGTTGCCTTCTAAAACTCCGACTAAAATACTCTTTCTTCGCTTCAGATGAGTAATAACGTTGCTAAATTTACATATTAATCATCTGTTTTATCATTTATCGTTTAGTCTTTGTTTGAATCATTTTATGTTTCATATAGCATGTGTATATTTTGTGACAAGTGAAGTATTGATTCATATAATTGGAACGAAATTCCCCATCGTGCGTTACACTCCATGCACTTGGAGCTAGGACAAAAACCTATCAGATGTCACGACAGCATTGTAAATGCGGAAACACATTATTGAAACGTGATACAACCCGACAAAACGCGACGCGTGTTTAATAAAATCAAATCCTAGTATTTTCTATGACCAGAATCACACCCATCGCCATGCGATACAGGAACACGCTACCTGATCTAGTCGACGTGTTGGGCGCTGTATGTTTCTATGTAACAACCGATGTCACTCGGGAATTCTCAAATAAAGCGTAAGTTCATACGTTGATACCCTCTAATTTAATTAATTTTGGCAGAAATTTGACAAAAATGAACGAAGAAGTGTCGACTCGTTTTGTCGCGTCGCGTTTAAATAATGTGTTTCCGCTTTAGGCGTGCTTGTCAGCGGTGTTCGTATGTATGTGTATGTGTTTCACAAGCTGTACGAGTAATAATAGTACTATAATAAACTCTCTTATTCAGTTAATTACTGATTCTGACTGGTCAGGGTGTCTACATCCTTGGAAAACCTGGAAATCTCAGGGAATTATTTTCCTGGAATTCTCAGGGAATTTTTTAAGTGTCATCAGTTTTTTCCAGGTTTGCTTTCTGCAAATGTAAAACCAGTATTAAATTGCAAAAGAAAAAAAAATCATCAAGTATATTTCCAGAAATAATAATAAATACTGATAAATTCTTATGTAAAGGCAAATTGTCTGACAGCATTTGCACATAACGCAAATAATTTCAGTAACTCTCTTGGTAAAAAGATGTATTATACTCGTGTTTCTGAGCCATTGACAGAAGAAAACCTAATATGACAAGAGTGCTCCACGAGAGGAAAATCGTATCGCATCTTGAGAAATAATAAAATCACCTAGAATTCTCAGAGAATTTTAGATCCTGAATTGAGTAGACAGCCTGTACAAATCGTCGCGTAACGATTGCTTCCTCGGAATACAGCAACCTGTAGTAGTAGGTGCATTTTTGAAGATCATATTCAACTAGAATGTGGCGTTGACGAGTTGCCTAGTTTTCGGAGTTCCCCCACAAAGATTTCAAATACTCACAACATACAAAACTTGCAATTCTTTTTTCCTGCTTTCTTACTTGAGAATATTTTTTAAATATGTTGTTGTTTTGAATCATACGCGAGTTATATGCCCGATTTCAACAACGAGATGTAAGGAAGTTCCTTACTAAGTAATTCCTACGATAGGAAATACCTAAATCCGATACTTGCCTAAATCGGATTTACCAACCTAAGAAATTCTTAGTTAAGAAATACCTTGTTAAAAACTTGATTTGGAAAGTTTTGTACATATAATTAGTACCACTGTTTAATACTAGACTGTAAATTGGACAAAGGATAGTAAGAACAGAAAAAATGATAAAAATATAATAATTTTATTATATCAATTTGAGGTTAAGCATTTCCTAAATACTCTAGGCAGACCTAACGTTAGGTATTTCCTATCGTCCTTAGGTATTACTTAACGCGTGGTGAAACGCAAAATGCACTTAGGAATTCCTAAATCCGATATAAGTATTGCCTAACTTTAGGAATTAGTTGATGAAATCGGGCAATATTGTCTCATTATTGCAGCTTTGCAAATGAAGATTCGAGAAAAGGAAACTGAACGCAATTATGCGTAACAATATACTGTTTACATACGTTTTATGTACTAGTAGAGCGAATGTTTACTATACATTATTCAAAGACAATAGTGAAATCCTATGTTGAGCGCCTAAAAGAGAATAGAAAGAAAAAATCGAAAAACAACAACAGTGAATATATGTAAGGAACTTCCTGAAGAGGGGTTCCGCGGTCGCACACGTTGTTTTTTCATTCAATTACGCTCGAATGTTGTTTATTTATTTCATTATGGCTTCATTGATGAAGTTATTCAGAACGAGCTAAAGGAGTATACTTACAAATAATTTTATCGTTTCGTCCATCTTCTGCTGCTGTACCTACCAACCAACTCAACTGATTATCTTCATCTTCGTGGAAGTACAACCATTTGCTTTACCCTAGGTTTCACCTCTTAGTACGTTCTGAATTATAATCCCCTCTGAAGTTTCATTTCATTTCCTTTGTCTGTGTTTCCATTTATATGTAGGTACGTAGTATTGAATGCAGTCATTGTTGAATTCTTACTCATTTCCTTTTTGTTAACTAAGTACCTAATCATCTTTCATAGGACTACGTCCGATTAGTGACGTTCTTTGACCTTTTGTTCAGATTAATATCTTGTATTTCTTTTATTCTTTTATATATATATATTTTATAGTTACATATATTACTGACTTATATACTTCGTTCGTCTTTGTTTATATTCGTATGGTCCCATTCTTTTTTTCACCTTAACTTAATCCTATTTCAGATAATTTTCAAAATTTCGATGATGGTATCGATGGTGTCGTTTCATTTGAACTGTTTTTACTGTTATCATCCGCAAAAGTAATTTCGTTATTACCTTTCACATTTGTCATTGTTGAACTTTCGTAATTTTCATTATCTATAGTGTAAGTAGTTACCTTGGAAAAGTTAGCAACGCATAATTAAAAAATGCATTGGGGCCTGTGAACTGTCGAAGAAAATAAAATTTTGAAACGAGCCAGAGAACGAACGGAATATTATATCGGTAGTCATGAAATTACAGTTAAAATTCGAGTCTTATTTTCCAAACTGAAGACTGTGAAATGGGACACTGCGGGTTCGAATGGGCGGGCCTATGTTCGACAAAATCGCTTCGGTGGTTCCAGAGATGACTTGACACAAACATGAGCAGGCTGAATTTTATATATAAAATTGACATTTTGGGAGGTTTCAACTGGGAACACCTAGAAGAGTATTATGAATTGAAACAAGCAGTGGAAACCAATCTCATTTCATCGTCCACTCCTGATGTAACGAATTATAGAGCAAGATCCCAGAGCCGCCAGGCCCAATTTCTAGGTATCAGGTGCTAAAGATGAAAAAAACTTTACTCACTTTTCTCAGTCTTGATTTTTATATATGATACTCAGGGAACTATTTCAATGCCTTACGCAATCAGCCATACCGATCGTATCCAAACATGCCGCCAGACACGAATAAAGTGTCCCTATGAGTATGACAGTATGAGCGAAAAGTCATGATTTGCTCATTTAAGCACGATAGTGATTATCTATGCGCTTCGATCTCCCTTCTATACTTACATATTTCATAACATTTCGCTCATACTGTCATACTCATAGGGACACTTTATTTGTGTCTGGCAGGATGTTTGACCCATACGATCGGTTTGGCTGCTTGCATAAGGTATTGAAATAGTTCCCTGGGTATCATATATAAAAATCAAGACTGAGAAAATAAGAAAAGTGAGTTGAGTTTTTTTCCATCTTTAGCACCTGGTACCTAGAAATTGGCCGTCGGCACAAGGTATCAGGTATCCATACACTGAAAGTACATAAGATCACTACTTCATCCCATACATATTATTGCTGAGAAAATAATTCTGGGGGCTCTGGGATCTTGGACTATTAGGTTGACTATCCACAATAAGGGTATCCGCACAACGCGCCTGGATGGTAGCCTGGCTGGTAGTTGGTAGAATGTAAAATGTTGTTATTCGAGCGACCAGCGAGATAGCCCGCTAGTATACAATCGACCGGAACTGCGCGCACGTACGGTACCCCATAAGAAACTTCGAAGATAATTCTTGCAGCCAGGCGACCAGCTAGGCTACTAGCTATTATCCAGGCTCGTTGTGCGGATACCCTAAACATCTTTCACCAACATGAAATTTCTTCATGGATGTATTTTCTCGCCACGTGTGAGAGACGAATAGCTCGAAATTTTCTCCAAATTATGTCTAGTCATTCGCGGCCGTCGCCACCGAAATGAAAAGAGAAACGCCGTCCACGCCATGCTCGGCCAACAAACGACCGCTGTGTCCTCCCACTATCACGGAGCTTTCACGTTTCACGGTGCACACAGTCGGGAGCCACCGATTCCTCTTGTCAACCGCCGCCGTCTCCAGCGCCTCGAGAAAGTAGGCTTGTGGAACGAAACGCAACTTTTACCTTTTGCTCCTCGCGATACGAAAGTGCTCTCCGACAACCCCGTATAACTCGTTCAGTTACACGACGCCATCCGGACCAGAAGGATGCGATCGACGAGAACCCGTTGGAGATGATAAGTGAAGTGAAAATCGTCGGAACTGCGGCTATACGGGAGCGATTGACAGCTACACCGCGGTTGTGTTTTTACGAAATCGAATTCGTCGTTGATGTTCGTTGGGTTTCACTTGTGACTTTCGCGAGAAATTCGATCAAGTGATCCCGTACGGTGTGTTCTGTGCTTTTTTTTTGTGTTACCGATCTTCGCGGATATGACGCAGCAAACATGGTGGGTGATGTTTTTGGATCGTCCTGTATATTTTCGATACCGATTTTTTTCGTCCCAATTCATTTGGGACGTTGTAAGGATCGATTGGGACGAAGGAGACGTTTCGACACTTATTCTACCTTCATCAAGGCTAAGCCGAAAATATGATGAAACGTTACTAATATCGTAATTGAATAATATATATGGAGAATCTGTAATTATGGAGATCCGACCAGAATAACCGAATTTGAAATTTCTGATTCGTGCTTATTTTGGACTCAAAAGGCCGAATATCAGATTTTTCCTCTCAATTACCTTTTTTTTTTATAAAAATTAAGCTAATCTATAGTAACCTCCTAGTTCATAAAAGTTTTTAATTTGCAAGAAGTCGGTGAATTTGATCACGTGACTCAAGAATTCGTTACTTCATTGAACTCGAAGTGTAGGTTTGTAAGTTTGGGTTACGATAAGTGAGCTTAATTTTTTGAGCAAAAAACAGTAATCAAGCGATAAAATCTGTGTTCGTATATGACCTTTTCAATGCAAAATGAGCAAGAGTCAGAAAGTTTTAGTTTATTCTCTGAACGGATCTTCCTAATAACCCGAAAATCTAATTGTGGATTTAAAAATTCACTTGTCGACTGTCTTAAATGGGAATTAACAGCAGGTAAATTCGTGGTACATCTGAAAGGTTGTCTATTGTGTTGTCGAAGGGATTACTCACTAAGCCCCCTTCACCCAGCCTTATGCGGGGAACGAACACCATAAATGTTCTCCTGATACCTGGAATATCTCTCATATTTCCTAAAATCTTGGACGTCTTCTCGTTTCTTTTTTTCTAAGATATTATTTTATCTCGTTCATCTCATTAGGAAAAAAATGTTTTTAGAAACCCCTCAAAACGAAAATTGCTCTAGGATTTCAAAGATAATCGACAGTCGAAAAAACTGTTCGAGGTTTTGAAACTCCCCATAAAGTTCTTACAGTGTATATTTGAGGAATTGAAATTTTGACACTGCTTTTTATAATAATTAAAAGCGAACTTTCAGTTTTTTTTCGGTCGGATAATATCTGGAAAATACGCTCGGGAGGTCCTGTTTGATATTTAAAAGCAGTCCCCACAGCGCTTCATTGAAATTTCTTCGTTTTTGGATTGAACTTCACTTCATTCTTGATTCTATCATGAATTGATTTTGAAAGTATTTTTCACACTTCTCAAGTTACCATTAAGAACCTAAATTTTGTCTATTCCGATAAATTGATTATTATTACCCCGAGGCGAAGCTAAGGGGCTATAGTATCACGACAAAAAGTTTGTAGCTGGTCCGATTTTAAAAATTTCACCGGATATCGATAAAACACATATGATTTCATAAGAAAACACATAAGTGTTTTCAAAAATTTTTGCCCAGGAAGAATGAAAAAATTATAGCGTTTTTTAAATTTTTTTGTCCATACACATGTGTGCTATCTATAAATCTTAAACCTAAACCGATTTTTACAATAATGAAATAAAATGATAGTCATTTAAAGTAAATTTTTAATTTATACAATATATTCAAAAAATATTGACGTGGGCGTCAATTAGAAATGAAAAAATTAGTAAAAATTATAAATTTCACTCAAATTTTTGATTATATCTGAAATACTATACATTTCCCGATATAGTCACCATGAGGAAAAATTATCTGCGATAGACTTTATGAGTTTTATCGTTTCATGCTGTAGAAATAAATAATACTTGATGTAAAAACTATGGACGTCTCTTTTCACTAATTGTATCTCACTGAAAAAGAAACCTTCGTATATTGATAGTTTTCACGAGTTATTTCTTCCTGAAAAGTATCACTAGAAAGTTTCTAATTTTGTAGCGAAACTTGACCAAGTATATTTGATAAATCGAAGTTATTCAAACTTTTGTTTCTCTAAACTTAAGGAAAACAACAACTTACATTCACTTGATATAAAAAATAACCCTGTTCTGGTTGATTTGAATATTTGTGATGAAAACGTTCCACTGAAATTCAAGGAAGTTTGGTGAACGTTCTATGACCATATCTGTATTTCGCGGCCATTCCATTCGCCATTGGGTAATGTACTGTTGTGTATCATTTCAATATCCAGAATTTTGTGCTTCCGTACTATGTCACAGGAATACACACATTCAATTTTAAAATTATTCGAAGGGAAGTTCCTTATCGCACGTTACACTTCTCACACAGGAGTAACAGTGGCGTGCGTATCATTTGTATTCGTATATGCATGTTGAGAAGTTTGAAAGAAGATCCTTTCATCGCAGGTTCAGTTTCAGAATCGTTTAAGTTCAATATGTGAACTAAAAACTATGTACTATTTCTTTCAAGTAAAGAAATATTCTTGGAAATTTAATATTTTAGCGAGAATTGGTTATTTATCATAGACTACGTACGTGTCTGAAGTGGAGAATAGATAACAAATTTTACAAATAATGCTTTCTATTTGTATAATGATAATCGAGGATTAGAATAATTAAATGAAACAAATAAATTCATTTTTTCATTCAGTTGGATACTCTCAAACGTTTCCAATTTCATTCATTATGCCTCCTCATTTAATACGTGATATATAGGGCAATCATATATATATATATATATATATATCCAGATTGAAATTTAATGGGTAATACAGCCTTTAAATACACCAAAGAAAACTCTTTAGATAACTTCCTAGCTTTCGCTAATGTTTATTAGCTTCTTCAGGGAATATCTGTGAGATCTTAATTCAATTAACAATGGCACATACATTTAAGTTTCAGAAAAAATATTTCAATGAGACAAAATCAGTTAAAAAGTTTGAATTCTATGTTTACATTACTATGAATGAACTACGACTGCTTGTATTATTTACACTTACTTGATTAAATTGAAATAGGCAACCCCCGGTAACCAAACATGCTCGGGTGTAAGTGCTATGTATACGTTCGTACAGGTGTACTACTCATGAGACTTGTACTCTCAGTCGTGGTTCATTCATAGTAATGTAAACATAGAATTCAAACTTTTTAACTGATTTTGTCTCATTGAAATATTCGTTCTGAAACTTAAATGTATGTGCCATTGTTAATTGAATTATGATCTCACAGATATTGTAAGTACTCCTAAAAAGAATTTTTAATTGGTATTTATGTTTTAACGTTTGTTTTTTGTAATTTTTAGCCCTGAAGAAGCTAATAAACATTAGCGAAAGCTAGGAAATTAAAAAATTTAAAAAAAAAAAATCAAAAAAAAAAGAGTCGTGGTTCATTCATAGTAATGTAAACATAGAATTCAAACTTTTTAACTGATTTTGTCTCATTGAAATATTCGTTCTGAAACTTAAATGTATGTGCCATTGTTAATTGAATTATGATCTCACAGATATTCCCTGAAGAAGCTAATAAACATTAGCGAAAGCTAGGAAGTTATCTAAAGAGTTTTCTTTGGTGTATTTAAAGGCTGTATTACCCATTAAATTTCAATCTGGATACAATATAACAGCTGTGAAATAAAAGTGACTATATATATATATATATATATATATATATATATATATATATATATATATATATATATATATATATATATATATATATATATATATATATATATATATATATATAATTTTCGTTCGAACGACACCATTCGCCTTTTTAGTCGTATTTTATCCCATAAAATACATACTATTGCAGTGTATCGAAGGAAAGCAGTGAGGTGCGGGAGTATTTTTCCCATCCGTTTCAGACCTCCTAGACCAAGATTTTCGAAAAAATTTTCATGTTTGGTATATATATATATATATATAGCGAGTCGAATGAGCTGAAATTTGGTACCTGTGATTGTTTCCATTGCAGAACGAAAGTATCAAAATTTGGGTAAATTTCCGCAACCGTCGCCATTTTTACGTAATTTCTAATTTTCATATAAATATCCGTCCCGGTACATATTGACATCTCCAACTGTTCGTATCACACCTAAAGAGCTGAATTTTATCTGGTATTGTTTTCGTTGTAAAACTATCGCTCCATCAGTACGCGATGCACTTCGCGAATTTTTTTCACGATAAAGGTTTGGAGTTTGGTAAGTATGTGGATTAAGTTGATGTTGAGGCGCGTTTCTTCGGTGGTTTTAACTTTTTTCCTCAACCACGATGCACTTCGCGAATTGTTTTCTTTTTTTAGTAAAATTAATTATTATCAACTTTTTAATTCGGTTTGCTTTTCAAGCATGATCTTTCAATATATAATTCAATTCGTTAGAATCACATCCCGACGCGATGCATTGCTCAGCTGCTCACGAGTTTTTTATTACTCTGGGAATCTATTTTTCAGAGGTGTCATCGCCATCGTAAGATCACCTCGAATGCCAGTAATTCAAACGAAATATGAAGGTTCACTAGTAATTGTAATTGTTATTTCAACATAAGTTTTTTCATCTTGTTCGGTATAGCGATATTTGGCTACCTACAGCAAGTATGATCGCCCGTATATCGGTATTCGAGCATTCTACTTCAGAGAAAGTCACATCTTGGTTTTTCATCTGCTCTGGCCGAGGCTGTAGTCAATTGCTTGTTAAACGTATTGTAATTTATTTAAATGAGTATTTACGACTTCTCGGAATATGCTGACAAAAGCAATCTTATCTCTACAAACATCTGGGGATATTTGCTGTGAATATTATCGGTTATTGTTGAAGGTCTCATGGATTTTCGAAATTCGTTTCTTCTGGATGGAGAAATTCGAAAATTTTGAATGATTGAAGTTAGCGAAAAATAATGGTAATGAAAAATGCAATGATGTTTTATTTTCGAAGAAAATACGACCAATTACCCGAATTCAAATATTACTTAATTATTGGAATATTTTAACGTAATATTAGGTTTTGATTTAAAACCCCGGTACAAAATTCAGAAATTCATTAAATTATTATATGGCAAAATTGATCATTATTAACCATCTGATTATGAATTTATATAACATTGAAAAATAATTTTTTGATTGGAGGGAGTAGTTTTTTATTTAGTTATAGTTATATAAAAGTTTTTTTATTGTTCTATTGGTTTGTTTTATGGAATTTATTATGAATCACGCTTCATGTTTCACAATGCAGTGATTTTTAATTTCCCAATCAAAACTATTATGTATCCTAATTTAAGATATCTGGAGATATTTCCATAATGGACTTGATGTGTTTTACTATACATATAATAAATATATATATATATATATATATATATATATATATATATATATATATATATATATATATATATATGTATATATATATATATATATATATATATATATATATATATATATATATATATATATATATATATATATATATATATATATATATATATATATATATATATATATACATCGCATAGTATTAAGGCATCATATTTGATGTTTCTTCCAAAGTAATTGTATACATATACATATTCTTATAAGTGCTTATTCAAAAGGTCATCTTATATACTTTTCTCATCTTTTCTTTTGTTCGTTTTAGAGTTATTATTTTATCATATGTTCGACTATATTTAAATGCTATTCTCTTTGTTTTTCTTTCACTAAAATTAAATAGAGGAACAACATAACAAAACGTGTCACTTTCAAGTTAAAATCTAGGAATTCAATTTCTAAGAAAAGAATGATTATTTTTTCGTGCTTGGTGTACTTTCTATTATTTTCGAGTGAAGACAAAAATTAAAATTTATGCGTATTTCAGTGAATTAATAGAGCATTGGCGAACATAAAAATATTAATTAAACCGGTCCATTTGAAAAGGAATAAATAAAAGCTTTTCGAATTGACATCATAGATCTGCTTTCCAGGAAATCGAAATAAAAAGGTTAAGTGTCGAACTCGAAACTGGAATCGGTAGTAATTTATCAATTAGTCGTATACCTATCGTATACTGGCAGTTGAAAACCAATTTTTCAAAAATATTGAACCATTTTGGCTTATCATCTCATCGAACAATTTAATATGCTGTAATAATGAAGACTATTCTATTTTCAATATCTTCCCAGTTTTAATTCAAAGATATAATCTATTGAAATTATCCAGGATTATTGTCGGTTTATTTAAAATTTTGCTTTATTTGGATGAAATAATGTTTTTTAAACAACCATCAGACATATTTTCTCGCTTCTCTATAAGAAGAAACTTCCAAATACGAATTTTTTGTAATACTTTCAAACGATTAAAGATATTAAATGGTTTACCATTCAAAATTACGAATGGTTTACCATTTAAAATTTTCTGAATGGGTCGCCATTTAAAATTTTAAATGGTTTTATTACCATTCGAAAAATCTTATAGTTCTTTCACTTCTTTTCATTTATATCTGAGTATTTGAATCGCGTATTTTATTTCATGTAGATCAAAGTGGTGGACAGTTGTTTATTCATTAAGAATCTGCTGTTACTTGATTTTGAATTGATTTATTTAAAATTTCGGTTGTTCATATTTTCGCTGATACATTTCAAGTTCAAGACTATCTATCTCGATGGAAATGCAGGTTTTCCACAAACTTTCATCACGTTACTATTAAAGCATAATCTTGATAAATACCAAACGAAGATAAGTACTGATTCAGAATTAATTCTTAGTTTTAGATTATTATAATATTCCAGATAACTCATTCCATCTAAAGAGCTTTAAACCGCATAAGTATACTTGTGCCTATAAACTAAGCCACAAATCTTCACATTTAATGACGGGCTGTTCGTGCAAAATCGAAAGTATAAATTCTGAGGAAACGATTATTCCGTAGCCAGCATCTCAGTTCGCAGAATTCGAAGGTAACGTGTTGCTCGTGGCAAAAGCCAAGTAATTCCAGCAAATCTGTTCATAATAATAATTGCAGATTGCCATTGTCAGCTTGTCACGATGAAAAAATATTGTGGAAGCGCTCCCAGCTTGTACTGTAATTTCGTTCAAGTTCATTTCAGTTATCCAAACGCGAATAAGACGAATATAGCGTAAAACTTCTTTGGAGTTTATTCGCGAGGCTGTTTGTTTTTATCATTTTCGTGATTAACATCGAACTCCGACAATAGAAAATTAGTGTATAAAAATTTTCGACCTCGACGATAAGTTTTGTTAACCAGTCTCACCTAAAGCTACAGTTCCACAGTGAGGAACATTGTGGAACATTTTTGTTGCTGTTGCGTGTTTCCGAAAATGTTCCCAAATGTTCCAAAATATTCCTTGAAATTTCTTTATGTTTCGGCTATTGATAGAACGATATCACTTTTTCCTGCCGATACGATATATCGGCCGATACCGATATTTACGTGCCGATATACCGATATATCGTATCGGCAAACATAACGCATATTATATTTGGCATCTTCAACTCTAATAAGAGATAAATCTCCTTTTGAGTGGTGGGAGGCAAGAAAAAGGAAATTTCCCAGTTTGTACAACGCAGCTTCAGTCTACCTTTCAGCACCCGCTGCCAGTGTGTCAAGTGAACAACTTTTAGTGAATTAGGTAATATTTACGAGCCTAAAAGAAATAGACTTAATGCAGATAGGGCTGAAATGTTGGTGTTTTTGCATCATAATATCAAAAAATTAAATTTTAAGTATATACTGTATTTAGTTCCTGCTACGTTAGGTATATTTGTTGTTAGTAGTGTTAGGATTTGTTTTACTTTTTTAGTAGAAATGTTACTATCAGAATATTTTATTTTTTTAATTTTGTTTAATAAAGTATGTCATTTATGCACTGAAAAAAAAGTTAAAAGCGCAAACATTTTTTTTGACGATATATCGGCAATTTTCTTGCCGATACGATACCGATAATCAGCAACAATTGCCGATATACCGATATCCATATCGGTATCGTTCTATCACTAGTTTCGGCAATAAATGTTGACTGTTTCTACTTGTCACCCTTCTAGCTACGATCCCACCGAAAGAATATTTTTGTTGCTGTTTCGTGTTTCCGTAAATGTTCCTTAAATTTCTTTCATTTTCGGCAACAAATGTTGACTGTTCCTACCTGTCGCCTTTTTTCATTTTGAGCGGTAAACTTAGGGAAATAGGAAACATTTGTGAAAAAATCCGTGTTGCTATCGCAGTGGAAACGTATCGAGAACGCAACTAGTAAACATTCGTGTCGCAGATTTTCACTGTGCAGTGAAGTACGAAATCGAATGAATATATATATCTACGTTTCTAGTTCTACCGGAGGAACATTTTTGTTGCTGTTTCTTGTTTCCGTAAATGTTCCAAAATGTTCCTTAAAATTTCTTTATGTTTCGGCAACAAATGTTGATTGTTTCTATTAAATAATATGCAATTAGTTGCTTCAGTGGAAACAAGAAGTTTACGTATATTGCCATAAGTTTCTACTTTTGGCAACAAGGAGAAACATTCAGCAACAAAATGTTTCTCAGTGTTCTTTCGGTGGAACTGTAGCTTAAGGCATTATATTACATATAAAGTCTACATTATTTCAGCGGCAGACTGTAGTTTCTAACGATAAATAATGAAAGTTGTTTTTAATACTAACTGAATTCTCATTTGGCTACCTTAATTATTTTTAAGGGGGCACCAATAACAACACGAACTCATATGATCATTTGGACAGCATTGGTTAACCGCTTGCCTTATTAACCCGAAAAAACTCGGCTTTATATTTCTTGTAGTTGAGTCTTCTTCTTCTTCCTTAGCCTGTGTTCATCCACTCCTGAATGTAGGCCTCTTTCAGTAGTTTCCATGTTTTTCTGTTTTGAGCTGTTTGAATCCAATTTCTCCCTGCTGTCTTCTGGATGTCGTCTCGCCAACGCTTTTGTGGTCTTTCGTTTTTCTTTTTGTCGTTCTGGGTTGCCACTGTATTATTTTATTTGTCCATTTGGATTGGTCTTGCCTGGCAACATGGCCCGCCCATCTCTCATTTGAGTTCCGCTACTCTTCTTAGAATGTCCGTAACCCCTGTTCTTCTTCGGATCTCCTCATTTCTTAGGCGGTCTCTCAGGCTACATCCCAACATGGCGTGCTCCATCGCTCTCTGGGCTATTCTCAGTTTTTCTGCGCTGTTTTTTGTTAAAGGAGTAGTCTCCAGTCCGTATGTTGCTACCGGCAGAATGCAGGAATCATATACTTTTCTTTTAAGGTTAATCGGGATGACTTGAGATTTCAGAACGTAGCCTAACCTACCAAACGCCGCCCAGGATAGTCTTGTTCTTCTTGCGATCTCTGCAGTTTGGTTTTGTTTTTCCAGTTTAATGGTGTGGCCCAGATATATATATATATATATATATATATATATATATATATATATATATATATATATATATATATATATATATATATATATATATATATATTCCTCTACTTGTTCAATCTTGTTGCCGTCTATAGTTATATCCGTGTCTTCATTGGTCATTACTTTTGTCTTTTGTAGATTCATCCTAAGTCCTATTTGCATCGATGTCTGCTTCAGTTCTTCCAACATAGTTTTTAGTTCCTCTATGTCACTACTGATGATAACAACATCATCGTCAAAACGAAGGTGGCTTAGATGGGTTCCGTCTACGTTGATGTCTTTATATTCCCAACTTAGGTTTTTAAAGGCTTTTTCTAATGCTAGTGTAAATAGCTTAGGAGATATTGTATCGCCCTGTCGAACCCCTTTTTCTATTTTGATCTTGTCAGTTAGTGTATCTTCGTCAATGAGAATTTGTAGCGTAGCATTTGCATAGATGTGTTTTATCAGGTTGGAGTATCTGGTGTCTATGCTTGCATCATCCATTGCTCTTAGAACAGCCCATGTTTCGACCGAGTCGAAAGCCTTCTCGTAGTCTACGAACGCCAAATGTAGAGGCACGTTATATTCAGTAGATTTTTCTATTAGATTGTGGACAGTTTGTAGGTGATTTATGGTACTAAATTCTTTCCTGAATCCTGCTTGCTCGACTGGCTGGTATAAATCCAACTTATTTGTTAAGCGATTTGTCAGTATTTTAGTTAGAAGATTGTACATGTGGGAGAGGAGGCTGATCGGTCGGTAGTTTGCAATTGTTTGGTGTTATCGCCCTTTTTGAATATTAGAACTACTTCAGCGTTTTGCCAACATTTAGGTATTTCCTCTTCGTTAATGCATTCGTTCATGAGTACACAGAGAGCTTGTTCGAGCGTTGTTCCTCCTAGCTTTAACATTTCAGCGGTGATGCGGTCTTCACCCGGATATTTTCTGTTCTTCATTTGTTTCAGGGCTTTCCTCAGTTCACTTGTGGAGACTTCCGGTATTTCTTCCGATCCCACATTTTGAATTTTCTGCCTGTTAGTATCTGGTTTAGCCATAGTCGATGTATATAAGCTCTTATAGAAACTCTGGATGATGTTTGTTATTCCTTTCTTGTCCGTGACAATGTAGTTGAGTACTAACCCGAAATAACTCGTCGCAACCATTTCTGTTTGCCGGAGAGTAGTACACCGTATCATAACTGATTTTCAAACCGTAATATTACGTACAATGCCGAAATACGTCGTTCACACTGAAATTGGGTGGTTGTAGCGTCTGTGCACGTCAAGTTTTGCTCTGTACTTATTTGGAAATATTTGTTTTGGTTATTATTTTGTGTTTTATTTCACTTCCTACTCGCAGTAATATACGTAGATAGACAATATTATGTCAAAATGACGAGTTATTACGGTTTGGACAAGTATGTTCAAATTGAATATAAACCAAAATAACAAAAAAAAAACAAATCTAGATCACATATAATATTGAGTGATTATTTAAAATGGCTTCCTTTCTTAAAATTCGTTTTAAATTATTTTTATTTTACGAGGTTACAGTACCTACGTCACGTGGTATATTATATGGAAGTGAAAGTTTCAATGGAGTACGTTGTGCATTATGGAGCAATAAGCCTAATTTACAAAACCCTCCTAAATGTGTTATTCTCGGGAAAATGTGGGTTGGTTAATTTCGAACACTAAACGAGGAGAATATAAAATAATTGCTGTCATGTCTGAGAGGTTAATTAATTTTGATTTGGCCAATAGAGGCTGGGAGATAATCCGTAATTCTTCGCTTAAATCAACTTATCAGCACTCACTTTCCGTTTGTTTTCCGGCAGAGAGTGAAAGCTGTTACACTGTCGAGATTTCAAAGAATAGTCATTATATTCCTTGTATACCGTTAGTGATTACATTCTCCGAGCATGAATCGAATGAATTAACGGAAAATATAATGGTTTATTGTATACCTACATATTATATACGGATTCGTTCTATTGCTCATTGGCGTAACTACTGGGAGGCTGAGGGGGCGCGCCCCTTAGATGTTCACTTCCCATCCAGAGGTCAAGCCCGATCTTACGAAAAACTGCCTGATAAGGTTCATTATTCAGGTGCATTACCTCCAAGATAAGGAAAAAATCCTACCACACAGAAGAATGGACCCTTTTTAGGGCTTCCTTGCCTCAAAGAAGGGTTGGATCACCAAGCTAGTTAGTCTAGTACTTAGCGTACGCTGGCTAGTATTTGGGAGGTCTCGGGTTCAAACCCCGGGGCCGACTGGTCTGCCATGAGTTTTTTTCAAAGGTTTCCTCATAGTAATGTAAGTCATTGCTTGCAAACTTATAAGGCGAATGCTGGGCCAGTATTAATCCTCTGAACCCTACCCACACTTCCTATGTTCCATAAATATTCCGTCTCACCTATCCTTAATGCACTTGTACATACAAGTGTATCCTCTGATCTGGCTGAAGGAGTTAATCCCAAACTCAAGCAGCCCGCCTCCCTGACACATACTTCAGGGAGGAATGAAACACGTGTGTTTCCTTTTTTTCCTTTTTCCAAGTGCGTCACATCATCAGGTTGTCTCGTAGAAGCTGATTGGTTACCTATTATTACGTTTTCTCCGGGAACAAAAAATTTGTTGCTAAAGCTCAAAGTTATAATTGGGAACATGCTGGACGGGAAAAACCTGAAAACGTTTGCTCTCTTCAAACGCATCAGGTATCTCCGAACGGTGATTGGGCACATCTGTTATCGATAAAGGAAGAATTGTAATTTTTTTGAATTTTTGTTCATGATAATGTTGAAATAATATTTGTCCGCCGTGATATTTTCTACCTGGAATGTTGCAATTTTTTTTCTCTAGCTTTCTTGGTCTGCAATGTACGGTCTTACTTATTGTTTTATTTTTTTTGCAGAACAGCGTGACAAGATCGGATCAGCAATCTGCAGCGCATCTGGCCGTGGGTACAAATGCTGTTCGTCTAACTCTATCTAGAATGGCCTCCAATCCTGGCGGCACGCACGACCTGGCAACGTTACTCGGAAATTTGGCAACGCAGCAACACCGGCGCCTCGAAAGGTAAATAATTGAACTATAGTTTGAAATTGGGACCCAATTGTGCGACTGAACGGTTATATTCAAATTGAACTCGTTTGAGGTTGATAATAGATCAATTCTATCATTTGAAAGTCAAATAAATGCAAAGTTTACGAGCTATGAGAATACAGGAGTCAAACTCGTATTTCAATATTCTTGCGTTGAATAAAGATTCTCACTTTATAGTTACCTACTAGTACAAAATTTAATTAGGGATGCTGAATTTATATTAAAACAATGGTTAATAATAACAATTTACACAATTATCAAATGAAATAACGCATGACGCACTTTTCGGTGAAACTTCACCTTCTTCAGGTGCTAAAGGCAAAAAAAAGGTTTGCCTTCAGCATCTGAAAAAAGTGCGAAACTTGCGTCATGCATTATTGCATTTAATAAATGTGTAAATTGTTATTATTAACCATTGTATTAATATGTTTATTAATTTACATCATGTATAGGCCCAATCAATCCAAAAAATGCTGAATTTAAATTGAAAAAATAGATATAAAACTTAAAATGATAAACATAAATCCCAAGATAATGAGTGGATTAATTGAAATATGTCCCCACATCGATAATATTCAAATTAGTAGTTGCAGTTATATATCATCTCCAGAAAAACACCTAATATATATAACCTTTCGAACATAAGTACTATGAATAGTTTTTGAGTATTCAATTATTCAGTGAAAAGTTACCAATATTTTATAAATTACATAAAAGGTATATTTTATACTAATCAACCTTTCAACGAATTCGTCTCAGCTGCTTCTTAACATATTCGTAATAACTAATTTACTTGATGTAATATAGAATTTTCTTTGTAGTTTCATGTATCCATAATAATTATGCTTTTGATTCAATTGAACTGTAGTTATATTCCGGGAGTTCCGGAGGAAATTCGGATGTTTTTCATCGTTCTCTGCATTTAATGAGGAGTTCATAGACACCCATAAAGCTATATTTCAAATTACACACCTCCTTGACATAGTTAAACATCGCTTGGTGTATTTAGATGTCTTTTTTGGGGAAGTAATTCACCTCTCGTACTTTTATATTACTTTCAATCTCTCTTACTTTCTCAAAAATCAAACAAAAATTACCAATTTTCCGCGTTCCGTTTGATCAAGACGACACCACTTTAGGTTACCATAACTACAGCAGGATTTTATGGTTACATGTGAGACACCTATATGGCCAAGTTTCTGGATTTAATTCTGACAGAATGCAAAACATTTTCCTGATACATTCCTAAATATAAGGGATTTGGGACCAGCAAGTTTGACTCATTAGAAAGATTTATGCAACGGTGTGTATAATATAATGGAGGGTATCCACCGAAATTTTTGGCAACTTTAGTTCTAACTGTTTGAATCTCCAGAAAGTCGCCAACTTATGTTTCCATTGAGTCCACACCGAATTGAAAACAATATGAGAAAAATTTTAGTTGACAACAAGCTGTCTCCACCATCGGCAATTTCTCCGACAGACGATGGTATTATGAAAGCTAATTCGTTCGTCCACGTGACGTTAAGAGACATGCTTCTGTTTCGAACAAATGTTTCCAACTGAGCGTGTATCCAAAGAGCGAAAAAATATCTACGACAAACGTATTCTTTGGATGTTTACCGGCAGAAACGGAAACACGGTTTCCAACAATTTTTTCCAAGTTTCGTTGCTAACACGAGGAAATAACAGAAACTTCTGTCACCAACACGTGTCGACAACACAAAAGTTCTTAACTTTTCTTCGGTGGATACGCACCACTAGAATGTCAGCTCCTGGAAGCCACAACTTCTACCTTCAGCTAAAATTTCAACTGTGTTGATCGTCGATCATTATTTCAGTATAATTTGATTTGTCACTTGAGCAATTCTGATGTTTCCAAGTATTAAAGTGAAATTAACAGTCTACAAATAATATTCCAACCAGGGCCGGATTTAAATTTGTGCCGCCCTGGGGCACTGAAGAAAATGCCGCCCTATGACTTAAATTTTATTTTAATAGTTTTGATATCTTATTTTTTAAGAATTAGAATAACTAGTTGATCGCAGGAAAATTATTATATATTATATAGCATTTATTATACATTATGTTTTATTTATATTTATTCTTTATTTACTCATATATTATATATTATTTATTATATACTATAGTAATATAAAAAAATGTTTGCATTTTTCTTAGAATTATAAGTTTTGCACTAAGAACGACTTATATTAGTATTGCATAATTTTTTTCACATGCAAACTCGCCTAACTTTTTGAATTGCAAACTGGTCGATTAAATCTTCACAATCTAAACGTTGAAGCACATCTGATTCTATGCATAGAATAGCTAAGCTATTGAGTCTATTTGCACCCATTGTAGAACGTAAGTAATTTTTAACTCGTTTTAAACAAGAAAACGATCGTTCTGCGCTACAGTTTGTTACGGCTAAAGTTATAAATATTCGATAAGCGATTTCTACGTTTGGAAACTCAGTGTAAAGGTCGTTTGAATGCAGAAGTTTCAGAAGATCAGAAGGTGAATTTTTTTCCATCTTTTTTTCGGTGCAATGAGCATGGAAGTGCACAAATTCGTCTTCTAGTGAGGACTCAAGATCTGAACAATATATTTCTCTTAAACGTTTAGCTCGTTTACGAATTTCCCTATTATCTAAATCACCAAATTCAATGATAACCGAGAATTTTTCTTGAATCTTTTCATATGCTGTACATCTTTTACGCCTACCTAGTTACATTTGTATATTGTATACTGACTGTAGGTGGCAGCATGTGTAGTCGACAGTTGATTCAAAAATATAAAATTGTTCTTTTTAATTAAAATTAATTAGTGTTATTGGATAATTCTCCAATTTTAGAAAAATTCATCAATCAATAAAAGTTTCTGTTATCAAAAAGACATACATAATTTGAAAATATTTTTAATTCTTCAAAAAAACTACATAAATTTATCAATTCTAGAAAATAAAAATATCAACTTTAATTTTTTCAAACCTTTATGGAAATAAATTAATTAAACTATTTGAATAGTTTTTACTTAAATTTCCTATATTATAATATACAAAATTTTAATGTGATACATAATACTTGAATTATATTTCTTGAAAGATAAAATGTTTATTTAAAAGAATTAGTTAATTATATATTGTATAGAAAATTTTTTCTCACTTTCCAAATTTTGCCGCCCTAGAAAATTTGCCGCCCTGGGCACTAGCCCCGACTGCCCCTAGTATAAATCCACCACTGATTCCAACGTTTGTTGCGTTTATATTTCATGTTCTGAAATTAATTTGGCATCGACACACATTTGTGTGTTGAATCAAAAAGCTATCGAGTCTTACGAAGGTTGTTAAACTTACGTAGGAAGTAAATGGCCTCGTAGAAACAATTTATTCAAAAATCGTAAGCAATAAAATGGAATTTGAACATCGTTCGTCTTCATGAATGACTGCAACGAAACAAGAAATTAATTTCATATTCTGAGAAGTAAGTATTTTATCTTATCCGTGAATGCATCGCCTGAATCATGCTATAAAAAGTGAAAGTCTGAGTCTGGAAACTCCGCTCGAAATGCTAGATGATTATACGCTGTTGCAATATAACAGTAATGGAAATGGATATTTGAAGTGAGAAAATAACGTCGACTAGTTAACCGAATAGATAATGTTAATGTCATGTTGAAGGAGAGAAGCATTTACCAATATGAAATGAAAAGTTTCACCGGTAAATAGTAATTACATTTTTTCTTTAGTACCTACTCTAATAGAGATAGGTATCTTTGAAACTAGTCGAAGTTACTTGATCACATTGTGTATGAAAGTATATATATATGTTACAGTCAATATATGAAATTGGGCATTATATAAACTGTCTAGCCGGTATATATATTGCCTGAACTGCTCCGCTATATATGAAATAAAGCACAAATTATAAACTGACTAGACATTATATAAAACGCGCGTAAAGAGTTAGTCAGTTTATTTTCTTTATTGTTTTCAACCGCCAGGTGATTTTATAGTTGTAGTTATTATCATTAAACGTTTACTAACAATGGAAGAAGACAAAATTAAAAGGTAAAAGTACATTATTAATCAATACATAAGTGGTGTATTTAACACATTCATATGAAAATTCGTATTATTTAGGTATTCTTTCAAACATAACCTCTAAATTAAAATTCAAATCAGAGCTATACAGGGCAGCATTTATTACATTTAAATATTAAAATATAACAATGATAATGGTTTTTCAGATTTTATGAAGAATTTTATAAAAGGAAAAGTAATCTCAGTAAAAATTGTCGAAGCTTAAAACTTGAAAAGTACAATAAATTAATAGAAGAAGTGAAATTTTCGAAAAATGTTACCAAAAGGGATCCTCACGTGCATTGGCTATTACGACATTATGATATAATATCAGTGCAGGGGGTAGAAAAATTAATATTCCCTATAAACGGTAATTTTACTGACATAATTTATTATGTTCATGAAAATGAAATTTTCAACATACTGAAAGATGTACTTTCGGAAACGGGTCATGGTAAAAGGGATGGCGGCGATGTCAAACTGTGCAAATCTTGCGAAAATTACATACACTTAACATGTACTGTAAACCAAGCATCCGATTACCCACTCTGCAGTATATGTATGAAGGGTGAGGATGTCAATAAAATTAGAAAAAACGCCAAAGGGGCGCTGAAACAACAAGCAAAACGCATGAAGCATATAAGTGATTCTTCACATCCACATGTGGACATAGGTGATACAGTAAGAATCCCGGTTCCAGAGGAGGATAGAGGGCGAGGGATCCTAGATCTATCTTAGGAATAGTCAAAGAAGTAACCAAAGATGGTTTTTTCAGATTAGCCACGAAAAACGGCATTCTTTCAAAATTATATTCCAGGGCAGAATTTAGTACCTGCCCAATTAATCTTATGGAATTAAATACTTGCTCCGACAAAATACTGACCCTTCGAACTGTGGCAAAATTGGAGTCAATTGGGCATGGGCAAGGTTTTCGAAGATGCAATTGTAAAAGCAACAAATGTGCATCAAATAAATGCTTATGTAAAAAAAATAATGTTTTATGCACTTCAAAATGCCACAGTAGCCTAAGTTGCCATAACAAATAATTTTTAATGTTTTTTAAATGTTTTGATGTTTTTTGTTTTTTTAAGGTTTTAATGTTTTTTAATAAATAAAGTTTTGAACATCGAAATAATTATTTTATTGGCCATAAATTAATAATATTTGCGTATAGTTCAAAATTCTATTACGGTCCTGTTTGTAGATGTAAATATTGAATTGTTTCACAAACTGCCTAAAATTAAGTACGCAATATAATACGGCTGACGCTTTTTATATAATGGCTAGTCGATTTATGAAAGAAATATATTTTATATAAACGGTCTGATATGGGCAGTCTGTATATAAACGGTCCGCGCGGTATATATACGGCGTCTTTTCACAAATTGACTGTAACGTATATATATATAACATATATATATATATATATATATATATATATATATATATATATATATATATATATATATATATTTATATATATATATAATTATAATTATATATATATATAGATATAATTATATATATATATATACATATATATATATATATATATATATATATATATATATATATATATATATATATATATATATATATATATATATATATATATATATACTTATATAAAAATCGCTAAATGCATCCAGCAAAACAGCAAGGATATCATAATTTATTTGTGTAAGGCGAGTGTGGCTTTGAACAGTGTATATTTCCAAATTATGAATTTTATGCATAATTGTTGCTTTCAGTAGCTAGAAAAAAAAATTTCAATGTTTAAGGTTAACATACTAATGTATTGCGTTTTGATTCGTGAAAATTTTGTATATACTATTCTTTTTGTTTTTGCATATTTCTGTGTTTTGATAATATCACATATTATGTGGGTTCTAGTACCATTCGTATATATTAATTATGATTTTTTTGGTTCAATCAGTTTTGATTCGCCGATATAAGGTTGAGTGAAAGTAATCGAGATGTCGTTAACTTCATTAGCCATGTCCGCTAGGGAAATTAATGATAAATTTCGATTTTTCAGTTACGTTATTTCTGATATACCAAAAAAACCATTTATCGAACAAACTGATAGAACCAAAAAAATCATAATTAATATATACGAATGGTACTTGAACCCACATAATATGTGATGTTATCAAAACACAAAAATATGCAAATACAAAAAGAATAGTATATACAAAATTTTCACGAATCAAAGCGCAATACATTAGTACGTTAACCTTAAACATTAAAAATTTATTTTTTCTAGCTACTGAAAGAAACAATTATGCATAAAATTCATAATTTGGAAATATACACTGTTCAAGGCCACACTCGCCTTACACAAATAAATTATGATATCCTTGCTGTTTTGCTGAATGCATTTAGCGATTTTTAGGTAAAACACAAAAAAAGGGCAATAACTTTTGAACCATGAAAAATTTGATTATAATATATAACAAGGATGTGATTTTATATATATATATATATATATATATATAAATATATATATATATATATATATATATATATATATATATATATATATATATATATATAATATATATATATATATATATATATATATATATATATATATATATATATATATATATATATATATATATATACTATATTCTAATCTGGAAATAGCTCATTTCACTCTTGACTAATTACGTTAACATTTTTCGTGTTGGTGTGGCCCAATTCTGGGGTGTTACGCCTGATAAAATAGAATGAGACATTGTTAACGTGAAGCGAGGTGGAATAAGTGGAGATTTAGAAGAATAATTGCCCTAACTATTTAGTTTAAATCTGTCACGAATTTCTCAATTGAATTTCATCTTTAGAATGCACTACTTGAAATTATATTCACTGTCACTAGAAGCTTGAATTTAATTTTAATATATATATTTTATGAATATTATATATTATATATATATATATATATATATATATATATATATATATATATATATATATATATAAACGCAATATTGTTGGAAATTATATCTCCAAATTTCTTATGAAAGGAAATTTTCCTGGATTGATATTCTTGCATAGTTGTACTCTTTTCAATTCTAATTCTTCACTAATTTTACTTCTCACATGAAACTCAAATTTGATATCATTTTTATAAAAAACTAACGATTAAATTTCTTCCTTTCAGAACACAATCGGCCCCAGCACCATCCGTATCTCCAACTAGTGTGGTTTCAGGCGTTTCTGTTAATACTTCTCGTTATAAAACAGAACTGTGCAGGCCGTACGAAGAATTCGGTGTTTGTAAATATGGGGATAAGTGTCAGTTCGCCCATGGTATTGGAGAGTTAAGAAGCCTTGCCCGCCATCCAAAATATAAGACAGAATTATGTCGAACTTATCATACAGGTAAACATTATACTCTTATATCATGCAACTTAACGGAACGATTCACTCACCAAAATTCAATCTTATTATATGGCTTAGTATTTAAAGTTTGATTGTCTATAATGAATTTCTATAGTTCGAAGAATAAAAAACTAATATGACAAAAATTAAACTCTGTAGATATATAGTGGTCAATATGAAATTATATTAAAAATAACTGAATAGTCAGAAGATGCAAATATAATTAGTGTGTTATATTCCATATATAGACTTAGTTAAAAAGTCGATCCTGAACTATTTATTTTCAAGCATCTTTCATCTCCATAATTTTTAAAAGCAGCTATTACATATTGTACGATTCAGAATGCTCTTAATTATTAAATATTTATTAACCATGAACATTTGTTCGAACTTTGAACCAAATTCAAATTATCAGTTTCTAGTATAACTTTATAAATTTAACAGAATTGAATTAATATTATCTTTGTTTTCAAAATTTATTAAATATACCTTAGAGTTAAGAATTGGTATATAAATTTCGGATAAGTTAGTTTGTAGCCCGTGATATTTGAATGCTCAAAATGTAGTTTTGGACATTTTAGTAAATCATAATCTTCTTACAGCCGGCTTTTGTCCATACGGTCCAAGATGCCACTTTGTTCATAACCAAGAAGAAGCCTTACTGAATGCAAAAGGAATGGTGCCTGCTATGTCAACACCTCTAATGTTATCGAGAAACAATGTAACAGCCAATGCACCCAGGCCAAGACCTGCAGCACTCAGCCCTTCGTTATCTTTAGATAGTCCCAGTCCTCCTTGCAGCCTAAGTCAATCTCCAACCTCCTCCATGGGTTCGTTTTTCAGTAGCGAACCGGAACTGCACTCCCCAACGGTGATAGATGACCAGAGACTACCCGTTTTCAACAGATTGTCGACAGCTCAGTTGTTGCAACTGTCAGAACTTATTTTGTAATAGTGGGAAATACCTCATCAAAAACCCTTTAACTCAAGACTATTATTTAATTCAAACAGTGTCTTATTTATGTTATGTTAAATCCCGTCAAATAGACGGAGTGATTATAATATTGTGTGATTTTTTAAATTATATTATATATTATTTTTACATGGTACGTTTCGGTTGGTGGAAAACGCCTGGCAGGTTTGAATTGATTTTTATTATTTTGGCTCTTCTGTTTACTCTGAATCGAATTTATGTTGGGAAATTTTTCAGTTTAATTTCCAACAGTTGATATTTACAATAACCTCATGGTGTTAAAACAAAAGAGTGGTTTTTAATTTTTGAAGAAATTTTCCATTATATTTTATCGATAAAGAAACACATTTGTTTTCATGTATTCAGAACTGAAATTGATAAACACATTTCTTGAGTTATCTATTGTGTCTATAGTTGATTCTTTCAAAGTTCAAGTTTGAAAAGCTAATGTCCTTCAAACAATGATTTTTCGCTATTTAAATTTTTTTGTCATTTCACTGATTTCTTTAATATACATTTATTTCTCCTTTTCAAAATGGTGAGTTCCCAGTAAATTGTAATATTGAAGCATTCCACACTAAGGACTCTTTGTTCATTAGAGTTTGGAAAATACTTTTTAAATAAGCTCGATCTCATTTTTAGTTCAAATTCGTTTTATTAATTCCAAAATAGCATACATTCCATGCTGAAGAGAATTTTAAGAATAGAGCTAAGTGGGTCTCAAATTATAATATTTTGTCTTCATGCTGTCTAGGTTGAAGGTGCACCAATTGAACCGTTCCTCAGCTAGAGGAGTGTTTTATACGAATGTTGATAATTTTCTTTCATGAATGTGCAAGTTAGGTTAGGTTCCAGTCATCGGTCTCGATTTCTGCTACATTCCTCGGTGATCGAAGATTCGAAGTTTAATTTATTATTTTTTTATTATACTTACATATTTTCTCCTTTTCCTTTTTTTTTACATTTCGTGTGCCTTGTGACCGATGAGAGAATATGATTTTTGTTATTTAAAACATTATTTAATTTGTGTGTTTTTCTCATTTTCAACAAGTTTATGTTATGTAGTTATTTTATTATTATTATAATTTATATGTAACTTATTTATCGCAATATTTTGAGACGACTATACTGGCCTTCAATAGGAGTACATAGAAAGCGTCCAATGAAATATAGAGACGCTCATACCTGTATATTATTTATATTTGTAGCTATGTATCAATATTAATAAATTATATTTTGTTCTTTAAATGGTAGTTTTTATTTTCCTCTCAAATTGCTTGAATAATATTTCTCCTATACAAAGAACTGTTTTTCTTGGCACATACTTCTTTTATTTTACAATTAAGTTTGACAAAAAGCATAATTGTTTCATGCAGTCTTCGAAGCTCCTTATCCTCAAAAATACCTTGAGATCATCAGCGTATACCAAGAACTTAGCGTAGCGGAAGCAGCAAGAAATATTGTTCAAATAAATTATAAAGAGAAGCGGCCCCAGATGAGATCCCTGAGGAACGCCAGATTCATTAGTAAACATACTTGAATTTTGTCCATTCACGCACACAAATTGGGATCTATTCAAAATATAGGACTGTATCCACCTCAGCAAGCTTCCGCATAAGCCTACTTCCGCAAGTCGTCGTAGTAGAACACCATGATTTATTTTGTCAAAGGCCTTTTTAAAATCTGTATAAACAGCGTCTACCTGAGAATGACTTTCAACGCCATCATGAAGATTTTCTAGGAAATACAGTAAATTTGTTTCCAGATTACGACCTTTGATGAACCCATGTTGATTTTCAATTATAATATGTTTTACGTGATTAGAAACGAAATAATATACCAATGACTCAAATAGTTTAGGTATTGTTGAGAGTATGGATATTGGAGGATAGTTCTGGATAATATTTTTACTGCCAACTTTGTGAATAGGAACTACCTTCGAGAGTTTCCATCTATGGGGGAATTTTAAGAATAGAGTTAAGTGGGTCTCAAATTATAATATTTTGTCTTCATGCTGTCAAGGTTGAAGGTGCACCAATTGAACCATTCCTCAGCTAGAGGAGTGTTTTATACGAATGTTGATAATTTTCTTTCATGAATGTGCAAGTTAGATAAGGTTCCAGTCATCGGTCTCGATTTCTGCTACATTCCTCGGTGATCGAAGATTCGAAGTTTAATTTATTATTTTTTTATTATACTTACATATTTTCTCCTTTTCCTTTTTTTTACATTTCGTGTGCCTTGTGACCGATGAGAGAATATGATTTTTGTTATTTAAAACATTATTTAATTTGTGTGTTTTTCTCATTTTCAACAAGTTTATGTTATGTAGTTATTTTATTATTATTATAATTTATATGTAACTTATTTATCGCAATATTTTGAGACGACTATACTGGCCTTCAATAGGAGTACATAGAAAGCGTCCAATGAAATATAGAGAGACGCTCATACCTGTATATTATTTATATTTGTAGCTATGTATCAATATTAATAAATTATATTTTGTTCTTTAAATGGTAGTTTTTATTTTCCTCTCAAATTGCTTGAATAATATTTCTCCTTACAAAGAACTGTTTTTCTTGACACATACTTCTTTTATTTTACAATTAAGTTTGACAAAAAGCATAATCTGGTCCAATTTGAGCTATTATTTGAAAAATTGACTTATCACAGGTTTCCTATCTTAAATATAGAAACATCTATTAATAACGAAGTTGAAAAGCGTTTTAATAATAAACATTGAAGTACAACATTCAAGTTTTCTAACAAGTCATTTTATTTCAAATTTCTCAATTTTTTCGAAAGTTGCAGTATTGCATAATACAACAACACACCAGGCTGAGTTGAGTTTAGAACTAAAATACAAAGTTTCTTCTTTGAATAGGTGTTATACTCACAATAGAGTGGGACATACTAGTTAATTACATAGAATATTGTTTTAATTATTGAAATTTATCATGGCTGCTGGTCACTGAGCAGGAAGTTACCATTTATGTCATGATTGTATTTAAATATATAAATTATGGGGATATCTCAAGAAACTTTGAGAAAGCTCAAAAGGCTCATTGTTCTTCACTGAAGGGGACATAATTTAGCGCAAATAGTTTTAAATTTTTTTTTAATTTAAAATCGTACTTCGTCGCCTGTCATATATATATATATATATATATATATATATATATATATATATATATATATATATATATATATATATATATATATATATATATATATATATATATATATATATCTGTATATATATACCGGGTGTCCACGGAAGGTGGCTCGCCCCTATAACTTTTTTGTTTTCAGAGATAATGAAATAAAATTCAAAGGATCTGTTTGATGCTAAAAACTGCATTTTTTGACAAGTAACTCAACTTCATGCAACTTCCGGTTTCACCGTGGTGACATAAACTTTTGATTTTCAAATGGGACACCGGGTATATTTTCAGCTTTTTTGTCTCCATATGACATTTAGAATACAACCATGTATCATTTGTTACTTTCTGTAACCGTTTTTTTTTCGAAATGAATTTTTATTCTAGAGGGCTATGGATGCGTTCAAATAACTAATTTCGGTCCTAAAATGTATGTTCAAATGCAACTTCACTGTTTTCGATCAAAATGTTCCAGCTATGTAAAGTTTAATTTTAAAACTTTTATTATTATTTTTTTTTTCAAATGGCAATATGGTGGCTTGTCCGGTTAAAAAAAAGGATAATTTTATTACGATTAATTTGATACCGCACTCTAGGTATTAGCTTGAAAGAAAACTTTCGATAAAAACTTGAAATCCCATAATCTTACAACTTTCTTTAAATGAAGAATAATATTGAGATTAAAATAACATTTGAAATCATCGAGTAGCCTGTGACCAACACAACTGAAACAAAATAAGTCCGAAGCCACGCCCACAAATCTACGTCCCAGGACGGTAAACAGGGTCATTTTAGGACGAAATTATTTATTTGAACGCATCTATAGCCCTCTAAAATAAAAATTTATTTCGAAAAAAAATTGAACAACGGTTACAAAAAGTAGCAAATGATACATGGTTGTATTCTAAATGTCATATGGAGACAAAAAAACTGAAAATATACCAGGTGTCCCATTTAAAAATCGAAAGTTTATGTCACTTCCGGTGAAACCGGAAGTTTCATGAAGTTGAGTTACCTGTCAAAAAATGCAGTTTTATGCTTTAAACAGATCCTGTAAATTTCATTTCATTATCTCCGAAAACAAAAAAGTTATAGGGGCGAGCCTCCTTCCGTGGACACCCGGTATATATATATATATATATATATATATATATATATATATATATATATATATATATATATATATATATATATATATATATATATATATATATATATTATATATATTATATATATATAGTATATATATATTATATATATATATATATATATATATATATATATATATATATATATATATATATATATATATATATGTATGTATATATTATGTGTGTGTGAGTCTAATATTTAAAAATACTAATTTTAACTGTAAACTAATCTTCATTACTATCAAGATTCACATAAATTTATAACATTATGATGAGGAATTTAAGATACTTTCATTTATTTGTTGAACTGCTATTGAATTTAAATCACAGTTAACAACTAGGAAGTAAATCAAACACAACATTTCAGTCATACCTACATGAATGGAGTAGTAGTATTGTTTTTATGAGATATTTTCCTCCTGTAGATACTTCACTAGGTTTAAATGACTAACAATATTCTTTATTTTTTATCTTGTTTCTCATTCAAACCTAGTTGAATGGATTATCACAAAGTAACAAAGAAATTCATTCAATAGACACTTCTTTCCATGGTAACAATAACACTTATTACTTTTTTACATTCATTTTCGCAAAGAGAAATTTATTCCCACGTATTATATTTGGGGGAAGGAAATACCACATGTTTATTTCCCTCCTGAAGTATGAGGGAGGCGGGCTGCCTGAGTTATGGGGATGAACTCTTTCAGTTAATCTGGATCAGAGATCACTAGAATGTTTCAGTGAATTAAGGATGTTTAAGACCGGCTAATTTATTCATTTATTTATTTAAGACAAAAGGAATACAAACAGGTAAAAAACCCAATACAGCATTCACAGTTTGACAATACATATCATACAAAACTATATTAAAATGAAAAATTAACTAACTCTATGAACTAGAAATAAAACTACAAAAAAAATAATACAACATAATTCACAAAATTACCAGCAGTTCAACAAAAGTTAGGTACCTAATTTAATTCTCAAGAATTTTTTTAATTGATGGAGAACATTGAAAATATCCGCACAGTAAGAATTAGAAAAAAATGTCGCTAGCATTCTACATAGTGGCGAATTTCGTGTAACATTCAGTCTACGGAATGGAACAGCGAATGACTCACGGGATCTCAGTCTTCTTTCAGGAACTCTAAAATCTATTGACTCGAGAATTTCCGAAACATAAAGTACACCATTAACTAACTGGTACAGTAGACAGTAGACACATATCGTTCAATCGTCTAGCTACGATTTTCTAAGGACAATATTCTGAAGTTGTGTTGAATTTCGGTGTAATTATGGTCAACAATTTGAAATTTACTTTTGAAATATAAAAACCTTAGGAACTTATGCTGTACACTCTCTAGTCTGCACATAACATCTATATTGTGGATTCCATATACATGTTGCAAAATTAAGCCTACTGCTACACAAGTACACATGCTTTATTACAAATGAGTAATAAAGACTCAATAATGTTTCTTTTTTTTTTAACAACTTTCCATGTCTGAGAGTAAACCCGAGCATTTTATTGGATAACTCAATAACACAGTTTATATGCACGTCAAATGTTAGCTTCGAGTCTAGAAATACCCCTAGAACTCTTATGGTATCTACTTGTTTTATAATCACTTGATTAAACGTGTATTTGAATTCAACGGTGTTAACATTCTTAGTGAAGAATATTTAAAAGCACTTTTCAAAATTTAGGAATAGGAAATTTTGACGGCAGTATCTATAATCTTTCCAAATCCTCTTGAAGTTTCATGTAGTCTTCGAAGCTCCTTATCCTCAAAAATACCTTGAGATCATCAGCGTATACCAAGAACTTAGCGTAGCGGAAGCAGCAAGAAATATTGTTCAAATAAATTATAAAGATAAGCGGCCCCAGATGAGATCCCTGATGAACGCCATATTCATTCGTAAACATACTTGAATTTTGTCCATTCACGCACACAAAGTGGGATCTATTCAAAATATAGGACTGTATCCACCTCAGCAAGCTTCCGCATAAGCCTACTTCCGCAAGTCGTCGTAGTAGAACACCATGATTTATTTTGTCAAAGACCTTTTTAAAATCTGTATAAACAGCGTCTACCTGAGAATTACTTTCAAAGCCATCATGAAGATTTTCTAGGAAATACAGTAAATTTGTTTCCAGATTAGGACCTTTGATGAACCCATGTTGATTTTCAATTATAATGTGTTTTACGTGATTAGAAACGAAATAATATACCAATGACTCAAATAGTTTAGGTATTGTTGAGAGTATGGATATTGGACCATAGTTCTGGATAATATTTTTACTGCCAACTTTGTGAATAGGAACTACCTTCGAGAGTTTCTATCTATGGGGGAATACTCCCGAATGTAGAGACAAATTGAAAATTAATGTGAGTGTGGCTTCGCTATGTATTTGCTACAGTTTTTCAAAAATAACGGTGGAATGTTATCTGGACCGGGACCTTTGTTAGGGTTCAGAGCATTCAAAGCCTTTTCCACTACTGTCTCAGTTAAAGTGATTTCAGACAAATACACAATATTATAAATATTCTCTACTTCATTCAAATTCTAGTGGATATTTGTAGATTATTCGAAAACACTGCTGAAAAACCGAGCAAACAGATTTGCTATATCCTCAGATGAGGAATCCTCATCGTTATCGCTTTTCATCTGGTAGAGAAATTTGCCATGTTTTTTCTTACGCGATATGAATTTGAAAAACTCTGTTGGAATCGTGTGAAAGCTTCTGTTCAACCTGGTGGAGGTGAGGTGGGGTTCAGAGGATGGTATGTTGTGCCCCCCATCAGAGCTGTTTTCACTACCGCACCATCTACAGCTCGCCTTTTTGTTCCAGATCACTAATGAACTACAATATCTTTGAATGCTTCAAGGAAGTTACGTCCTCACTCCTACAAGTTTCTTGTCCGTTGGCTTGCAATGGCGAGGCATTCTGTAACCAGGTGAACAGCAGTTCTCCACTCACAGGCCAGTCTTTGCACTTTGTCGAGCGTGTCGTACTTGTCTGACCTGCTTTGGCATGCCAGACTACTGCCTCATAAGTAATTATTGGCTTCACAAACATGACGTATATCCATCAAAGTATTTTAGCCTTACAGCCCCAAGTCATACCAGATAGCCTTCTACAAGCCATCAGAACCCTTATTGCTTTACTAGCAGCGATTTCAGTATGCTTATTCTACAGAAGCTTGCTATCCAGGGTTATTCCCAGAAATAGGTACCTTTACACTTGCACTCTTTCCTATGCGATTGGTGCATGTTAGCAAACATACTAACATTTCAGATTCATTAATTTACTAGTGTTCGCTCTCGGCTTTACTCGCATGAACCCATACATGGAACAAGGTTTCAGCCGGGACTTCATACAACTTGTAAACGTCTCCTTTATAGGAATGCAATATCTATTGAGAGCGAGTCCATCCGTGAACTCGTCTTAGACTTATCTCCTCTGAGGTAAACTCATGGCAGATCAGTAAACCCCAGGGCTTGAACCCGAGATCTCCCGAATTCTAACCAGCATGCGTAACCACTTAGCTAACCAACTCCTTATGTATGAGAGTAATCTATGTTTTTATATACATAGCTCTAGATCTACTTTATTAATAGATATTAAAAAAAACATTATGGTCTACTCTATGTTTTTTAGAAGTGTCGATAAACAATGGTCAGAGGGCCCCCTGTATTCATGAAATAGAATGTTGTGGAACCCCCCTATAAGGTGAATTTTCGAGAAAAAATGCTTTGTATATAACGAAGCACAGAATGTCGTAGATCACTTCAGTTCACAGTAAACTATTGTGCTTGGAAGGAATAAGGGAAGTGAGAGTGTTTTGAATTGTGTTTCTGACAGCGTGGTTATTGTTATATTTACGGTTTATAAATATAGAATAATTCGTTGATTCAGTTAGTTATTGGAATCATCTATTCGAACCAGAGTTCGTAACAATCGTAACAATATGATGATGATAAATTAGTTAGTTATCATTTGACCATTTTAGAAAAATAGATGTCGGAAAATCATCATAATTAATTTAATCTGAGATTCACAATTTATGCTGTTGTGTGTAGTTTATGGTAGAAGGTAGAAAATCATGAAAATCTGAATTTCATTTTCGAAGCAGTTGTATTCACTTTTAGAATTAACATGTCAACTTTGTATCAATCGAATATTAAAGACTTGAAATTTTCACTTCAAATGTATATTAAAGCGAGGTGAGCTTTTTCAAAAAACACAAACGTACTCTGTCGAAATACGGTGTTCTTGTGAGAGTGTTGTAGTTTGCGAAATGTGGAACACAACTGTGTAACCACAGAAAATGTCATGTTTTTTAGTTCTTTATTATAGAGGTTATGGTTATTGACGTTATTGTTAACAAGTTTAACAAGTCATCTTTGTAGGTGCAATCATTAGTGACATTTTTTAAATTAAAATAATACATACAGGCAGATTGAATTAAAACGTCTTTTGCAACTAATAGGATGGACGGAATGGAAGTAGTCCCAGTTGATAAGGTACGTATTTTTTTATACTTAATTGCTTTTGGTTGCAATGATTGAACCCACTACTGTGGATTTCATTCGTGAATTTCAGTAATATCTTTCTCTTATCGAATTATGCATTTTAAGGATGAAGGAAGTCCAGTTGAAACTAAACCGTCTATGCAAGACTTGGACGTAGAAGACCTATATACAAAGTTTAAAAAATTACAACAGATGCTTGAATTCTTAGAAGTTCAAGAGGAGTACATCAAAGACGAACAGAGGAATCTGAAGAAAGAATACCTTCATGCTCAGGAGGAAGTTAAGCGTATTCAGTCAGTACCATTAGTGATTGGACAGTTTTTGGAAGCGGTTGATCAAAATACTGGAATTGTTGGTTCTACTACTGGGTCTAATTATTATGTTAGGATTCTATCTACAATTGATCGTGAATTATTGAAACCATCAGCTAGTGTAGCTTTGCATAAACACAGTAATGCATTAGTTGATGTACTTCCTCCAGAAGCAGATTCGTCCATTAGGTAACTTTAATCTGAAATAATAATATTACTTCTATAGATTGAAAACTTTTTTATAGTATGTTGCAAGCAGATGAAAAGCCAGATGTTCAGTATAGTGACATTGGTGGTATGGATATGCAAAAGCAAGAGATTAGGGAAGCTGTAGAGTTGCCACTCACTCATTTTGAACTGTACAAACAAATTGGTATCGATCCTCCAAGAGGAGTATTGATGTATGGTCCACCAGGTTGTGGAAAGACCATGTTGGCTAAAGCTGTTGCCCATCATACCACAGGTATGCAGGTTGCAAATTATTAGCCATATTATATCATAGCTTCAGGGCCAAACTCCTTGTGCCATGTCCCAATTATAAGATTTTACTTTTAATGTAATATAACCACATTTTTGAATCTCCTATGTCAAGATATTTAATCGTGTGCATTATTTTGTGGAAATATAATTGACTGAATTACTTCTTCAAATTAATACATTGCATTTTACTTAGGTATTCATAATTCTTTATACAATTCAGATATTTTGAGTTTGATAGTGAATATGTATTTATATCACAAGAGAAGAGAATGGAATAACAGAATAATTGCTATTGTTATTAGTCAAAAAATGTAATTATCCTAAAGTAAAGTACAATATGTGTGCCTACATACTTATTTTGGTACTTAATTCTTCTGCTTTCTAAGAATGACATTTGAGTTATCTCTAAAACAAATTTTTCCTTAGCACTGAATATCTAATTCTGGCTAGTATATACTTTTCTAGGAGTTAATTGTGTTCGTTTTTGCGAAATAACTGTTTCTTATCATTATTATAATTAAATATAGGACTGAGGTTTCATGGCCTCTGATAAATGTGAATAAGTAATTAGATGTATTAAAAGTACATGAGTAATATTTAATGTAGTTAAAGCAACAAACTCTCTTAATACCTAAGGAAAGTTTTAAATATTAAATGGTATTTTTCATTATATTATCTTTGTCTGTGATGTCCAGCTGCCTTCATCAGAGTTGTTGGTTCTGAGTTTGTCCAAAAATATTTGGGTGAAGGACCCAGGATGGTGAGAGATGTTTTCAGGCTAGCAAAGGAAAATTCTCCAGCCATCATTTTCATAGATGAAATTGATGCTATAGCTACGAAGAGGTTCGATGCACAGACTGGCGCTGATCGTGAAGTTCAGAGAATCTTGCTAGAGTTACTTAATCAAATGGATGGGTTTGATCAAACAACAAATGTAAAGGTGAGTAGGTTAAAAACCTTTTTTGTACATTAATAACGCTTTCATACAAGAACAAGTAACCAAATGATATAGGATTCATGTTGCATTTTGAAAAATGTGTTACATATTAAAATTATTAATTCAATTTTTACTATTAAGCATCATTTCATTTGAAAGGTTATCATGGCAACTAATCGTGCCGATACACTGGATCCTGCTCTTCTGAGACCTGGTCGTCTGGATCGAAAAATTGAATTTCCACTACCAGATCGTAGACAAAAGCGGCTTATCTTCAGTACTATCACTGCAAAGATGAATTTGTCAGAAGAGGTTAGTATATATTAGTAAATTACGAATAGTGTATGTTTAACACCTGTGTAAATAGTATTTCCAGTGTCTTGATTGCCCCATTGTTCATCTTATCAATTCTTATAATTGTAATTTATTTCCAACTTTTCTTATTCTAATTAGTTCTTGAACATGTAGTACTATGTTTTGTTCAGTGATGTTTAATGTATTGAAGATGTACCTTATATAATTACCAATATGAAATAATTTGTGAAACATATGTTAGTGAAGAATTTCTGTTCTCTATCACTGTTTTATGTGTAAACAAAAAGTTGGTACCAATTCGGTTTGTATCAGAGTTTTTTATCTACTTAGTATAACACTATAATATTGAGCAAAATAATCTGGTCATGACAGTTTGCTTCTTAAATATAATTTATTTTGAATGAATTCCATTAACAGTAATATTTAGCCATTTGTAGTTATTCAATAATGAATGTGTCCTTTTTTAAAACATTTGAAGTATATCTTCTCTAACTTCACTGTTCTTGTACATTTAATATTTTGAAACATAACCACAAATTCTTAATTGTATTAAGATTCAATGAACATTTAGAGATTTTCTTGTGTCTGAAATATTTGACCCTTTTCTCAGTCATAACGTGATGCTAAGCATTGTTGAATAAGTAGTTGAATAATCAAATTTTGCTTCAGCACTGCCTATTTCTCAAAACTTTTTTTAATGGATCTTTCACTACCTAACTCAAATGTGGCTGATATAAAATTTTTATTTATTCAATTATTTGCGTGTACTGTTGACAATCCAATATTTTCATTATAGGAGCTATGGAGAAATGCTTCCTTTTTATACTTTTGCCTTGTTTTGTCCTTCTATAAATAGTCCCTAAACTATCAAATCAAATAAAACTGTTTATTTTGCCAAATTACTTAATTACTTCAAAACAATTGTAATTACAATTTAACTTTATAACTATTTGACAAAAATGGACTTCCTCGCGATTATAAACAAACCGATAACATTTGTCCCACATAAAAGTAAGGCAAATGGGAGAAAGCCCAAAAAAAAATTTATATTTAAACTTATTCTCATTCTCATTCTTTATTTTTGTGTTGATTACATAAAATGCTTACACTCGTCAAAATAAATTAGACAAACATACAGCTTAAAGTGCAATTCGTGCCTAAATACAGTACATAAAACAAAGTTAAAATTTAAATTAAAATGTCTTAAGATTGAACTGGAAAAATCACACTTAAAACGAACAATTTAAGAACTCCTCTGTGGAATAGAAAACTTTTTTTATTAATATTTGTTTAACCCTATTATAAAATATGTTTGGCTGTAGATCTTTAAGTTCCCGAGGTAAAACATTAAAGAATTTCCTACCCCAAAAACCTGGACCGTCTTGACACCTTCTCAAACGCCAGCAGAGAGGCATCAGGTTATTTTTTGCGCGAGTATTATAACTGTGGACGTCTTTGTGAGTTTGGTATGAGGCAATGTTATGCTTTATGTGTATTAGATTTTCAAAAATGTATATAGATGGTAGTGTGAGCACACCCAGCTCGGTGAAAGCTGCCCTGCAGTCATCCCTATAGCCAAGGCCGGCCATCAATCTGATAACCCTTCTTTGCATAGCAAAAAGTCTTCGGGCCTCAGGTGAGTGGCCCCATGCAAGAATGGCATAAGATATGTGGGACTGAAAGATGGCAAAATAGGCAGCTCTCAGTATATCAGGAGAGACACACATCCTAAGGTTTCTGATCACAAAGATGCTCTTGGACAGCTTTTTGGCAACCTCATTTATATGAGGGCCCCATTGTAGCTTTGAATCCAGACGTACCCCCAAAAATGTTGCATTGTCTGCACTGTCATCGGAGTTGTTCAGGTTACGCATTGTAAATACTACTCTCTTCGTCTTGTCTTTATTTAGAAGAAGCCTGTTACAGCAAAACCACTGCTCGGCCCTCGCCTGCGCCTCCACGGCACCCAACTGTGAAGCCTCCTGTGTGTTTCCGGTAAAGAGTAGAGTCGTGCCATCAGCAAAGAGAGTATAGATTGCCATGTTTTCATTGGCCGGAAGGTCATTGACATAAATTAAGAACAAAATGGGGCCTAGGATTGACCCCTGTGAACTTAGAAACTACAGTAAAAAAAAAACAAGAAAAATAATAAACATGACAGGGGTTATCCAGGAGTACAGGGGTTCATCTAGCCCGCTAATGGAGTGTGGGGTAATAGCCGTAAACAAACCGTTCGGGGAAGGAGAATATTATAGGCACGTACCATTCCTGAACCATTCTGGCTAGCTAACCCGCGACTCCAAATTCAACCGACGAAAAACAACTAAAATAAAAATTGAAAATTTCAAACAACAAATGAAAACAACAAATGAAAATCACACCAGAAGGTATTTAAGAAGAATGTTGTGTCTTACAGACTCTGTTGCTCTTGTAAAAGTTTTTGCTTAATTAACTTCGAGAAATGCCTCGGTCCCGAATCTTTCACATGGTTTTCCAATTTATTCCACATTCTAATTGCCACAAAGGTAAAGGACCTCTCATATGCCGCAGTTCGATGTCTAGGTATCAAAAAATGCTGATTATTTGCTGTTCTTTGAGTTCGTGTTAAAGATAGAAATTTAGTTTTCAAGTACTTTGGTTTACCACTTTTCTGCAATCTGTAAATGAGTATATACATATGAAGTTTCCTTCTGTTGGCCATGTTCAAAATTTTATTACTATTTAGTGATGGCGTTATATGATTTCGGAATGGTATCAGATACGAAAATCTCATGCAACTGTTCTGTACCCTCTGGATGGACCTACTCATCTGAAAGGATATAGAATCACCGTAAACAATATCGCCATAGTCAAATAAGGAAAGTACTAAACTCTGGCATAAATAGAATTTTTGATAAGGTGCAAGAAATTTTTTTTACTTTGGCTATATTTTTCAATCTCGAATATGCTGCAGTTATCTTCTGTTTAATATGATGTACAAAAGAAAGTGAACTGTCAAAGATGATACCGAGGTGCTTGGCCTTCGGAACCACTGAAATTAGTTTATTATCAATATGAATTTTTATATTATTTTCTATGAACTCTGTTGATTTTACGTTTTTGCTATAGATTAGGGCCAGAGATTTTTCAGAGTTTAGTTTCAAATTATGTTTACTTGAAAACTCGTTTATGTTCTGTAGGTCAGAACTATGAAATTTGCATTTTGTTTACATTGGGTAAACATTCTCTGTGTTATAGAAAAACTGATCATTTAAAATGATTTTTGGATAGTTTCTGGAACTGAAGTGATGCTAAATTGCTAATCTATTAAAAATTAATTTATTTTTAGGTTGATTTGGAGGACTTTGTAGCACGTCCCGACCGTATTTCAGGAGCTGATGTCAATGCCATCTGTCAGGAAGCTGGAATGCATGCTGTGAGAGAAAACCGTTACATAGTCTTACCTAAAGATTTCGAGAAGGGATATAAAAACAACACAAAGAAGGATGAAAGTGAACATGAATTCTATAAATAAATCAAAATCAACTTCTCATAATTGTAATTTATTAAATAGAACATTTGTTTAAAACAATTTAACATACACATAGGATTCATTAATAAATTGATTTGTAAGAGAACTAAACTTTATTGTATTGATGACTTGCTTGAAGAAATTCACATTTTCTAGAATACCGAGCTGTTGAAATTACATTTTATAATATGTATAATACAACTTGTCTATATATCAGGCTTGAAGAAGTCCATAAGTTTTTCATAATTAACATCTTCCAGCACAATCTTTAGTTGTATCAATTTGGATTTCACATTGAGCCCTCTGAATTTATTAAAATCCACATACAAGTCGCATATGATTCCTACAGGAGATAGAAATGGATTAAATTTAACAATAATAACCGAGAATATGATGCATAATGAGGCTGTCGTGTTGAAAATGAAGGCTATATTTCAGGTAATGATTTTTGTTTTAAGCTAAACATGTTTATATATATATATATATATATATATATATATATATATATATATATATATATATATATATATATATATATAATTTTAATAATAATTTTATTTACCCAAAATTTAATGATACAATTTTTAAGTTACATAATCTTAATCTTAAATATGCATAACACAAATCAAAATAATAGTTTCATTTTCTCATTTGAACATACATATATCTTCATATATATTTAACAGGGTAAATAAAGATGTCGGGCAGTTTGTCCTCTCTGAAGTTATAAACTTTTATGAGAGGTATGTATACTCACTCTACCTTTCTATATTATTCTAAGATTTAATTGAACAATTTTCTTACTTCTCTACCAGAAACATCTAGCAACCATTTACTTAGCTGTTTTTTAAAGGATCTCAACGATTTGTTAGTTAGTGAATCCTTCGGAAGAATGTCATATATTTTGCATATCAAATAATTATAGTGTCGCTGTCCAATTCGTTTTACCATTCTATTCTTGTACGAAATTGCATCTCTGTATCTAGTGTCATGGATATGATCAGGATGTGCAATGCCTGTGCATTGTACATATATATATATATATATATATATATATATATATATATATATATATATATATATATATATATATATATATATATATATATATATATATATATATATATATATATATATATATATATATATATATATATATTTATTCTGTTTTCTTAGCAATAACAGTAAGTTTTAATAAAGTCATGAATTTCGTGACGAAACTTTAGCTGTTGAAAGTTAGTTTTCTAAATCAAATGGCCTGTTATTGCTAAGAAAAGACAGGTAACCAACAATACAATACAGGCATATATATATATATATATATATATATATATATATATATATATATATATATATATATATATAAAATGTACTATCTGGAACAATTTTGTTGGAATACATGAATGAGCTAAAATAAATTGTAAATCTTAGACATCAAATCAAGATCTATCCACCAGACAGGAAAAGGCAATTGGTAATAATTCATGGTATAAAATAGGGCATATAGTTTTAAACAAGTTTACTAAATTTTGGATTGGACTTAATTTATATGCTTCAATATCACTCGATCATATTTCAGTAAGTTAGCAAAGAAAGTTCTGTATAGAATAAATATGAATATTGAAAACTCTTTTTCAAGTGATAAAACTTTGATGATAGCAGCTCTCAGATAACGATCTGTCAATTTTTTACTGATCCTGGAATAGAATCTTTTACCCTTAAATAGCAACACTAGAATGAATATTTACAATATTAATTCATATTATTCAAGATTTGATATACAAGAAAAATTTCTCACCATACAATCTCTCCAACTGGTTTGGATGACTAGAATAAATCTTTTTCAGTTCAGATCCTTTTGCTAGAAGATCCTGATATCTTTTTGACAAAGTATTTATATTATCATTATCTGAAAGTTCTAATTCATCTAATGCTTCTAAAAGAATGATATTACTCTTTAGTTTCTGATTTTCTTCAACTTTTGGTACCATAAGGATCAAAACATCATTTATTGTTTGATTGTCAATTCCTGAAATTATTTAAAGGATATTTAAACATTTCATTCAAATTTAACAGTTATACCAATTGCGAAATCCACTTTGATATTTTTCTTAGTTGCCTCGTTGCTAATAAATTCTTTTATGATTGATATTGTAGAAACGTTATTTGATTTAAAAATTGCTTCACTCTTCCTGAAAAATATCAACTTGTTTCTAAAAGAAAATAGCGTCGAAGTATTCACTACTCACGTATATGAACACTGCAAAAATGTTCCTAGAAATGAAGATTTGAAACTAAATTCATTCATCTCATTTTGTTGTAATGAATTTGGTTTTTCTGGTACCTCCGGTATACATTTAAATATCCAAGCATGTATTTCTGCCAAACTGAAATTCCCTTTGAGGCTAAGGGTGTTTGCATTACTGAAAGAATTCATAATTTTTCCAAATAACTTTTATCAATTTTTAATTCTGAATTTTCGAAGTAGAAAAATTGAAACTCACCCACTACTTTCAATAGTGTGAACTCTGAAATGGTGTGACAGAGGTTTTATATCATATTTTCGTACTCTGCTACACTTGGGTTGAATTAGGGGTGTAACATAAGCTTGTAATAAACCAGCTTGACCTTCTATCGTTCGTATTCTAATCTCCAATCGGTTTGTGTTAGTCTGACATCGATATGTTGCTAACAAAACATTTCCACTCTGCATATAACAAACTTCAATTAATCATAAAAACCAAAAAAAATTAACATTACAATTTTTTCACATTATTTCATATTTTAACTTAAAACCAAATCTATAACAACACAGATTCTTCGAAAACTCATGCGAAACGGTATATATATATATATATATATATATATATATATATATAGATATATATATATATATATATATATATATATATATATATATAAATATATATAGATATATATATATAGATATATATATATATATATATATATATATATATATATATATATATATATAAATAAATATTTATATATATATAAAATATAAATATATATATATATATATATATATAAATATATATATATATATATATATATATAGATATATATATATATATATATATATATATATATATATATATATATATATATATATATATATATATATATATATCTTCGAAATAAACAGGTATCATTTTCTTATCTTGATTTTCAAGAGTAAATGTTTACTAAGATTTTTTCAGTGTTAGATAAACTTAGATTTTTTCTTCACTGAAAACTATTTATAATAAAATACTTACGTTCGGTAGACATTCACTGTGACTTACAACAGCAGAATTATTTTCTACATCTAGAACATCAACCTGAACATTGCTTTGCAGTAAAATATGGTCTATAGCTGTTGGGACTTCAATCGTTAACGTATATGTTGCAGACGTTTTATCTAAAACAAACTAAATTACCAATATTAATCAAGTTGAATGGAAAAACATTTGAGCAGCAGAGCTCCGTTATTAAGGCATATTTTTCCCTCATTTTTGTTCTTTTGCACACGAAAACTCATTACCCCCTAAGTCAATTTGGAGGCTGAAGAGATACACAAAACTTCAATACCAGCATTGAGGCGGCGAGAAAAAAAAATTGAAGCCCCCAAATAGCACCACCCTAACATCTACCGGATTCAAGTACAAATTTTTAGCCTTCTCACTGAATTTTTAGTGGCTGTAGAGATGCGCGAATCTGTATATTCAAAAACGCTTAAATTTCAACATGAAAAATGCGGCGATAAAAGAAATTAATTGAAACTCACAGTGTGCACTTTCCTTATAAATTCTCAATCCACTATCCAAATTTCAACCCTCTAACTCAATCAGCTATGGAGCTGTGAAAATTTTGAAAAACGACGAAAAACATTGAATCTAAATTAAAATGGCGTCGAGTAAGTAAAACGGCTGAATCCACTACAGTGTATTTCCCCAACATCAACTCAATCCACGTAAGAAATTTCATCCTTCTAACTCAATCTGAATCAGCTGTGGGTGGACTGCGCAAGAATAAAGAGGGAGGTACAAAAATCCTCCAAAAACCGTGTAATTTTCCAAAAAAGCTCAAGAAGGCTGACTCTCGGATATGTTATAGATAATTAATTTTCACATATGTTGCCAACAGTTTCCGCTAATGCATCTCCCTTTCACTCCTCTGCCGAAACTTTGCAAATGCCAAAATTTTTAGTAAATCTACCCAAATTTTGATGTGCATCAAGAAATAACCTTGATTAAGGTCAATTGGTCTGATGGGGGGGGGGCAGATGCCAATATGGACATCATATATATATATATATATATATATTATATATATATATATATATATATATATATATATATATATATATATATATATATATATATATATATATATATATATATATATATATATATAAGGTAGACTGGGGAGGATCATACACTTTTTTTTTATTTTGTAATATTCGCAATGTTTTGGTTCTTGGAAAAATATTAATACTTGAAATCTTTCGCTACAAATATTGTTATTATAAATTAATTTTGTTAGTTGGATTAAAACATTTTGCAATATTGTTTTTTTCCTAAAAAAGAAAACTGTTCCAAATGACGAATGTCCCCCTTGGCTGTGGTAGCTCCGACAGCAGGGTGGGGTAGAAATGACGCTAATTGTGGTGCATTAGACATTAACGTATTATTGTTCAATGAATAAAAAAAATACTAAACTTTATTTAAAAAATATAAACAAGAATTAAGTATGTACATAACTAACTTAGGAAACATTATATCGGCTCAAATCTATATTAAAATTGTACATAGTACTTGATCTTGATGTTCCGGGAGGATGGATGGGTGCTGGCATTTTCAACTCAATTTCGTCTCTCAAAATGATGGCAATGTCTGGAACAGTGGGCTTGCAGAAAGTTGTAGAACTTTTTCTGCTCAAAAAATCCGCAGCGTAATTTCCTTGCTCAGGATTATCTTCTATTATGCATCCTATATAAAACTTATCGCCAGTTTTACATTTGAACTTGACCAGAACAAAATCGCCACGTTTAATTGTATCTTGATCGCACAATTTAAATTGATCGGTTTGGCTATAATCGTCGTTTATATCATCCAAATCAGTTCAGTTAGTGTTTCGTGTAATGGCCCAATTGAATCGTCTGTGTCAGCAACGCTGAATGTTTCTGATTCTGCTGAATCTGAAGAATAAAATTCAGCCATTTTTCAAATTTTCTTAGCCGCTTCCTTTTTTTCAGCTGCAGCTTTTTTCATGTTTCTATTCCTTCCCAGTTCCATTAAACGATCCTTCTCCGGGGTGTCAGTATATATACGTGATTTTCCTCCTTTTTTAGATTTGGGGGCAGCGATTTTTGGAAGAGGACGTAAACGATCCGGAGTAACATATTCCGTATTTTTAGTGCTGGGAGATGGATCGGGAGTATCTTCTAAATCGGTGACTACTGTTGGTGGCTCTCTAGTATGCTCATGCAACGAAAACTCTTTTTCTGGAAAAATTTGAGTGTTCAATGGATAAATACCCGTAGATCTAAATGATTTTTCAATATTTTCTGCTGTAAACGCTCGTTGAAATGGTAGTTTTGAAAGCTGAGATATTTCAAAAATGACTACTTTTCCAGGGTTATTTGTTAAATAATCATTAAAGGAAGTTTTGCAATACGTTTTAAATGGGCCAAAGACGGCAACGTCCAAGGGTTGTAAACGATGTGACGTGTGAGGCGGGAACGACAATAAGATTATACCATTTTCTCTACAGGAAATAATAGCGTCAAGACTGCAATGACTACTATGGTTATCGAGTAGCAGTAAAATTGGTTTTTCTTTAGAACATTTACTGTGGTGCACGAAATGCTTCAGTACACCAGTAAATAAATCAGTGATCATCCAACCATTTTTAGAACTTAAAGCAATGCATCCGTTTAACCCGCCTACTAAATATTTCTCGATATTCCGTTTTCTTGGATATATATATACAGGTGGGATATAATTTCGTGATGCATTGATTATCCCAATGACAGTAATAAGAGACCCTCGCTCGGCTGACACAAATTGAGAAACAGTTCTCTTTCCTTTTTCACTTATCACTTTAGGTGCTTGCAAAACAGTTGTTAGTCAGTTGCTCGTCAAGATTGTAAATATCTTTTGCTTCGAAATTATGTTTCTTTAAAAGATTGCTCAAATTTTCAAAAAATTCTGCTACTGCTATTTTATCAAATCCGGAAACACGAGCAATGCTTGTATTTTCTGGTTTGCGAAGGCTTAAATTACTATTCCTCTTCATAAACCCATACATCCAGTCAACACCTGCAATTTGATCTGATTTCCATCGAGTGGGACATTTAATATTATTAATTTCCGCATACTGAAATGCAAATTTTCTAGCTGACAAATATGTCAAGCCATACTTTAATAGCGAACATTTCTTAAAGTATTCAGCAAGCTCAGTTTCTTGGTTTCGCGTGAAAATTTGGTTTGACGTGTATTTTGAACTGTAATAATTCGATTCATCATCGGTGCTTTGCCCAGAATCACTGCCATGTGTATTTTGTTTTTTCTTTATTCTTGTTATAATGGTAGTACTCTTTAAATTATATTTTAAAGCTGCTGAAGTTGGCGTTTCTAGTTTTCGGATGACATCTTGAACTGCTGATTTCATTGCCTCTTCTGAAATTTCAGTTCGGTTTGTCTTTTTGATGTATTTCCATGGCATTTTTCTGTAATAAAGATAAAAATTTCAAATGAAAAACTATGAAAGTAGTTGGTACTATTGTGCTAACAGTAAACTTTTACAATATGGGGTGGATTCGACAGTGTCGAATCCTACCCAAAATAGATTGTCGAATGGTTCCCATAACCACTTGTTTCTTTTAAAAATTTATTAAACCTACATAATTTAATTATTAGTGAAAAATAATGTTACTTACCAACTCAGTAAACATCAATGTTTATTACAATTAATATATTTATTGTTTATAATTAAGGATGGCACGAAAATTTTTGGAATTTTAAACACTGTAATTTATAAAACACGTGGCGAAAAACAGCAAACGCGTGTAACGTCTACTACATTTACAGGACAACTAAAATATTTTGTTTCACGAATCTTACCGAAATTTTAACGTTTCATTTTGCGTCAAAATTGACACTGTCGAATGCACCCCAGTGTCGGATCCTACCCAGTCCACCCTATATATATATATATATATATATATATATATATATATATATATATATATATATATATATATATATATATATATATATATATATATATATACAGGGCTATTCAAATTCGAGTATATGCATGGGGATTTCGATAACGGTAAGAGATAGAGGGATGGTTAAATGGGGGCAAAGTTGCATATTTCAGAGGTCAGTTATATGGATAAAAAAAATCTGATCTAGCTCCTCTAGTTCTGGAGTTATATAGGAAAATTCGAAAATTTCTAAATCCTTTTTTTGCCTATATCTTTTTATTTAATGAATTGTTTTCAAAACAATTTTCACTTTGCCATTGCCACTTTTTCTAAGCTATCTAAATATCTGAATAAAAATTATATACAGGGTGTCGTATAAATTGGGCCACCCTCAACTTTCAATTTTCAAATACGGACCTGTATTTTTTATTGCATTTTTTTGAATGCCAAGAGTCATGTTTTATATTGACGTAGTATTTTCATCTGAATTACAGAGTGTTCTGGAAATATTGAACTATTACCAGTAAAATCTCAACATTTTTTTAAAATTGCAGCTCTAATTAAATTTTTAGGATTTGGAAGATAATCAACATTATTCGACGAAAAATGTCTTTTTCAAGAATTCATCCACATTTCACTTCACGTAACCCATGATCAATGTACGAAAATGCGAAATTCTTCCTAGTACGTTTATGTGCATATAATCATTGCCCAAACAAAAAAATGTTCGACTGGCAATCTTCATATTACAGACGCCAATTTGCAAATATTTCATTGTTAATTACTTTCCGAACTATCTACATTTTCAGCTAATTTATGGGCATTCTGTTGCTATATACAACAATTATGATTAAACTATTTGAATTCTCATAGTATGCTTTGGAAAATAAATATTTAGTTCACCTCACTTGTCATTATTTTGACATTTTCTTGGAAATTATCGTTGGTATTCAATGAAAAATCTGTTAGTACTGAAAATGGGTTTCCCCATAGAGCAGAAAAGAGATATGATTAACGTTTTCTACAGAAATAGTAGGAGCATTCATCTTTCCGCTTGACTTTTTTTATGGTGTACACTAAAAAATTGAATATATCAAAAGGAAATTGAAAATATAGAAGATTTAAGAATTAAAATCATGAACGCTTTGGCATCACTACGCCGAAGAGATATTTCCAGAGCGAATAATAACTCAAAAAACGACTCTGTAAATGTCTGGAACGAGAAGATCGTCAATTCAAACATTTATTTCGATTATGATAACTTATAATGACTTATTTGAATTCTAGATAATAACTAAACATGTTCTTATGCGATAAGTTATAAAATATGAAAACCTATATGATCAAATACAATGTTATGTTTGTGACAGATTATGTTTGTGAGTTCTCAGCAGAATACATACAACAGATCTTCCTCATACCTACTGAGGTTAATTAGAGTTGTTATGGAATTAAAAAATGATGAGATATCACTAGTATTAGTTCAGTATTCACAAACCACTTTATGATTTATATAAAAATAAAACGCCAATATGAAACATAATTATATAGGTAGTTCGAAAAGTAACAATGAAATATTTCCAAATTGGTGTCGAGTATGAAGATTGCCATTGGAAGATTATTTTGTTTGGTCATTGATTATATGCACATACATGTACGTACTGGGAAGAATTTCACATTTTCGTATATTGATCATGGGTTGCGTGAACTGAAATGTGGATGAATTCTCGAAGAAGACATTTTTCGTCGAATAATGTTGATTATCTTCCACATCCTAGGCATTTTATACCTTATTCTATGATATTTATTTAATTAGAGCTGGAATTTTAAAAAAATGTAGAAATTTTACTGGTAATAGTTCAATATTTTCAGAACACTCTGTAATTCAGATGAAAATACTACGTCAATATAAAACATACTCTTGGCATTTAAAAAAATGCAATAAAAAATACAGGTCCGTATTTGAAAATTGAAAGTTGAGGGTGGCCCAATTTATACGACACCCTGTATATAATTTTTATTCAGATATTTAGATAGCTTAGAAAAAGTGGCAATGGCAAAGTGACAATTGTTTTGAAAACAATTCATTAAATAAAAAGATATAGGCAAAAAAAGGATTTGGAAATTTTCGAATTTTCCTATATAACTCCAGAACTAGAGGAGCTAGATCAGATTTTTTTTATCCATATAACTGACCTCTGAAATATGCTACTTTGCCCCCATTTAACCATCCCTCTATCTCTTACCGTTATCGAAATCCCCATGCATATACTCGAATTTGAATAGCCCTGTATATATATATATATATATATATATATCTATATATATATATATATATATATATATATATATATATATATATATATATATATATATTATGCATCGGACATAAAATAAAACCCCAAAAATCATGAAACAGGAGGTCTGAAACGGATATAACAGTCAATCCCGCACTTATCTGTTGCCTTTCGTTAAAATGCAATAGTTTATTATTTTCGTGGAAAATACAACCGAAATCATGTATTTTTTCAATAGGTTCGTTATACCTATACAACAATCACTTTATTTGTATTTAATAAATTCTGACCAAGTTAAATGAAGTAGTATTTTGATTTAACTTAAAATACTGTATGCGGTAGAAAAATAATCTTCAAAAAATATTGATTTCACAATCATTGTACACCAATTCTTTCATAAAAAAAAATTCTCTGTAAGGGTAAAATGAGTACATAAGATAAGTTATTCATATTCAGATTGAAAATGATTATGGAACTATTATTTTTGCATACAAACTGATGAGATGTTCTTAATACAGAATGGCCACTATTATGGGATTACTATTTTGCAGAAACTGATTAAATGTGATACATTTTCTCAATGTGTTCCCAGTAGATGCTTCTCAAATTCAGAGAAGTCCTTCACTAAAACAAATTCTGTATTTTAATCTTACCGAATCATTGACTGATAGAAGTGGAATTGCTGAATATTCATCAAAGAAGGAATGTGTCGAAGATTGATATTTATCTCTCTCTTTACCCAAAGTCTTCTGCATGTTATCTATTTCGTTCCTAGAAACAAGTGGATAAATCCAAAGCAATAAAGGATTATTAAATACACATTAAAAGCTAAATTTCAATATTCTACAGAGAAACACCAAGACGAACAAAAATACAAAATTTACTCACCTCAATTTAGTGATTTTATTGGCTGTATCTATAGAATATATGTGACTCTCTCCCTGGCTGTTCTTCTCTACATTTTTCTCAATTTTCTCCGTGGTCAATCCAAAAATACGCCCTGTGAATGTGGTAACTAAAACTTCATCAAAACCGCTGCTATTTAGTATACCACATTGTACAGATGTCACACTTTCGCTGCAGTTCTTAAAAATCGTCCTCATAGATAATTTACTACATATAGATATGTGTTAAGAGTAAAATAACTATAATGAATATATATATATATATATATACAGTGCGATCCGCATATAATGGACTCGAGCGGACAAAGAGATATAGTTCATTATATCCGAGTGTTCATCTTATGAGAATCAAACAACACATGATAAGAGAACTACATTTAATTGCTAAATATGGTTTACAAAATATTATTTCTTAAAAAAATCAGTTATTTTACTTTGAACAGAGTGTTTTTTCATATAATTGTTCTGCAAAATAAGTTTAACTTTATTTAATTTTGAAAACATTTCACTGCTGTTTTCTTGCTGGAGGAAATAGCATATTTTTGAAAAGTTCAGAGACAAATACGACGCAGCGTACCGAATAACATTCACAGAGCTGCAAGCCCCAAACGCTAAGTCGAAAGGTCGAAAGAATACTGCATAATATTGCATCAGAACACATCGTGCTGGAGAAATCACCGGGGGAATCACAGAAAAAACTCGCTTATGATAGACTAATTCGGTCCACTACAGGCGAGGTTCCATTATAAACGAGTCCATCTTGTCCAAGTATTTTACACGTGTTTAATCCGGGACTTGAAAATTAGTTCATTACATGCGAGTTTCCATTATAAGCGAGTTTATTATAAATGGATTACACTGTATATATATAAAGGGATGAGTGACAATAACGGGGTACTGGTAAAAAACAAGGCAGTAGAGTAATAGATGAGATTCCCCAAAATACTAGAGGTAGCCAATAAAACGATGTAGTGTGCTACTAATATCTTGTTTATTCAAACATCAAGCTTTCGTCTACCAAAAATCTTCTCATAAAAATAAGTTTTTCAGCTTCCTGATGAAGTCTGAAATAGGTAGACGAAAGCTTGATGTTTGAATAAACAAGATATTAGTAGCACACTACATCGTTTTATTGGCTACCTCTAGTATTTTGGGAAATCTCATCTATTACTCTATTGCCTTATATATACACACACACATATATATATATATATATATATATATATATATATATATATATATATATATATATATATATATATATATATATATATATATATATATATATATATATATATATAATAAGTTCTTTATTTCCAACAGGTATAAAACCCAATTACAGAAAATAATTAAAGTATAGCTAAATAGAAAAGAAATCAAACCACAGCGCCATAGACAAAAAGAAAAAACTAATATGAACTAAATGAAACAAAACAAAATTAAAGCAAAAGTAATATCAACCAGTATCCCGAAAGCTGAAACTAAACCTAATACAAAAAATAAGCTTGTTTATTATTTAAATCAGTAGCAAGAACAATAACAAGAGAAAAGAAAATTACATAGTAAAAAATATAATAATTAAATAATTTAAGATGTAACGGAAACACTACTTAGCTTAACTTCATTCAATTCAATTCAATCAGATTCAAATTCAACTTAAGTACATAACTCCTAACAATAGCTGCAAGTGAATGTATGCCCCATGTACCAAATGGGAGATTGCATTAACAAGTTCGTCCTTGGAGTCTCTAGGTGGAGTAGTTCCATATTACGGGAAGTTTGCCTCGGAACACGAAATCTCGGAGCAGACAAGAGTGAAGGGCAGTCAATACTGTTGTGCAGTAATTTATATAAAAATTTGAGACATAATATTTCTCTCCTTCCCTGCAATGAAACTACATTGAATCGACTCAACAATGCTTCATGACTAACTCCTCTCGGTGGATAAACTTTGTCCTCCCTACAAACCAAGAACTTCAAGAACCTTCTCTGAACAGCCTCAAGATGGTATTGATGACAAAAATAAATAGGATGCCAAATCATGCTACCATATTCCAACTTGCTACGTATAAGAGAATGAAAAAGACTTGTAAAAGTTGAGGAGTTCTTGAAATACTTGCCATTGCGAATAATGAAACCATACATTCTCGAGGCAGATGAAACAAGCTGGGAGACGTGTGGAATAAAGGAGAATTTCTGATCAAACACCACACCAAGATCTCTCACCCTATCAAGACGAGAAAGTACCCGACCACCGACGGAATAATCAGACCTCAATATATCTACTTTCCTAGTGAAAGTCACAACATTACACTTTGACACATTCAAACTCTCCAACCGCACAAACTGACGACGGTCAATCAGGTAAGAATGAAACAGTTTAACAAGGCCATCGGAAAAACCAAATTTGTTGCGCAATTTCAATAAGAGGAGCTCATGATCAATCTCGTCAAAGGCCTTCTGAAAGTCTGTATAAATCACATCGACCTGACCAGCGCAGTCGAGTACCTCGAATACATATTGAGAAATGAGAATATATATATATATATATATATATATATATATATATATATATATATATATATATATATATATATATATATATATATTTATATATTTAAACAGAAAGAATACAAACTTACTTACGAATGAGAATATGAGAAAAGATGTATCATTTGGATCAGAAATATTTATATTATAGATTTCGATGTTTCCATCTTGTTTTCCAATGATTATATTGCTATTGCTATCTCCAGTCAAATCATAACTATCGATACAAGAAATGCTGCTGCTATTTTTTTCACTTATAATCAACCATCTTTCAAATCCCTGCAAACTATTTTAACAGTCTCGAATTATAAATTAACGAAAAACGGAAGTTTACATCCGTTGTTATATTTAACCTTCCGTTAGTCGCGCCTGGTCTGTGAGACCGACCATGCACATTATTCAGTGGTACTCTGAAAATCAAGATGAGGGCCACCTCCCACTCCGTGTATCTTCTCAAGGGATGGATACGGAATGGCAGTGCTAATGTGAGTGTTACAAAAAGGAGTTTTGCCGACAATATTTCGTCCTACGGTGTGAGAAACCGACGCGACTAATCACGTTTTATTTTTAATTATCGTGTTATTTTGATTGTGAAGTAAGTTTTTCGTTTTTTTTAATGTAATAAACGTAAATAAATGTCACATTATTGTTTTTTAGCCATGTGGTCTTACGAAAGAGAGCAGGCTAGACTGTAAGAAATGTTAGAAATTTTGAACAACGAAGAGGACCAAGGGATAGCGTACGACGAACATTCAGATATAGATCAGTCTGATGACGATGAAGTGGATCATGTAGAAGAGCAAAGCAAGATATTTCTGATGATGAGGAAATGGCAGAAGACAGTCATGATTTTTGACTACAATAAAACTGAAGGAGGTATAGATACTGTAGATAAACTATCTGCAAGCTACATCTGTGCCAGAAACACGCGCAGATGGCCCATGGTGTTTTCTACAATTTCGTGAACATAGCTGGCATCAATTCACAAGTGATCTATGCTTCAATAAACCTGGTAAAAAATTTTTGAGAAGGTTGTTTCTGAAACAATTGGCCAATGATTTAGTCAAACCCCATTTGCAAGTGCGTGCTGCTATGAGCAATATTCCTCGAAGCCTAAGGTTGAAACTACAGAAATTTTCTGGTTCGAATATAGAACCTGGTGTTTCAAAGAATGTCTCAGTAGGAAGATGTGCCTACTGTTCTCCGAAAAAAAATCGCAAAACCCGATTTCAATGTTATAAGTGCAATAAATACATGTGTTTAGAGCATATTATTGGCGTTTGTCAAGAGTGCCGAGAAAATGCCCTTTCAGATATTTGATTATATTTTTTTAGCATTTTTTTTTGTAATAGATTCATGTTTTCATTTTTCACCCTCTTTGTATTCCTTCCAGTTTTTGTTTTTTGTATACAAAAATATAATAAAAAGCAGTATTGAATGAAAAAGACATTTTTTAAGATCCTGTGATATATTTGGAGAATTAATCCCCACCCCCCCCCCCCCCCACCCCCCCCCCCCCCCACCCCCCCCCCCCCCCACCCCCCCCCCCCCCCACCCCCCCCCCCCCCCACCCCCCCCCCCCCCATTTTCGAATTTTCCACCAAAGTTGAATATCTAAAATGCTTCAAATTGACAGCATAATAGAATCTTAGGATGAGTCCTTTGAAAAGAACACAAAAAGCCCACGTTGACATTTTTGAAGTTGATTACTTCCAAAGAATTTATAATGCAAAATTAATTTGTATTTTCAAGTGATTACTGAAGCAAATCAAATCAAAATGTGCTTTATTGTCTTTAAAATTATACAATTGATTGACAAAGCGAAAATAAAGGAACTAAGCAGTGTAAAAACAAAGAAATAAAAACACATCAAGCGAAAAATATAAGAACTAAGCAATGTAAAAACATAGAAATAAATACACATCAAAACACATTTCCATATAAAATATATACAAAATTTATATTATTAACAATTTGATTTTTTGTTTTAATCGAACCTGATGCCTGTGTTATTCAATTTGGTCATATCGATCAATCAATGTTCAGAATAGTCCTGTACAGAGTAATAAGGTCGTTTCCGATAATTGGCCAAGGAAGTTGTAGATTTTAATTCATCTGGAAGCTGATTGTAAATTTTCTTAGCATTGTAAATGATGGACTTTTTTGTTAATTCAGAGGAAGGAATAGGAAGGTCGATATGATGTCCCGCAGATCTAGACGAATATCCGTGCTGTGGCACCAAGGGTACGGCATGAGAATACTTATGAATCAAGCGCACAGATTCAAGTAAATATAAAGCAGGAAGAGGTAAAATTCTATTTTTCTTGAAATAAGGTATGCAATGAGCCCTACTTTTCAGAACATACATGTAACGAATTTCTCTCTTCTGCAATTTGAGAATGGTGCCAAGTTGTGAAGAATTACATGAACTCCAGAAGGGAAGACCATAACGAAGATGATACTCGAAAAATGAAAAATATGCAATAAATGCCGTATCTAAATCACTTGAGATGGATTTAATGGCAAGGCAGATCGATGATCTTTTTTTAGCTAAGACATGCACTTGCTGTGAAAATTTGCGATTATTGTCGAAAAGGAGACCTAAAAATCTGACAGAATCGACTATTTTTATGGCATGGTTTTGCAGGAATAGTTCCTGAGAGTTATCTTTATAAAACAAGGCGACGGTTTCATCAACATTGAAGCAAGGTTAGTTTGCATCAGACCAGGATTTGATCAATTAATCAATTGATTGCGTAAATTTTTTTACATTCAAGAGGTGAATTTTATTTTCAACAGAAATAGGTGATACTTTTTGCATTACCATATATTATATATCATAAATTATTGTGTATATTTAATTGAAAAACTTTACTGGTATAGTATTATTACAGATCTCAACAGTGAAAATATAATAATATGAAAGATTGATCCATGAAAATCTTTTCTAACAAAAATAGTTCGAAGAACAAAAGCAATTATTTTCAAGTATTATATATATTGTCTCAAACTTCGAGATTCATATGAAACAGTTCCTGGTTTCATACGGAAAATCGTCATTTCATTTTAAGTTACAATAATCAATGGATAGATTTTCCACTAACCCTCATGAAATATACTTTTCAACGTGAAAAGCTGTGTGCCATATTGCTAAATGTTATTAGAATAAGCATTCCTTCATCACTCACATAAGTAGTTTATTCCTTTCGGCAAAAGCTGTTTAATATATACTTTCATTTTTCAGTTGTATATTATTTGTTGATTTTTTTTTTTTAGATACGGTTGCCATAAATGCATCCATTATAGGATCCTAGGGCGTTATGAGCGGGCATTATGGATCATAACGCCCGCTCATTGTTTGAGGAGAAATAAAGCAACTTCCATTGATTAAATACTTCATAATCCTTGTCGTATACGACTCTGGATTTCTCCGGCAATGAATTATTCGCAGCTTTGGCTGCATTTTCTATGATATTCTTGGGTAAATTCATTTTCATTTCCATTATTTCTATAAGACTATACAAAGAGAGCAGCAATGATATTCACTAAATATGATGACAAAAATATTCACAAACGTCAAAATATCAACAAATGACATGCCTACTATGAGAAGGAAAATGGAAAGTAAAGGAGCAATGAACCGATTTTAAAATCGATTTTTCATTATAATAAAATAATTTTTTCGTGAAAAATAAAATCTTGTATGCACCACGTGCATTACTAGATCCTAACACCCATCGGGCGTTAGGATCTATATAACGCACTTGGTAACTATTACGTGATTCCTTCATTCAACTGTGATAATGAATTTTTCAGTCATAAAATTTCGATTTTAAAACCTTAATATGAATAAACTCTCATTCTTCATACATGTTTATTTAACATTAGCTTCTTAGTCAATATAATGCCCGTAAAAATGTCTGAATCAGGCCTGCGCGTCTAAGTAGCCAGCAGAAATAGCATGAGGAAAAAAACGAGTTCACATTATTGAATGAAAATTTTTTTATCATTGTAGTTGTCAATTTTAATAAAATTTATGTATGAGCATGTTTGTTTGTTGTTTTATTTGATTATTTTGGATAATCCCCGAAGTGTGTTATTTCAGTATAAATATTTAAACGTTATGAACGGAAAAAATATTTGAGGAAACAGCCTTTTCAGTGGTGGAAAACGAAATCGGCTCTTCATCAACCTCCTTGCGGCAATTTGTTCAAAGAGCAGTCGGCTAACGTCGAGAAGCGACGCCCCACCTCCAAGATTCATCCGGCGGTCCCAAGGGACCGTCCTGGCTACGACGGACCGTACGGTTCCCCGTTTCCCCCTATGCCCCCGTAATAAACATCCATCACACTGTTTACTTTACGCTTTCTATATACCTAGCGCTGACTACTCCAGAGACTTACTGGAAAATTTTCCGTTTATTTTCCTCGTGTTCATATTGAAACCTTTTCGAAAGCTTATGTAAACTGTAAAATGTACATGATTTAGGTTTAACATGGTTTTTCGATAATGGAAATTCATGTGATATTTTCAAACGTATTGCGCGAAAGAAATATTGATGTTGAAACACAGTTTTCGAAAGCTGATATCAACTTTATAAAAATTAATCATTAAAAAGTTTTGACGTAATTGTTTGAAAAGAATGATACTTCAGTATTCAAAAGAAAGGGACACGTGTTGTTAAAATCTAAAATACTTGAACGCGAAATAAACTTAATATGTTAATTTTATCAAAAAAATGCTGTTTCAATTTAATAACTTCTAAATATAAAATTGTAAAATATGTAGATACCTTCACACAAGGGGGTGAGGGGTTTCATAAGTTTGACCAGCTTTGACAAGGACGGGGTGGGGGGTCAAAAAATCATATAATTTGTGGGACGCAATTTATGGATGGACCCAAATGGTTTGAAGGCTTCATGCCTCTCACCATTTCAATTTTTAGTAGTATCAATAGATATGCACATGCACAGGGCCAAGCCAAGGGTATGTGCCGCCCTGGTGCAATAGATAATTTGCCGCCCTTTCTTAACAAAACATCAATGTTATCTTCCGTCAATAATAATGACTGCGTTGATTTGAAATTCTGATTTTAATTATTAAATTACTGTCGATCTGTTTGAGAAATAAAACAATTTAAAATAAGAATGATAAAGGTTACTTTTTATAAAGTTTATTACTATGGATAATTTTAAAAAAGAATGTATTTTAAACAAACGTAAAAAAGATAGTACTTTTATACAATTCTTAGTTATAAAAAACACCTAATATATATATATATATATATATATATATATATATATATATATATATATATATATATACATAGTTTTGTATCAATTTTTTTTCTCTATTACCACTTTGAAATTAGTTGCTGTATGAGTTAAAAATATAAACTAAACTAGTAAACTATAATGAGGTTTCTTAATTGCAAATTCTTGAATTAAATATGTCATATCTAACGCTTCGCAGATACCTTTCTCCATGCTTATCGTAGTCAAATTTGTGAGCCTATTCTGGCTCATTGCCGATCTTAGATAGTTTTTAATTATTTCTAATTTTGAAAAAGTTCTCTCACCATGAACAACAGTTAAAGGCATCGTTAAAAAATCTGTAAAGCTACACATAAGCTGGAAAAATATTAATTAAATTATTTTGCCTTTCATGTTGGCACTGTTGTATATATTATAATATCAACATGTAATTCTTCCAAATAATTTAATAAAAATAATAGCTCGAATTTTTTTGAAATGATCAAAGAAGAATACCAAATCAAATCAAAATGTGCTTTATCGTCTTTAAAATTATACTACTACAATTTAATGACAAAGCGAAAATATTGGAACTAAGCAGTGTAAAATCATAGAATAAAAACACATCAAGCGAAAAATATAAGAGCTTAACAATGTGAAACATAGAAATAAAAACACATAAAACCACATTTCCATATAAAATATATACAAAATTTATATTATTAACAATATATCGAAATTTTTTAAATTTTTTTTCTAATCGAAGCTGATGCCTATGTTATTCAATTTGGTCATATCGATCAATTAATGTTCAGAATAGTATAGTCTGTCCAGCGACCGTTGGCGTGTACGTCATCAATTGTATATGACGTCGATCGTGAACACTGTTGCCAGACGTAATAAATAATCTTAAATCTGAATAGCTAACCCAATTTTCAACAAAATGAGATATCTTGCATGTTTGACATGGCGGGGATTTTTAGCGGTAAATTCAAATTGACCATTATTCCCTACCAGAAGTGTCTATCTATATGGAATCCATATTCATCGATCGATAAATCAAACTTAATTACAAAATCTTCTAGATTACTCGGCGACTGTCAAACGTGAAATGCCGATTAATGGCGCGTTGGTCGAGAGGATCCGACAACATTGCAAATTTTTCAATTAAATGACAACTTAACAAACATTCAACTTATTTTCATTAAACGGAATGTTAGTTTTTCTTGAGAGATACATACGATTTGATATGTTTAGAACAGAATATTTGTCGAAATGGATGATCCGGTCACTATCACCATATAGCTACTTTTTCAGAAAATTACTTACGACAGATATGAATTTTGACCATTTCGAGAATTTTATTTATTTGGGTAGGCAGCTTTGCGTCGTTATTTGCGCATGACTGTGACGTACACGCCAACTTAGACTGGACAGACTATAGTCCTCTACAAAGTAATAAGGTCTATCAAAAAAATAAAATTTTGTTCGTTTCCGAAAATTGGTCAAGAAAGTTATAGAGTTTAATTCCTCTGGAAGGTGATTGCAAATTTTCTTAGCATTGTAAATGATGGACTTTTTTGTTAATTCTGAGGAAGGAATAGGAAGGTGAACATGATGTCCTACAGATCTAATGGAATACAAGTGCTGTGACACCAAGGGCACGGCATGAAAATACTTTTATGAATTAAAACTTACTTTAAACTTACAAAAAACATTTGCCTACATTGACTATTATTTCAGTTTTAGTTCACTCTTACTTCATACATATTTTTGTCTCAATAAAGTACCGCCTATAGCCTAGTTTTTCAGTCTAGCTGATTTCCCAAAATCTACTGTTTTGCTGCCGTCATGCTGACCTATATCCACGAAGCGGTAACTCCAGCGTCGGCATATTGACGGTGTACAAAGTTATAATTTTATAGGGATCGGTATCTCTTTCAATGTGCTTATAAATTTAAAAAATTTATTTTCTGCAGCCCCTTCGTAGAACGCCGCCCGGGTGCCTTGCACTCCTTGCACCCTTGGCACGGGCCGGCTCTGGATATGCACTGAATTATTGGAACATTCTTAATTTGTTATGATCTACACTGTTTCTATATGATACCTTTTGTATGAATGAACCATTGTAGTAAGACTAAAGGTGACATTACACGGCGTGTGGACTGACGCGCCAATGCGCAGTTAGAAAGATAGCGATCACAAGCCTGTCAAGTGGTGCGTAAACTATTTTCATTTGCAACCCCCCATTTTTTGTAAAATTTTGTCGGGCTCTAGATAGACGTTTTTTCAATCGTCAACGTAGTTATATTGAAATTGAGACTGTCGTGACGTCATCGATTGAAATAACGCCTTTTTAGAACCAAACTTATAAACCATCATAAAAATGAGTTGATGCATCAACATCTAATTTTATGAAACAATGCTTTATTTATTACATATAATGGGTATGAATATTTTTTTGAAGAAAAATAGTTTTAAAGAAATTTACATCATAGGAAGTCCAAGATCCCAGAGCCGCCAGACGTTACTTATTTTTTCAGCAATAATATGCATGGGATGAAGTAGTGTTCGTATGTACTTTCAGTGTATGGATAGGTAGGTACCTGCTACCTTCTGCCGACGGCCAATTTCCAGGTATCATGTGCTAAAGATGGAAAAACTCAATTCACTTTTCTTATTTTCTGTCTTGATTTTTATATATGTGATAACACACATGTGTAAGATATTTGAGAAAATCATTAAAAATCGATTGAATTCATATATCTCCAAATATAAGTTACTCTCTGAGAAACAATTTGGTTTTCGAGAGAAAATGTCGACGGAAGATGCTATTATCGAACTCACAGATGATATTCATAATGCTCTTGATCAGAATATGCCATGTCTGTCGTTGTTCTTAGATTTATCAAAGGCCTTTGACACGGTAAGCCACGAACTACTACTACAATCTTTGGAAGATATTGGGGTGCGGGGTATATGTCTTCAGTTATTTGAGAACTATCTCACAAATCGAAAACAATCTGTGAAACTGAATGATGTCATGAGCGAACCCAAAGCAATAGAATATGGAGTACCTCAAGGTACTGTACTGGGACCCATATTGTTCAATATTTATATTAATGGAATATTTTCCTTGCAAAGTCAAAAATCATTGGATTTGCAGATGACATGTCATTATTCTATAAGGCAAGTAACTGGATTGACCTCAAAACTAAAGTGGAACAGGATTTCGTTCAGGTCAAAAACTGGTTAGAATATAAGCTCCTGACAATAAATTATGAAAAAACCAATTACATACCCTTCTATACCAATAACAGATGTCTCCCATTATTCGATAGAATCGAAGTTACACTACAAAATGAGGTAATAATCATATTGCCTGAAACCAAAATTAAATATTTAGGTGTAATAATTGACCCATACTTGAGATGGGATTTGCATATAAAATATGTAGTAAGAAAACTGCAGACAATTTTGTTTAAATTCAAATTTTTGAAAAAATTAATACCTGTCCAACACCTGAAAATTCTCTACCATGCCCTTGTTGAGAGCCATCTACGGTACGGTATAATAGCTTGGGGAGGGGCATTGAAGACACACCTCAAATCCCTGGAAGTCATCCAGAGAAGATTTCTCAAACTGATATTTTCCAAAGACCCGAAATACCCATCAGATCAACTTTATGAGGAGGCTATGGTCTTTGACATGAGCCAACTGCACTTTTATAATGTAGTTACTAAATATCATCAGACGAAACACTCCGTTCAACTGCTATTACATACTTATAATACGCGCCAAAGAAACCAATACGTATTACCTTATATGTCGAAGTCTCTTGGCCAAAGATCGTACACATACATTGGACCAAAATTGTTTAATAAACTTCCTGAGACGATCCAGGATATCCCAAGTCTGTTCTCATTCAAAAAAAGATTGAAAACGTACCTCAAAGAAAACCAATTAAAGTGACAGATTGTGATTAAATAATTATTTATGGCAGTTTTACATTGTATAATTTATGTTTTGATTTTGTGTTTGCAGATCGTGTTTTCCTCTGTGGATAACATTTTGCGTTGCTGTGCGTTGATAGTGCTTTTGTTGATTCTTTTCCTATTGTAAAATTTATGTAATATTTTTGCGAAACAAGTGCTTTGCACTTATCGCTAAAGTGCTTTGTTCGCCCCCACCATGTAATAATCCTGTTATTTATATTTGTAATGTTTGTTGTGTGCGAATAAAGTTATTATATTATTATTATTATTATATATGATACTCAGGTAACTATTTCAATACCTTATGCAAGCAGCCAGAACGATCGTATGGGCCAAACATCCCGCCAGACACAAATAAAGTGTTCCTATGAGTATGACAGTATGAGCGAAATGTCATGACAGTAAGTATAGAAGAGAGATCGACGCGCACAGATAATCGCTATCGCGCTTAAATGAGCAAATCATGAAATTTCGCTCATAGTGTCATACTCATAGTGACACTTTATTTGTGTCTGGCGGGATGTTTGGCCCATACGATCGGTCTGGCTGCTTGCATAAGGTATTGAAATAGTGCCCTGAGTATCATATATAAGAATCTAGACTGAGAAAATAAGAAAAGTGAGTTGAGTTTTTTCCATCTTTAGCACCTGGTACCTGGAAATAGGCCGTCGCCACAAGTTAGCAGGTATGCATACACTGAAAGTACATATGAGCAGTACTTCTTCCCACAAATATTATTGCTGAGAAAATAAGTAACGTCTAGCGGCTCTGAGATCTTGCTCTATAAGGTGTGCTTGCAAAGAGCCCATTAGTACTTCTATATTCGGATCTGTATTGGAAATTGCAAGCAGTAAGTCATTTTCTGGATCCAATCGAGGTATTTTGTTTTAATGGCAACTAATATTGAAAAGCCGGATTCACATCAGTAGGTCGATGCAAATTGAATCGAATTATTGATTGCCATTCTTTTCAAATCGGCATATATATTCGTTTCCAATCGATAACCAACATTTTTGGCAAGTCAGAGGGTTGAATTGAATGCGCAAGGAATTCGTGTTTTTGCCGTCTACCTTTTACTTTGGGTAGGAGTGAGTAAGAGTGCTGGTATTTGTAATAGGTGAAAGTAAGCAGCCTATACCGTGGATCACTATGCATTATAACTTTGTTTTCGAGCCCCGTGATAGCTATAGCGAATATAGCGCTCATAAAATAATAATTTTCAGTTTCCTCGCTTATATCTTTTTGGTTCTTCGAAATTAATAATTACAGATTTATAATAAATTTAAATTTTTTTGAATTTGGACGCCCAAAAATTTTTTCGCTGACCTTCTTTCCTTTCTGTCCTTTGATTTAGAATTTCAGACTGACTTTGAAAGTTGAAATTATTGGATAGTAAATTTTAAAATATTTTGGAAGGTTTTGAAGAAATTGGGGAAGTGATGAATTTCCTAAATGGAAATTTAAACAAAAAAATTTCAATGTTTGTCTTTGGAATTTATGTAGAAAATAATTTGAAATAGAACCTTATTCTTGGGGTTGGTCATTCTATAAGCAAAAGATTTAAAGCATTTGATTGTAATTTGACTTTTTTGTAACTGAAATGGCTTATATTTCGTGATCCCCTGAAAATTTCATTCTTCATTGATGTTACTCAACAAAAAATTGCGGAAAAAAGCCGATTGCCGTAATGTTCTGTTTTCCTCAGCACAGGATTTTTCAACCTTTAAAATTCGCGGCGCAATGTCCTATCATCATAATGTGTATCCCCCCCCCTAACCATGACATGTAATACTAAAAAAATCTTTGTTTGGATTCTGTGTGTCCCTCTCAATACAATAAAATGTAATACTAAAGAAAAGGGTGTGTGTTCTCGCGCCCCACAGATTGAGAAACGCTATTAACATATTTTCTAAAACAGATTGTTAAAGATTGTATGTAACCGATAAAAGAAACTTACGTTAACTATCTAAATTACTCAAAAACATACACATCCGAATTGTATTCCTACATTCTTGTAAAATGAGAGCCTAAAAAAAGTTATTTTCACATCCCAAAAAAATTCATCGTTCCATAAAGAACATGAAACGACAAAGCGAAATATATCATAATAAAAGATCGAAGGCTGTATTCAAAGAAATCACAAAATTCTTATTGTATTATTCTATGAAAAAATAATGTGTTGTTTTATTATTCTATGATCATACATACAGTCATATTGAGTAATGCATTTAACATAATCACAAAAAATTAATCATATATTTTATTATTCTATGATCATACATACAATGAAATTAAGTACTGCATTCAACATAATCACAAAAAATTAATCATATATTTTATTATTCTATGTACCTACAATGATATTGAGTTCTGCATTCAACATATGATCACAAAAAATTAGTCTTATCTATATTTTATTATTTTATGATCATAAATACAATGATATTAAAATCTGCATTCAACATAATCACTATTCATCATATATTTTATTATTCTTTAATGATATTCTGCATTCAACATCTAATCACAAAAAATTAATCTTATATTTTATTATTCTATGATCATTAGAACATACAATGATATTGTGTTCTGCATTCAACATAATCACAAAAAATTCGTGATATATTTTATTATTCTATGATGATACATATAATCATATTAAGTAATGCATTCAACATAATCACAAAAAATTAATCATATATTTTATTATTCCATGATCATACATACAGTCATATTGAGTAATGCATTTAACATAATCACGAAAAATTAATCATATATTTTATTATTCTATGTACCTACAATGATATTGAGTTCTGCATTCAACATATGATCACAAAAAATTAGTCTTATCTATATTTTATTATTCTATGATCATAAATACAATGATATTAAAATCTGCATTCAACATAATCACTATTCATCATATATTTTATTATTTTTTAATCATATTCTGCATTCAACATCTAATCACAAAAAATTAATCTTATATTTTATTATTCTATGATCATAAGAACATACAATGATATTGTGTTCTGCATTCAACATAATCACAAAATATTCGTGATATATTTTATTATTCTATGATGATACATACAATCATATTAAGTAATGCATTCAACATAATCACAAAAAATTAATCATATATTTTATCATTATCCTATGATCAATCCGAGTAATATTTTTCGAAACAGAAACGTACAATTTGGAGCACATTATCGCGGTTTTCCTCGAAGTCTATGCTAGCCAGGCAGGCGTCTGTTTTGATATAATAAAAGCGAATTCCTTCCTTGAGCAATTGGGGGAAACTGTTCTGCTCTCGTTCCTATCCCGCTCCGCTAAGATATGACGTTCGGAATGTCTGACTCGAATAGACGTCCCGCTTTTAATAAGCTTTATTATTATATCGGAAGTGTCGACTTCTGCTTAATTTTCCTTCTATTTCCTCTTTTCTCAGCTGAATTCGGTCTGTTGCTTCTTGAAGACTTTTATGAAGTTTATGTTTTTCTTGAATCGACCTGAATCTTTCGTTTTTCTTTTTTACTTGGCATTTGTAGTATCACCTAATAGAAGCAATATCGATTTTCAATGAGTACCTAAGTTTTATATGAACGAACTTAAAAAAAAATAAACAGTAAAATCATTGATGTTATTTTTATTCCATATTTTATAATGTTGAATGTTCTAATTCTCAAAGGGCTAGGACTTTTCAGAAATTCCTGTAAAAATCTGTTTTTTTTTTTCAGTGAACAATTTGCTACCCTTACAGGTTAACAAGTTTTCTCAGTCAATCTGTCAAAATCAGAGATTGAACAAAATGTAAAAAAGTATATAAGCCCTAAAATCAAAAAATATATGTTATCAAGCACATCAGCTCTACAAAAAAACATAAAATCAAGTAGGTAAATGAGCTCTAAAAATAAAACGACATACAAAACAAGTCATATATAATATAGAAAAAAATATATTTCAGGGAATGTAGTGAAGCTTCAGTGTAGATACTTTAGAAGTCCAAATTATATATCTATTTTAGACTATTTTACCTAGAGAAAGACATCAAGAATAAAATTCTAAAATTTAATTATGGCTCCTTCGCCATTTGACATCATTACATCATTATGTTATGTGAAATATGAAGCTTCATATTGATTGATTGGAATCAGGGCCGGCCTAAGGGGTGTGCGAAGTATGCAGCCGCACACTCAAGCCTTATGGAGGGGCATTAAATTGACCAATTTTTTGTAAAAAAAAATGATGAATTTTATATATATATATATATAATATATATAATATATAATATATATATATATATATAATATATATTTATATATATATATATATATATATATATATATATATATATATATATATATATATATATATATATATATATATATATATATATATATATATATATATATATATAATCTCTTGATAATTATTAGCAATAACAGGCTGGTTGAATCTTAAAAAACTTGACATTTATTGATTTGAAAAAATTTGAATAGACAAAGACTGCTTTGTCTCGCTAAAATTTTTTTCCGAATGTGGTTGTTCTTTGTTATTTATTACGTGCTATTCAGTCTAATATCAACATTCAAAATTGTTATCATTTTTTTTTTTTTTTTTTTTTTAAAAGAGGTGGGACGTGTGCCCTCTCACACCGCCCGACCCCCGTACAATTTGACTTCGTCATCTATGGACATTAGCCATCAAATTACTAAATGAGGGGAACCACTGAAAACTTAGAACGCACACAAACACCCAGGAATACGGTGGGAATCGAACCCACCAACTCCGTCAACGAAGACGGCATAGCGCTACCTATAACCTCTCCGCCACGGAGTCTCCATTGTTATCATTAGATGGCAAGGGAAACCACAGAAACCTTTACCTACGTAATGTTCGAAAATAAAAATAATAGGGTACTATTTATTTATCTAACAACAAAGAAATTAGTCGCAGGAAAATATTAAAAAAGTAGAGCAGAATTATCGGTATAGAACGTTTATATGGAAGCAGCCGTTGACACGTGTTTCGGACTCTTTGGTCCTCATCAGAACGGCGTAGCAAAGCTTTGGATTGAAAATTTGGAGATGAAAATAGTACAACAAATAAAAACCTCTGCTACGGAAGACAATCACACCTTTGTGGACTATTGTTTGAACTCTCCGGTTTGGGAGATTTGGTCAAACTCTGCCACGGAGGCGATTAATGCCATCCGCGAGATCTTAGAATGAGTAAATAAACAATAATAAAGAAATTAGTCGCGGGAAAATATTAAATAAGTAGAGCAAAATTATCGGTATAGCCCGTTTATATGGAAGTAGCCGTTTTTAATGAAATTTTTATTTAGAATTTCAAATCTTTTAAAAAGGTACTCACAATCTAGAACAATGTTTGAAACTCTCAGCTTAAGTTTGGGATCATTGCCATATTTTCAGCTTGCAATATTTAATTATTTATTCGAATTGTTGTTGCCTGTGATCTATTTTTAATCTCTTGATAATTATTAGTAATAACAGGTTGGTTGAATCTTATAAAACTCGATTTTATTAAAAAGTTGACGTTTCACTACGACATTCGTAGTTTATCAAAACTTTTGAAAAATTGAAATCTCCTTGACATTTATTGATTTGAAAAAATTTGAATAGACAAAGACTGCTTTGTCTCGCTAAAATTTTTTTCCGAATGTGGTTGTTGTTTGTTATTTATTACGTGCTATTCAGTCTAATATCAACATTCAAAATTGTTATCATTAGATGGCAAGGGAAACCACAGAAACCTTTACCTACGTAATGTTCAAAAATAAAAATATTAGGGTACTATTTATCTAACAACAAAGAAATTAGTCGCAGGAAAATATTAAAAAAGTAGAGCAGAATTATCGGTATAGAACGTTTATATGGAAGCAGCCGTTGACACGTGTTTCGGACTCTTTGGTCCTCATCAGAACGGCGTAGCAAAGCATTGGATTGAAAATTTGGAGATGAAAATAGTACAACAAATAAAAATCTCTGCTACGGAAGACAATCACATCTTTGTGGACTATTGTTTGAACTCTCCGGTTTGGGAGATTTGGTCAAACTCTGCCACGGAGGCGATTAATGCCATCCGCGAGATCTCAGAACGAGTAAATAAACAATAATAAAGAAATTAGTCGCGGGAAAATATTAAATAAGTAGAGCAAAATTATCGGTATAGCCCGTTTATATGGAAGTAGCCGTTTTTAATGAAATTTTTATTTAGAATTTGGTTTCCCTTGCCATCTAATGATAACAATTTTGAATGTTGATATTAGACTGAATAGCACGTAATAAATAACAAAGAACAACAACATTCGAAAAAAATTTTAGCGAGACAAAGCAGTCTTTGTCTATTCAAATTTTTTCAAATCAATAAATGTCAAGGAGATTTCAATTTTTTCAAAAGTTTTGATAAACTACGAATGTCGTAGTGAAACGTCAACTTTTTAATAAAATCGAGTTTTTTAAGATTCAACCAGCCTGTTATTGCTAATAATTATCAAGAGATTAAAAATAGATCACAGGCAACAACAATTCGAATAAATGATATATATATATATATATATATATAATCTCTTGATAATTATTAGCAATAACAGGCTTGTTGAATCTTAAAAAACTTGATTTTATTGAAAAGGTTGACGTTTCGCCACGACATTCGTGGCTTTATCAAAACTTTTTATTGCTAATAATTATCAAGAGATTAGAAATAGTTCACAGGCAACAACAATTCAAATAAATATATATATATATATATATATATATATATATATATATATATATATATGTGTTCGTATGTATTTTAGCGTTGTTTACACGATAACGGGCGCAATTTTGAAGCAATAGATACACAAACACGAACATTCAAAAAATTATATTAATGATTGTCATATCACTAGAAATGTATCTAACATATTTATTGAAGTTCCAAATAGTGAATTCTTCAAAATTTGCTCTAACTACCTGGGCCCAAAATGTTACAATAACTTACCGATTGAGGTAAAAATGCTGCATAAACCTCACAAATTCAATAAAACTGCCTCAATGTATATTTATCAAAATTCTAGAAATTTCTACAGATATTTTCTGGAATAATATATCTTATATTATGGTAATTATATATTTTTCTCACATTAGTTCCCAAGTTTAACGTTTAAGTTTTTCCTGTGTATTGTATGTAATTCTATCTCTTTAGACTTATTGCTTATAACTCTATATCCTTTTAGACCTCTAAGACCTATTCAAATGGCACATACAGGTTTTCCTAACCTAGGTGCCAAATAAAAGCCATTGAATTTTTATCAAATGTCTATGAATCTAGCATTCTTTTATGTTTTTATCTTTTCTTTGTGATTCAAATTCTATCTAATAGTAATAGTAATGTATAACTAGTATATGAATACATGTAAGGAATATAATGTAAACAATGTAATCAATTAAACAATTTAACAATTAAACTTTATATGATGCTTGGCACCAAAAATTCAATTTCATAAATCTATATATATATATATATATATATATATATATATATATATATATATATATATATATATATATATATATATATATATATATATATATATATATATATATATATATATATACATATATATATATATATAAATTTAATGTTCTACAAGGCGCAAAAGTGCACAAAAACTGTGTTTTTGGACATTAAATTTCAAAAACCCCGGCAGGGGCATAAAATTTGAGTCTAGCACACTTGCAATTTTCGCCTTAGGCCGGCCCTGATTGGAATTTAGTTAGCAATAACTACAGGCTCAAATATAAAAAGTGATTTAAATGACAATAAGCTGATCACTAGGTATATTTGAATGATCTCCTAACTGCCTCAAATATAACAGCCAAAATTATATCTTTTGCGGATGACACGTGCATATTCTTTGAAATGAGTGATTGGAACGATGCACACATAATTGTGTCGAGAGACCTAGCGTACATTAAGAGATGGTTTGACATAAACTTACTATCAGTTAATGTGTCTAAAACTAAGTACGTGACTTTTTTTCTACATGCCGGTAACTCACCCAATTTTGACTCACTGCTATTTGATGAGATACCTATATATCCAGCTGCGTCTATCAGATACTTAGGAATACATCTGGATTGTCACTTGAGATGGAATATCCATACTCAAGAGTTGCACAAAAGACTAAGTAAATTATTATATACCATGAGATTACTACGGAATGTACTGCAAGACGAACAAAAATACATGGTTTATTACGCACTGGTGCAGTCTATTATGCAGTACGGTATAGTAGCTTGGGGAGCATTGAGTGATAAGTATTACTTGGCCATTGAGAGAATTCAGAAGAGATTATTGAAAGTCCTGTTCAATAAACCTATACGATTCTCAAGTGATGAACTATATAGTGAATTGAAATTTTTAGACCCCAGACAATTGTATACTAAATCTGTTATTCTTTTTACTAGTGTAAACAAATCTTAACTGGTCTATTTGATGTCAGGCCATAACACTAGACAAATTTCACACCTGTGTCTTTGACTTCATAAAATTGTAAAGAGCAATGTAAGAAAAAGTCTACTCTACATGGTTCCAACTATATACAACATGATACCAACATGTCTTAAACAGAATCAAAGCTACCACTCTCTGAAGCGGAATTCACAAAACTGGATACTGAAATGTGGAAGACGTGTTATTCATAAAATATTTTGAATTAATGTTTCTATGTAATTGTATTGTCTCTTATTGTTGATTCGATTCATTTGTAACTTTATTTAATCAGAAGAAGATACATGAGCCGAATAGTATTTATTTGTAGCAACTGATATAATTGAGTTAAAATTACGTATTGTATTCATTCATTAGTCATTGGTTTTTTTTTTGTGTATTATATTTTCTTGAAAATCTTATTTCTGTTAATGTAATCGATTATGTACATGATTATTGATTGAATAAATTATTATTATTATTATTATTATATATTTAACTATAAATCGGTAATTAGGAAATTTAATTATTCTCAATTCTTTATTACTTTGATACTGATATATCAGGTTGTTTCTAACCCTTTCGTAACTATAATTTAAGCAAGTCAAGATTCTTTTGCACATTAAATATGAATGAGTTTTTAAATCTACTTGTTCTGGAAAACGAAGGTATTTTAAATATATATATATATATATATATATATATATATATATATATATATACCTATATAAATATATAAGCTGAGATGCAGGTACACATTTTTCTAGGGTGGGGTGGTAAGTCCAAAATTTGCTGCCCTTCCTGCAGAGGCAATTTGCAAATTTGGCTTTAGTCCTTCTTCTGAAGTAGAATGTGAAAAATTTCAGAAATATACTTACCTATTAAAACAATGGTTTATAAAAACAATTTACACATTTATTAAATAAAATACGCATGAATCACGTTTCGGTGGAACTCCGCCTTCTTCAGATGCTAAAGGCAAACTTAATATACTTCTCCGTTATATCGAATATAACCAATGAATACATGATAAATTCTGTGCAAAGGATAAATAGAAGGATGGTTACGAATAATTAGTAAAATAGGAAAACCCATTCTAAACTGCTAGTCAGGTAGTTCGGTAATTTTGAAAAGATTCAGAAGGGGGCTTGTACCTAGTATGATCAATTTGACTATTCAATTCGATGAAGTAAGGTGAATTAGTTATTATTTCAGAGCTCAGTGCTTATACCCCTGCTCTTATTTAGGTGTAAATTTTCAAATTGATCTGACAAGTTATGAAAATATTGAGGTATACAAAGCACTTGTTTTATATAAAAGTTAGATAATTTTTTGACCAAAATAAACGACTTCCCTTTAGCACAGTTCTGATTAAATTGACTCAACATAGAAATTAGATCAACATACCTCTGGAACAATTCCGAACAGAAACTTTAAGTACCTACCTACCTATTAATCTTAACAATTTCTTTGATATATCATTGAAAAAAGTCATTTGAATCACTGTGTGGTGAAACGTCGAGGCATAGATTCAATTATGTAGTAATCGTCAAATAAAAATATTGTTATGGATTTCAACCTAGCCCAACTAGCAATTCGACATCGTTAGAGAACTAATATACTTTATAATTGTTTTATTAACGCTTCGTAAAAACTTTTATGTTTTATAAAATATTCATTCAGGATAAATTTGTTGCGCTCAACTGTTCTGTCAATAAAACTGTTCTGAAAACGTTTTTACAGCAAAACTATAAAATATTTGTATAATAAGTTATACAGCTATTTTATAAACGTTTATAAAATACTTTGTATAAAACATATTAGCTCTGAATAATACTTTGCTCTAAAGGCATTTTATAAAGGTGCGTTTTTGGATTAATTTATTGCTATAAAAGCAATAATAAAACTGTTTTGTTACGAACATATTTCCTAATAACAAAATAGTTTTTTAATTGTTATTTATAAATGTGAATTGTTTTCTGCAGCAAATTGGTATGAAAGCGAGTGACTATAAAATTGTTGTTTTATAGTTTTCCAAAAAATAGTTAAAAAACAAATATGTTGCGCGAGGGAGTCTTTTAAAATTAAAATGTTAACACAACAATAATTATAAAACTATTATAAACTAGCCATTTTTATTTCGTTTGTAGATATTTTTGTTTGGATGTACAAATTAAATGTCGTACAGTAGCTGGAAAAGAATTAAAAGAAAAGTTGGTTTAGCTCTAACAATCATTCAGAGACCTTGGAGATTAGCAATCGAAATGACCATACTATTCCAACAGAGGAGTCTGATGGACTCAACATTAATTGCGTTTCTCATCAGGCAATACCACAGAACAATGTTCACCGGGAAGCTGAAATAGAAAGTTGAATTGTCGAATTAGATACTGATCCTGGCGATCAACATCATTCTGCAAGCAGTTTGTGCGAGAGAAAAAATGCATAGTTGAGAGAAGACATTCGGTCATGGGCAGTATCAAATAATATTCCCCATTTATCTCAAAAGAGGCATTTTGCTGTACTTAATGAACGCATACCAAATTGTCTACCTCAAGATCCTCGAACCTTTTTAAAAACCAGACAAACAATTTTTTTAACGAAAGTTGGTATGGGAAACTACTGGCATAATGGTTTGGAATCAAGTTCAAGAAATGCTCTGCACAAACTAAGTGACATTCCAAAAACTATTTAAATTAACCTTAATATGGGCGGACGCCCAATTTTTAAGAGCAGCAAAAACAAGTTTTGGTCCATGATTTGTAATATTAACGGATTCCAATTATTATGTCCATGATAATCGGCATGTACATTTTTCATGATTTGATAAGAAAATGTATGTGATTTACTTTATATGTACAACTCTAAACTACACCTCTGCCTAGACAAATCCTGTTTGATTTCAATAACAACTACTTACACAGCATAATTATCCTGGATCGGATAATTTTGATTTATAAGGATTGTATAAGAAAGTGACCATGTTGGGAGCCTTTAAATCGACAGCCATATAAATGCGAGCCTTCACCAACATTTTCAAACTATATTTTTTCATGTCTCCTAACATTTTCATGAAAAATTAATATGCTGGACTGGTTAGTTTATAATGTAGAAGGTCCTTATAAACTATTTACCAAACATATATCATGTTTTTTTTTGATCATTAATTAAATTATATTTTAAATTTCCTTAATTATCATAATTCGGGAAGCGCGTTAAAATTTTATTAGAACTGTACCATATACTTAACAGTAAATTTAATTTCGCAGCCACATCTGCACCATGGGTGCATTTTTTTACTCATTCTTTTTATTACTCTTTATTCCGAATCAACCATTTGTCATTATTGTATGTTTGCTGCCATATTAACAGGTCTTAGTATCTTCTTACAACAACTAAAGAGACTAATTGCATATTCACAAACAATTTTGTGTGAATAGGAATGTTAAAAAAACTTTATTATCGTGTAACTATTGGCAGTCGTAGCAAAAGTGCTAAAGTTGCGAGCTTTATAAAACATTCACAAAACGTTGTCATAACGACTCTAAAAAAGTCCTAGTAACAGAGCTGTTATATAACAGTTTTATAAATGTTTTTTTAAATATTTATAAGACATTTATAAATGTTCTAAAAACTGTTTTATTATAGAAGCAAACAACATATATAAAGCAAGTCTAACAGGCGATTTGTTTTATAATCTGCGCCAATTCCATGCTCATAAGAGCTGTAAGAACATTGTGAAAGTGTTAATAAAATATTGAATGTTTCATAAAATACGTTCGGTAAACGTTCTAAGAACCATTATAAAAATTAAATTGTTAGTTGGGAGTACTGGCATCATCAATTCAAAATTTATTTGGCATTGAAAATATTCTTACTGAAAAGAGGTTATAGCGATTCTGAGTAATGATTATAAGAAGCAAATTATTTAAAATTTGTTGAAAATATTGTTATCGCGAGAAAATATGCGAAATAGTTGAACCATTCAGACATCTAAAACACCTCCACTTTTTCATTGCGCCCCCTAGCACGCATATTATATATATCTAGACAACACCTTTCGTAACAGGTGTCGACAAATCAACGCAAATATCTTATTCCAGTCCATTTTGGCAACTGTTGATGCAACATTCCAAGGAAAACAGATCAGCGCTGCCGAATATAAATTTAATTCGAAATGTTCCACCTCACCCCTGTAGCATTTTAATATTCAGCCCTCTATGTGTGCATAAGCTCCGAGTGTCACCACTGTCGCGTGCGTTGGGGTGTGTGACGTCACAAGTACGGACCAATCCAATTGAATGTTTGAGGGCGCGCAGCGATCTCATTGGCAGGGATGGTCGTCATGGAGTACGTAAACGCCTCCCAAGATAGGACCTCTCTGTCCATTTCAACCCCTCGGAGTTTTTCGTTGCCACCCCAAGTCGGTGCGTTATTGAATTAGGCTTATCATTTGATTTCGCACAAGCAGACAGTCGGGTCCGCTGTTAACTCGGGTCTACGGTTACTCTAACTCTTAAAAAACCCGGGAATTTCGTAATCTTTATAATTTGATATTGGACTTTTTGATTCAATTATATACGCCGACGAAGTTTGCACCCCTCGAAGTGTTACTATCCTTCGCGAACTTCAAACTCAATTTACTCGAATTCCACAAACAAAACGTGAAATATAATCGAATAAATAATTTTTTTCGCTCGAAAAATATTATAACTCTTTTCATTCAGCATCGACTTCCAAATATCGAATTTTAATCTCAGAATTTTGAGTGTAATACCCTTATTCGAGTCCACCATGGACTACTCCTATCTTAATCAAGCGACGGCTTTTGATTCAAGCTGTCTCCAAGCATCTGCAATGGATCCGTCGGGTTTGGGTAATATGCCTTGTTCGTATGGAGATTTGACGTCTTGCAGTCAGATGTCACAAGCTGCTTATCGGTATACAGCCGCTGCTGCTTCTATGGCTAGAAGTTATAACCCTGCAGGGTCCGCTGGTGCTATGGGTGTGCACCATCCGACGGCTGCTTCGCAGTGTGCCGTAATGGGAGCTAGACCACATGTGCAGGATGTTCATAGAGCCTCAATGTTTCCGACGACTATGAATTTGCAAAGTAAGTGTTTGAACACTTTTTCAATTGAACAACCAAATAGGTATACTTAATTATAAATTCAATTTGTGAAGTTTTAGAAGCTCTAGAAGCATTTGAAGTTTTTACTATGCTTTACTATCCAAATTAAAACCATAGGGACCATCTTAAATGGAGTAATTGTGATTTCATTTATTTCTTGAAACGATCCCCATTTTTATTTTCTGCTGATTATTACTTGATTCGACATAACCGATATAAATATTTTATATTAATATTTTTTAAACACTTTTCCTCATTTTGTTGAAGAACATACTATTGATGCAGATTTTACATTTTTGTGATAATTTTATACTATCAACGCAATAGAGAAGCAAACATCTTTCTCAAATTAATTAAATCAATTGAATTATATTTTTCCTTCTAATCTTTTTGTGAGTATAGTTGCCTTCATATTGAGAAACAGAGAATTCAGAATTTCTCATGAAATTTTATCAAATAAATATGAATAGAAGAATTTCGAAATTCTATATCCGGATGAACTGACAAACTAAACAATAATGGCACAATTGTAGGTACTAGCAATTTTTATATAGGTAGTTATAGGGATTTTATGCATGTTGCATGTTTTAACGTACTAACTCATCTTCAGATGCAGAATGAATAATAACATTAAAACCTATGTTTCATTATGGTATCAGTTTTCATCAGTCTTATCGAATTCATGAATCACCTATTTGAGAAAACAATTGTTTAATATTTATGGAGAAATATACCTAAGTTGCAGAACAACTAACGGCGTACTATATTGTATAAAAACTGATCAATTGCTTGCAATTGATAATGTAAATTTTCCTAAAAGAGTTTAATCAAGTGTTTAATCCACATTTGCACACTTTTTCACATTTTTTTGTCAGAATAACACTATCGATAATCAAAAAATTATAAGAAATTTCCGAAGCAATTTCTGTGGAAAACAAATTAAAAACAGATTAATTTTGAACGCAAATTTTCGCGACCAGACCGCTTGGTGTTAAAACTCAAACTGAGATGTCTGAGATGCGGAGGCCTTCTTTTCCACGTCCTTCTGGGCATCATAAGGCCATAACTCAGCGAGGCAGGCCCAGCTAACAAGGTTATACACCTCGTTGGGGCCTTGGCCCGGCGTCGAACGTCGAAGCATCCTGGCTGCCCCTCCACGACTACCGAGGTTCAAATTAAATAATTTAATAGTAGAGAAAGTTTATTGTGAATAATCAAGTTTAGACACAGGAAGATGGAAGAGGAAGGGAAAAACCCTTTATGAATGGAAGGTGGGGATGTTCTTATCTTCCACTAAAATACTACGCGACCAGTCAACCGTTAGCCAAATCAGATTAGATATTTAAGAAATTGAACTCCTTGTTTCAGGATTTTCATTTATAGGATTATATATACAGGCTGACTATTTGAAAACGAAAAAGAGTCAATTATGAGCACCCCAGGTCATTTATGAAGAAACGCTCGGACCCGTAAATTCTTGATTTTAAGCGGAAACATTTTTTGCCAGTATTATCCCTTGAACGAAAATCCTAGGACTAGGGTGAGTCTCACCCTTAAAATCTTAAATGAATAGAGGGATCGAATGATATCTTATTTTGAAGGAATTTTTTCCTAGATCATAACCTCCGACGCTACTATCCACGTAGCCCAATGGCTGACCAGATATACAAACCGGTTTAACATAGTTTTCATATTGCTATTAAAAAAAAAGGAATATTTTGTAACAATTATAGTTTTATTTTTGTAGCCTTCAATTATTGTCATCTAGTGACATTCAAAATGTCTATTATTGCATGGAGGCCCAGAGTCAGCATTTCCAACATTTACCCGACTGACTGGCAAGAATTTAAAGAAAATAAAAATCGTTGAAAGATTATGGCTAGGTAGACAATAGCGATGTAAAAGTCGGGAGTTATAATCTGAGTAAAAATCTCTTCAAAATAAAATATCATTCGACCCCTCTTTTCATTTGAGATTTTAGGGTTGAGTCTCACCCCCGCAAGAAGGTTTCCGTTCAGAGGCAACAAAATGTTACTCCTAAAATCGACGGGTCCGAGCATTTTTCGTAGATGATCTGGGGTGTCCAAAATTGGCTCTTTTTTGTTTACAAATGGCCATCCTGTATAGCTATATTTATATTTCCTATTGCATAATGCGTTATGCTGGAATGCTTCTTCGGTTGTGAATTTCAAAGTTACATCTTGTGTATGTGAAATTTTCGGAAAAAGCTGAGGCTTATGAAGCATCTGAAGCGCCCCTCAGTGAATGGTGGCTAATGCTGAATTCCATCCGCCGCTTGTTGTAGCAAACGAAACAGACTTCTGAGCGTAGAGTGTTCCATAGTTCTCTGTTCGGTTCAGAAGCGCCCTTGGATAGACCGATTCTGGCTGTTGGAATATGTACGGAAGATTAATCTCTATTATCTTCATACCTTGTCTGACGAATAAATTATGCTCCTGGTGAAAAATGGAGGCAATGGCTACAGAACACCTGCCCTGGTGAAATCTGTAAAAGAGATATAAGTCGGCCTTGCTCCGATGTACGAGTGAGCGGTTAATGACGGGTCATCTATTAGCCTCACCCTCACTCTTCTTGAATCTGACTTTTTTTGAGCCTCATAAAGCAGCATTGGCTGCTTTATAAGGCTTTTCAGCACGAAAAAGATAACAAAGCTATTGGGTAGTCGACTTAACAATGGTAAATATGTATTGGTATCAGGTTGAATTTATTGATTGGCTCAATTATTTAGTTTCAATAATTTTGGTTTCTAGGATGAAATACTCATTAATTAATTAATAATCAATAATCAGGTTGATGAATTTCTATTTTTTGAATTTATTATGTACTAGATAAAATTCCACATTATATTCATCATTCATGCCTGAAAAACAAGAAATCGTCCACATAAGTATTAATAACAAAGCAATGAAAGTGCACTTGTCTCTTGATTAAAATTAAATTTTCGTAATCCCATACTGTTATTTTGATTTAACGGTATTCAGATGACAATTGAAAAGTCAGTGTTAACGGCCGCCGGCCGTTATAATTTCATAACGGCCGGCGGCCGTTATGAAATCACTTGTTCGAATATGTATTTCAAAACATCATTCTGCTTACAATAACAACATTGAAATCTTGATCCACAGCGAGTTGGGAGAATAAACCTCTGATTTTCATTTCGCATAGGCTAATAATACATCTTCATTAACCACCTTTACATTCTTGCTTTTACGCCACATTTCAAAATTTTCATATTCTTTTTGATATCGCTCTTGAGTTATTTTCGGCATTTAATCAACACTCGCTGCACTGCACATGATTCTCCCAATATTTCTAAAGGAATTTGATTTTGTTCCTCAATTTCATCAATTTCATCCATGGTCGTCGTTAAAGCGAACTTGAGAACACAAAAAACTGACGTTGTTTATAAAACTGTCAAACTGTTCCATGACAACAGAATGCACGACGTTGGGATTTTTCTTTAGAATTAAGAGGTACGGGGTCTTTCTTTCTTTGGAATCAAAATATAATCTTTCAGCGGGATTTAACGACACACGGCCGATACGCAAATAACGGAGTCGGTTAGTTATAATCCTCGGCTGCGCCTCGGATTACAATATCCAACCTCATCCGTTATTTGCTTCATATCGGCCTTGTTACGTTAATAACTATAATCATCATCTAACACAATACGTAATGCAATACCATGTTATACTAAAAAAAAAAGGTATCGCACCCCCTAACCAAGACATGTAATATTTAAAAAAAGGTCTTCCGTTTGAATTGTGTATTCAGATCATTATTTCATTTGTATCTCGCGCTCCCAATACAATAAAAAGTATATTAAAATCTTTTGTGGTGAGTGTACTCGTGACCCCTTCTTTATGCTCGCGTCCCCCTGGTTGAGAAACGCTGATATAACATTCTCCGAAGTTTTTCAATATTGTTTTGAAGATAATACAGTTATGTCTTGCATTCTACTAAGGAATTAAGAATTTTGCACCATTTAACTCAAATACTTCTGAAAATGTTAAATAGAATCCTCTCATTTCAAAATTGAAATTCAATGAATTGAATTCAAACTGTCATCATGATGATGCCAACAAATTATTATGAATACAATAATCAATACATGGATTTCATACTCATACTGAAGGTTATTTTAATTTTGTAAATAAAACTTCACAGTTTTCGATTTTCACTATATTTTGTTAACATGACAATTGTTTCGCCAAACACAGTGGCCTCTTCAGATGTATAGTACATACTAACTTTTACAACGAGAATATTGAAAGATGAAGGAAGCGAATATACAATAAGAATGAGGAAAAAACCTAACCGTAATCACTTAGCAGGTAGAAAGTACAAACTTTTAATGACTTGGGAGAACACAATAGGCACAAATATTCAATATTACATCTAGAAAAGATTTAACAAATTGTTGGATTGTTTCATACTATTAATTTCAAGAGCTTCTAATAACTTGAGTTTATAGCCTTTCTTTTCTACATATATGTAATATTTCAAATAAAAAAATATTTCACTATTAAAAATATGATTATGTTCCAGGAGATGTGATGCATAAGTAGAATCTAATTTTTCCTTGTCGTAACTTCTCTCATATTCTGATATTCGAACTCTAAAGTTCCTGCCAGTTTGGCCAACATATACTTTAGGACATGAACCACAAGTTAGCATGTTGACATGTTAACAAAATATAGTGAAACTCGAAAACTGTGAAGTATCGGCCCAATAAATTAGTTAGTTACCTATTATTAATTGATATGCAAAGTGAGCAATTAGTTTGGGTCTATATCTGAACTAATTATATTCAAAAAGAAGATCAAAATAATTCGAAGAGGAAGTATTGCCCATTTCGAATTTCAGTACGTTAAGATTAGATCTTTCGAATGTTTGACTGAAGTCATTTATATAACATCAAGGAAAAGAGAGAATATTTTCACTCTCAGTGAGGTCATTCCGATGGATCAAGAGATATTGTAATCTCAGAAGAATTGAGTGCAAAGAAATTAGTGAGGCAAAAACAAGAAACTAGATCAGAATGGAATAGACAAATGTGGAAGATTAAGAAAACATCGCATAGAACTGAATTTTTTTAAAAGAAAACTGAACCCTAGATAAGATTTACTTGCCAGCAAGATTTACAAAGAGTCGGCGTTAAAATTGATGGCTCCACAGACTGGAGGAAAAACCACTAATGAAGAAGAAACATCTTATAGTTTCTTGATTAAATAGAGGTTTCATTGGGCAAAAATGCATGCCGGTGGCCCCCTCAGTCCCTTTCTCAGTATAATATTGTATATCGGAGTTCCTTGAAATTTCAAGAAAAGCTTGCAGCAGATACAAATACCTACAGCTACCTAAAGCTGATACAAATATATCGAGAATTATTCTCATATATTAATGTGGAAATTTATTCCGTGCCCATTTCCGAGGCTTAATTTGGGGATTTTTAGCGTTTTTTCAGATTTTACGGATATTGGGGTGCTGGCCCAACGCTCCAACCACTACTAGGAGGACCAGGTGATTTTTGTTCATGGTTTTCTACCACTAGATTGGCTGTCTTCCTTGACTCAGGATCTCAATCTACCCTTGGCTCTTCCGCCTTTTAGACCGTCGACATCCTGTTTTCTTTGGTCTTAAAGCCGTTGGCCGGTTTTTACCATGTAACCCTAGGCAGGGGCCCTTACAGGGTGCTATCAGCTGGGCCAGCTGAACCCTGGTTTTTAAAGAGGTGTTACTCCTCTATCACTCCCCCTTTGTCCTGGCTTGTGATAGGCAGAGCCCGGCTATCCCTTGTTGGGGCCCGGGTTGGCAGGGTTGGGACCGAATCCCAAATACAGAAATAATAAGAAGGATGGGTGTAGAAGGAACAACTATGGACAATATAGAGGAGAAAAGGCTTAAGTAGTACGGGCATGTCCGAAGGATGGAAGAGGAGAGGTGGCCACAAAAAAATGCTTAGATGGAGACCACCTCAAAGAAGGAAAAAAGGAAGACCGCGTCGAACCGGGATTGAGGCCGTACGAGAGGCCATGACAGCAAAAAATATGGAAGAAGAAGATTGGAGAGATAGAGACCAATGGAAAAGGGGATGCGAGAGACGTCCTGTGTGATGTACAATTATTATATATGCCATATTATATTGTGTATATATAATATATATGGAAACTCAGGTCTGGTTCAACACATAGAAAGCAAAAAGCGCGCAATTAAAAGAACAACATATTAGTTTCTGCAATGGCCTGGAAATTTAACGGATCTTAATCCAGCAGAAAATCTGTGGGTTATTATGCTCGGACTATTAAGATCGAACTTAACAAAAATTTATGAAAGAAGCTATCAAAAACAAAAAATCGCGCTAACGTATATATTCTTTATTTTCAAACCATAATGTGAAGTATTAGATTAATAACATAATGGTTTACACGTTACCTTCGGGAAATAATATTAACAAAAACAAATCATACCGAAGTCAGTTAAATTTGTATTTTCGCCTATATTGAGTTTGGTCACTCCTTAATAACTTTTCTGAAAAGGTAAAATACTATTAATTTCCAATTGTCACATGTTTTTCGAAACTAGTTAACCTCTTTGAAGGGGCACGAGCATCACAAACATTTTACATATATCTTGAAAAACAGGAACCTACATAGGTATTTATTATTTCTGGTTAAAATAAAATAAATCTCTTTCATTCTAACAATCAATTTCCTGAACGATTCATCTTAATTAATTTTATTAGTTAATCTTTTATGTTTTGAAATATTCAACCTCTCTCTAAGAGACAAAGAAGGTCTTCTGTACATAAGGACAAGGAATCCGGCGGCAAATGGCGAAGAAACGCCTATATTGATCGTAGCCGGCGTTGCTATTCTCCCTGCTATTTCTTTACCTAATGAAAAATGTCCGCTTGTGTATACCTTGCGAATTGCCACCATCTCGTGTAACCCCAACGTCATTTACCTAGAAAAAATTTCTACGGTGAAAAAGCCAAATTGTTGATGAACAGGTCGAAATTTGAAATAAAATTCAATACTCAAAATCTAAATAGTTGCTCAATATTCTTAGTCTACTCATGTGTGTGGAAGTTTGTTATAGAGCATTATGCCAGTTGTCTGTTCATGACTAGTATTTAATCTAGTAGGAGTATGCCCAAATGTTTGCTGTTCCGAATGTTATATGGCTAGCTTTCTGCTCTGGTCTCATATGTGATATTTTGTTTTTCGTAATCCCATACTGTTCTATCGGTAAAAGAACTTGGAGGTTGGGACTCCTCTGCGGTGGCGGAGTCGTATATTGAAAATTCAGTTTCGAAGAGAATGAAGATAACGAGACAACTTTTTCATAATAATGAGGCTTCACCGACAACAAGTTCAAAAACTGTTGCTATAGATGGTAAATCTCTAATTAATAAGATAGACATTTCAAATAATAGCAATTGTCAAATTACTTTTCAAATAAATAAATAGTTAGTTTTATTATAATTGTTATTGTAACCAGAATGATCTTTTGAAATAAATATTTGAACACGTGATTTCTTAACGGCCGGCGGCCGTTATCACTGACTTTTCAATTGTCATCCTAATACCGTTAAATCAAAATAACAGTATGGGATTACGAAAATAACTATAACAGTCACTATCAGCATAATTGTGAGTTCTGACAGCCAATATTCTATATTTGACGAATAATGGTTTAGATCAGTGGATCTCAACCTTTTCATAATGAGGGACCATTTAACAAAATTTGTCTTTGTCACGGACCACCAACTTTTTGAAAGAAATATTACCTTCAAAAAGTTCAAAAAAATAAACGGTTGTTCTATCTATTGATAAATGAAACATTGATAATGTTTTATTTCAATTTTTCAAAGTAAATTTTTTGTTCGAGATGTGATGTATTATTTCAATGAGATTTTTATGACTGGATAGTCTTAACTAAATTTGGAATTCTTGGTTCTGTGCTACTGAAAGCCAAACACATGTCGGCATGATTTCGGTGGTTGTTTTCATTATCAAAAGCGTCGGGAACCCCTGCTCACATGAATATGTCGATAAAAATAACGTCAAATAACGTATAGGTACCTTGAATATTTGGGAGAGAAATCTTCAAGATTTTTTTTTGCTTCGAATATATATTTCAGTTTTTTTGTCGTGTTGCATTATCATTAATTTTTCAAGAACCTCAAAAACTCTGAGAATGAAAGGATTGCGAACCAGTTTCTGAGTACCTGGTGTCCTCGCAGTCCGGAAAATAACGACTTCACTTTTCAAATTTGTTAAATGTAGTATTATGTTCGTTTTATAATTCTTCTTTTTCTTTGGCATTGTGTTCTCCAATTATTTGATACTTACTATCAAACGCAGAAAAATTGTCACTTTTGATCATGTTGATCCATTCTTCAGAGCAGTGCTTTTGATGAAGTTAACGACTTTTATAGCTGTTTTCAATGCAATAGCCAAGCATTCTGGTAGGGTTTTGGCAGCCATAGCTTGGCGACGTATAACGCAATGTGTTGATCTTGCAGATGATTTTTCATTTTTATCAATGCAGCAAGACCAGAGTGGGAACCAAGCATGACTGGAACATCATCCGTACAAATACCCGCAAGTTTTTGCCACTGAAGACGATATTCCTCAAAATATAAACTTATTTCATCCATAACATCAATACCTTGCGTCGTTTCCAGTCATTTGGAAAACAGTTACCCTTCCTTTAATTCTTTATTGTCATGCAGAAATCGAGCAAATACAAGTAATTAACAGCATTGTGAAACGTCGTCAGATTCATCACATTGCATTGCAAAACAAAGACTGCATATATTGAAAAGATAAGTAGAGTGAAGGGACTGAAATGACTGAACGCGACTTATTCAACATTTTAAGAATGGCTTCGCGGACCACCTCGGGTGCTTCCAGGGACCACCGGTTAAGAACCACTGGTTTAGAGTGTGTTTCAGTACTTATACCTTTCAAAGCTCTTATAGCTTCATTCTGAGCAACTTATATTCTGAAAATATGAACAGACATACCCCATATTTCCAAACCATGAACCATTCTCGAATGGAAAAGAGCAAAGTAGTAGTAGTAGTATATATATATATATATATATATATATATATATATATATATATATATATATATATATATATATATATATATATATATATATATATATTTGTCATCTCCTCAGCCTCCATCATATCAAAATGGAATCTAGAGTTGTTTTTGAGGCTGAACAAAACAATCAAAATTTGGTTAAATTCATCAGAGGAATTTTTGAAACCACTGACAATAGATGTGGAAATTAAATATAAACAAAATATCCAAGATTGATCATTGTAGTGCTTTTTAGAGGGCATGTTAATGAGTGAAAAAGTGTACGTGAATTAAGTTGATGCTGAAGAAGTGCCTTTAGGTGGTATAAACTGTTTTCTTTAGACGACATTTTTGTATAGGGATTTCTTGTTTTTCCGTGGTTGCTGAAGCTTTGCGCTTCCTCATCTTCTGCTGGTTGAGGATTAAGGTAGAGGGTTTTTGGGAATTGCACTTCTCATTGAAGATTCATGAGCTTAATCTTTAATTCGAAAAAATGCATTTAGTTTAAATGAAATTGTTAATTCAAATTTTTAAATTAAACTTCTCACCTTATTGAAATCAAATGAACCGCAGATGAGGATACTAGGCATCTTTTCGAGTCCTCATTTAACGTATGTATGTACATTTGGTCATACAAATTAATATAATGAACCCTATTTATATATAATCTCAGTATCACTAAATAGGAAATTGCATAGAAATATAATTCAGAAACGTTCCTTTCACCACACTTTGTGAAGTGATAAACAACAACTTTGTATAGCTTCGTGGTTGAGCTGGAAAGCGGGCTCATATAAAATTCAACAGGTAAGGCCATTGTGGCTCACCATACAACCGATTCTATATTCACTTAATATAACTATGCTTATGCTCATTAAAATGTCGGTTAGACAGTTTAGAACTTTCGACAAATGTATAAAGTACTAGAAATTCATAATATTTGTGAATGAATTTATTGAATGCATCTACATTTCAAATAACTTCTATAAAGTTTTTAATTACATGTTTATTTTATTTTTATGTTTTGTTTCTCTTTTCAAAGCCAAAAAATGTTTCAGGCTTGTCGAGTTTCCCGGAGTATCGAGTTATCCAGAATCGAGTTTTCAGTGTTCTTATGTTGATCATATGAGTCTGAAATTCTTAAAAAAACTTTAAAACTCAATATTTTTCATCTACAATATAGAAAATTTCTAGGGGCAAGACCCCCGATATTTTTGGCGTGAGTTGGCGCCTCTGATGATAATACACTGATATTATACTCTATATCTTTATATTTATGTAGAGTATCTCACTAAAATTCACAAACACTGGTGACACTTACCTGACTTCATCATCGCTATCGTCAACTTCTACTGAATGACTACCACAATTCGTTGTTTATTAATAATGAAATAACAAAAATACGCATTTACGAATTCAAATTATGCCCACGTCTAGCAAAGCTGTCGTGTCGGACACGGTTTTAGGCCTACATGTAATTTGGCAATACTTCATTAATTATTTTATATAAAATTATTGAATTCAAACATCGTTTATTACTTAGACTTTTATACAAATAATATTTCCTCAAACTATATTATGAAGAAAAAAACATGCAATTTTGATTTGAAACAGATGAAAAATTCATCGTTGTCTTCATACGATTGAATATAAACATTCAAGATTCTAAAAAAGAACACTATTTTCCTCACATTCCACTGAAATTCGACAAGAAAGCCAACCGTCGGCAGACGTGAATTGTTAACTGAATTTGAAAAGCGATTCCGAGAAATGAAAAGGAAATTCAATATTTACATTCCGCCTCACATTTTCTTTGATTTTCAGGCAAGGAATCAGCGTTTACTCTCTTGCGCCGAGCAGGCATAAAAGGGAAAAAGAAACATCATAATTTGTTATACATCGGCTTTTCTTTTGGGGAACCGTTATTTTCAGATCTATCATATTATCGACTATATGAGTTTTTATACATTTTCACTCAATACTCAATAGCTTTTTGTTGAGTTATTCAACAAGGGTCTAATCAAGAATTTTTGGGGAAGTTCATAACGCATTATTTCATATGATATGCCAGTTTTTTCGTTTACCAAATGAAGGAGATTATAATTCTTTATTGATATGTGTCCATATCATTGGTTGATAGTACCTAATGCTGATGATTTGTTTTTTGTTTGCTGATGATACAACTATAAGTGTTTCGAGCAGAGATATAAATGAGGGGAAAGAGCTTAGTGAAATATCGCAGTCAAGTGCTTTGAGATGGTTCTCGGGGAATGGGCTTTGCGTGAATGATGGTAAAACTGAGAAAGTGATTTTTACTCTTAGACCAGCCGAGGAGCTGGGGAGTGTTAGGTTTCTTGGATTATATATGGATGCCAGACTTACATGGAATGCCCATGTTGATTTTCTGGCAGCCAAGGTATCAAAAAATATATTTGCTTTGAGAGCCATGAGCGCGTCACTGTCTGTGGGTGTGTTGAGGTCGGCTTACTTCGCGATGTGTCAGGCTCATCTGAGATATGGCATTCTGGTCTGGGGACATTGTGCTGGGTTTGATAGATTGTTTGGATTGCAGAGAAGAGCGATAAGAATAATTAGTGATCTCAAGTATAGAGAGGATTGTAGGCAATCTTTTAAAAGTTTAGACATTCTAACTCTACCTGGCTTATTTATTTTAGAATGTCTCATGTACGCCCACTCGAGTAGAGATAAATGGCAGCTAAATTGTGATAACCACTCATATGGATGATATATATGTACAGAGATATAGACTGGGGAGATCACAAAATGGTCCAAATTTTTTAGCATTTAAGTTGTATAACAAGTTACCTTCAAGCTGGAGGTCTCTTACGTTAAACCAATTTAAAAATAAAATCAAAAAAATCTTAATTGATGCAGCTCCCTATAATTTTAAAAATTTTAATTTTAGTGAATTTTTCTAACTGAATTTTTAACTGTATGTTCCTTTTACTATCTTTTACTATCTTTTATTTCTATTTCACAACTTACTTGATAGTGATGTGATTTTGTACTGGACGCGTGTAAATACAATTGTATACTGACACAAATAAAGATGATTTGACTTGATTTGATTTGATTTGATTTGATTTGATTGATTGACAATGATGAGCGAAATTTGTCATTGGCCTTGAAGTAGTATTAACTATTTTCTCATAGTTTGCCATGGAAATAACAAATTTCGAAATTTTGGGAACTATTCCAAATCTCACAATCTCCGTACCTAAAAAGTTTTTTCTCCGCGTATATAGATTTATAGACAACAAATCAAAATAGTGAACCAAACCAGCAGTTGATTAAACAACAAGAATGATAACTAAACCTATAACACTTGGGCTCCTGTTCGAGCGTCTTTCAGGCAGAAATAGTGGCAATCGAAAGATGTTTAGATATGAATCTAGAAAGAAACTATCAGAAATGCAACATAGCGATCCATTTTGATAGTCAAGCTGCTAAAAAAGGACTTAGCTCCCATGTCATCGATTCAAAGTTGATATGGAAGTGCCAAAGGAAATTCAATGAAATAGGCAAGAATAACAAAGTTTCTTTAGCCTGGGTTCCCGGTTACTCGGGAATCAAAGGAAATGAAGAGGCCGATTTACTCGCCAGAAAGGGAGCACCAACGCCATTTACTGGCCCAGAACGTTTCTGTGATATAGGAAAATGCACCTATAAGAGAGAATTTCGGGAGAAAGAGGGAACCGAAAGAGAAACACTCCGGCGGAATCTTCCAGGGATTGATCACTCCAAAAAGATCATCTGGAACTTTAAAACTACAAGATCCACAGAATATCTGGATCTCAGTAAGAATAAATGACACCTCCTCACTGGCTGCCTTACAGGACACTGTCGCCTCAGGAAGCATCTGATGAGAATAAGTTTATCAGACACTGATAAGTGTAGATTCTATGGGAAGGAGGAGGAAACTTCTGTTCACCAGGTTACAGAATGTCTCGCCCTTGCAAACCAAAGAAAGGAATGCTTTGGTCAAGAAACTTGTAGGAGTGATGACATAATCTGTTTGAAGCCTTCCCAGATATTCATCATCATCATCATCATCAGCCTGTATTAATCCACTCCTGGACATAGGCCTCTTCCATTTCCCTCCATGTTGACCTTTCTTGTGCTGGAAGCATCCAGTTCTTTCCAGCTCTTCTCTGTATGTCATCTCGCCATCTTAGCATGGGTCTACCTCTGCTTCTCTTCGTTCTTCGTGGTATCCACTGCATAATGATTTTCGTCCATTTCTCATCGTTTTGCGCAACGTGTCCTGCCCAACGCCACTTGTTTTTTGCAGCTTGTTTTATGACGTCGCTCACTTTGGTTCTTGCCCTGATATCCTCGTTTCTTTGTCTATTTCTTAAGCTAATTCCCAGCATTGCACGCTCCATCGCACGCTGACAAACCCGTAGTTGTTGTGAACTTTTCTTTGTCATGGTGACTGTCTCGAGTCCGTACAATATAACTGGAAGTACTCAGGCATCGTATATTTTCCGTTTCAGATTAATTGGTATCTTCGGTTCTTTGAGGATATATGCGAGTTTTCCAAATGCTGCCCATGCCAAACTGATTCTCCTCCTTATCTCGGCTTTCTGGTTGTCTTTGCCTAGCCTGATGCTGTGTCCCAGATATATATATATATATATATATATTCTTCCACTAGTTGAAGTGTGTGGTTATCGATATTGACATTGAGGTTGGTGTTGTTTGAGCTCATTACCTTCGTTTTCTGGAGGTTCCCAGATATTAGAGTTTATTAATACTCTGAAACTAGAAGGCGAGTTGTGGATAGATGGAGTAGTACAGAAAACAGCTCTGATGGGGGGTACAATAGACCTTATTAAGGTCGTGCAACATAAGCCCAAATTAAATAAATTAATAAATAAATAACACTTCTATCTCGCTAGCAACGCAATGTTAGGGATTTGGATTTCAAAAAGCCAAAATTAGGAGCTCTTAAGATGCTAATTAGGTGCTAGCAATTTATTTTTCTAGCACCGCTTTTTTCAGCAATTCATTGCGTTGAAAAGTTTAGAGCACCTAATTTTCAAACTTGCACCCAGATAGCACCTAAAAATCCCGTAATTTTGGGGCTTTTTCTAAATGATGCAAATCCCTGACTTTGCGTTGCTAGCGAGACAGAGCTACTTATAATTAGCGAAGAGATCATATGGATATCATTGGAAACATTCATTCCGGAATTTGACGTTTTTTACTCGAACGCACATAAATGTTGTAGGTACGCAATCACATATTTTCAAATTTGAATATAAGAATACTTCAAATCTCAATCTATATTGTCCAAATATTGTTTTCAATACTAAATATAATAAGAAGAATAAAAACATTTCTAGAAATATACAATTATACATCAACACCTTAAAAATCAAAATTTCTTGCAACTTCTTCAAATTTGAGTGAATTTCGAAATCATGTGCATCACTGTAGGGACAACAAATTTCTAAAATTTTTTCCAAAGTTACCAAAACTCTTATAAAATTCACTTAGCCGAAAGTAGAAAAACCTTAAAACTTTTTGTAATAATCATTGCCAATTATTCTGTATTTTATTTCAATTTTGAACAGTTTCAAAATGGTCGGAAGTTCGAAAACACTATACCTACATTTCATGGAGACGTCTTTATTCTAAAATTTACTCACTTATTTAGTTTTTTAATTAGTAATTATAATTCATGACCATTAACGTTTCCATTTCAGTACCTATTCTACTCATTGTAATTAATGTAACCTTCCTAAAAAATGCATTTTCATGGACATTCAATGAACTCTTCGACTGATATTTTCTGAAGCAATATATCTTTTCGTTTAGTCCATATATTCGTTTTTATGGACCTCATATATCTAAATGTTACTTTGTTTCTATCTTAAAGTAATATTGGGGATATGAGGACGTGAAAACGGGGGGATCCAACGAACTGAAGTCGAAAAGAGAGTGGATGTAAATGTGCGCACCAACAATTTTTATCGTTTTTTTACTGTCGCACATGCAGAGACCATCTTTATTGTGGTGGGTGGAGGTTGACGCCTCGTTTTATTATAGGAGAAAGAAATTCTTTGTTTCGTGAAGTCAATCCATCCATATCAAAGTGTATTGAGTTGATTTCGCACTTCAAAAAATGAGTTTTAAAAAGTGTGAACAAACCGTATTCGACAAATAAAAGATATTTATGCCATCAGTTACGAAATGCCTAATTTTGTGTAACGCGTGTAACTCACTTCGTTCGTTCCGCAAAAACTCACAAGTTACACAAAATTTCATTTCGTAACGTAATGCATATAAGATTTTTTCTAATTTTGAAGAAAATAATAAAAAAATAAAATTCAATATAATTGATAAAAATTTGGAAAACATAAATTTAGTTTGTTGCTGTTACTTCATGTTAGTTGTCAGTTTGACATTTTGTAAAAAAGTCTAGACGCAAGGTTTTCAGCGAAACTGATATATTTTTAGTTTTATTTTTAAAAAATGAGTGATTCAAGTTCTGAAGAGCTACCAAGCGATATTGAAGAGGCAGCAGGTAATGCTCTATTATCAGTAATTCCCAAAAAGTCAAAGGCAGTTTATGATTTGGCATACGAAAAATTTGTTATGTGGTGTGATGAGAAGAAAATTAAACATGTTAATGAGAGAGTTTTACTTGCATATTTTGAGGGTAAGAAAGATCTAAAAGTTTCCACATTATGGACACTTTACTCAATGTTAAGGTCTGAACTAAATCTGAAAAGGAATATTGATATTGAAAAATATACAAATTTGGTAGCATATATTAAAAGGCAAGCGGACGGGTACAGTGCTAAAAAGTCAAAAGTTTTTATTAAAGAAGATTTTGCCAAATTTTTAGTGGAAGCTGATGACAAAGAATACTTAATGGCTAAGGTTGCAATGATAATTGGAATGGCAGGAGCATGCAGAAAAGCAGAATTAACATTTCTTCCAGTTGAAAAAGTTATAGACGAAGGAAGCCATTTTCGTGTTGATATCCCACCTTCAAAAACAAAAGTTATACGGAAGTTTGCAATTACCACTGGAGACATTGAAAATACGAATCGTGTTGAAATATTAAGAAAATATATTAAGTTGCGTCCCCAGGTTCTTAAACACAACAGATTTTTTGTAAAATATATGCGAATGGAAAATGTACCAGAAATCCTGTGGGAATTAACACATTTAGCAGTCTGCCAAAAGTTATTGCACAATTTCTTGGTCTTTCAAATCCTGTTCTATATACTGGCCACTGCTTCAGAAGAAGCTCTGCCACTTTCCTAGCAGACAGTGGCGCTGATATTTTAAAATTAGAGAGGCATCGAGGTTGAAAATCTACCTCTGTTGCGGAGGGATATGTTGAAAATTCCATGAATAATAAAAAACTTATAGCGCAAGAAATATTTGGTGAAACATCTAATGCAATGTGCGCCGCTTCCCAAATAACAGCAAGTTCGAGCAATGAAAAAAATATGTCGTCGGGAATTAATTTGAATAATTGCAGTAATCGTGTTATCAATATTTATAATAATTAATTAATTTATAATTTATGTTTTTAACTTGTATTATAACAGTTTAATAAATAGAATAATTCTTTTTGTCACTAATTTTGAAATACATTTTTCGTCACCAATTGCATAAAATTTTACTTTATGCAACTAGTTACAAAAAGTAAGCTTTATGCAACTAGTTACAAAAAGTAAGACGTTTCATAATGTCAATCAGTTTTAAAAAGTGTCACTTTATATGTCAAAATTAGAAAAAAGATATTTCATTTTCTCTTATGAAAATATTTTCTTGTCTTGCTTCATTATAAAGGAGCGATGAGTGCTTCTTCTGAAGAAAATATGAAAAATTACTTTCTCGACGAAGATTTGCAGAGAAGTAAAAAACTTAAATCTCTTTTATCTAAGCACAACATCAACATTGCTTACCGTACCGGAAATAATTTAGAAAATCATATAAAAAATAATGAATCCAAAGTTCATAAAGATGATAAATCAGGAATTTATAAAATTAATTGCGGTGATTGTGATAAGTTTTACATTGGTCTAAGTTTCAGAAGATTTCAGACTAGAATTTCAGAACACAAACGTAGCTGTGTTAATCAAATGTCGGATTCACATTATCCAAACCATTTAATCCAAGAATATCACTCATTCAATTGTAATTTTAAAAAATTTAATGCTGAAAGTAAGGGAATTAAACTTAATTTTTCAGAATCACAGATATATGAATACAATATTAGGTTTCCTATTGAAAAGCCAAATTGATCATACTTCAAGCTAGTCGAGTCGGGCTGACATGAAAATTATCAAAAAATGATAAAAAAGAGTAGCTGCAATTTTATGACTGATTTGAGGGCGTAATATCATACTAAGTTCTATTTTATGAAATGCAACGATTTTCAAATCTGGAAAATTGTTTATAACAACGTTTTTGTGCAAAAAAAAGCGTTTTTTTTTCAATTTTTCGATTATATTTCGGAAACTATAGGTTATGGAGAAAAGTGCTTTATAGACCAAATAATTGTTGAAAAACCTTCCAAACTAGACCTGCTAAATCAAAATCGGTTGATTTGTTCAAAAGTTATAGCAAATTTAAGGCTAAAAAGGCGTTTTTTTTATAATTATTATAAACAAATAATTAAACATTTTATTGTTTCATTAAGGCCGTAAAAGTGTGAGTTTTCATGTATTTAAAAATTCTGCGCAAGGTGGGCGATGTGCTATGAATAGTTGTTGCACAATTCTATTTGTTTATCCCGTTTTTGTAAAATGGACCCAATTTCAACCGTTTATTGTGGGAAAAGTTATCAACTTACAGTCCTCTAGGAGGTCTCATTTTAAAGGTATTACAGTCTACTTGTTGATTGAAAGTTAATTTTTTTTTGGAAACTATTTAAAAATTAGCAATAAACAAATGTTACATTTTGAACCGTTTTTTGCTTATAAATAAATACAATAATTTGCAAAGTATAAGGAATATGTGTTCATCAGTATTACCATTGAAAATCTGTTGAAAAAACACACATTTTACAAGTGAGATTACAGATAGACTGTATTACCTTTAAAATGAGACCTCCTAGAGGTCTGTAAGTTGATAACTTTTCCCACAATAAACGGTTGAAATTGGGTCCATTTTACAAAAACGGAATAAACAAATAGAATTGTGCAACAACTATTCATAGCACATCGCCCACCTTGCGCACACTTTTTAAGTACATGAAAACTCACACTTTTACGGCCTTAATGAAACAATAAAATGTTTAATTGTTTGTTTATAATTTAAAAAAAAAACACCTTTTTAGCCTTAAATTTGCTATAACTTTTAAACAAATCAACCGATTTTGATTTAGCAGGTCTAGTTTGGAAGGTTTTTCAATGGCAATTATTTGGCCTATGAAGCACTTTTCTCCATGACCTATAGTTTCCGAAATATAATCGAAAATACGCTTTTTTTGCACAAAAACGTTGTTATAAACAATTTTCCAGACTTGAAAATCGTTGCATTTCATAAAATAGAACTTAATATGATATTACGCCCTCAAATCAGTCATAAAATTGCAGCTACTCTTTTTTTTTTCTTCAAATGTCAGCCCGACCTGATCCCCTTCTCAACCTTTTCAAAATTACCGAACTACCTAACTAGCAGTTTAGAATGGTTTTTTTTTATTCTACTAATTATTTGTAACATCCTTCCATTCACCCCTTCTATACATTTTGTCATCTATTCATTTCGTGTATTCGATATAACGGAAAAACATATTTAGTTTGCATTTAACATCTGAAGAAGGTGAAGTTTCACCGAAACGTAAGTCATGCGTTATTTCACTTAATAAATGTGTAAATTGTTATTATGAACCTTTGTTTTAATATTTTTATTAATATCCATCATGAATCAGCCCAAACAGTCCAAAATCTGCAGAGAATCCCAGAAAATTGCTATGAGAGTTTCAATAACAGAAAAACTAAACTGAGATAAAAACGAAACAATAATTTGTAGGGGCTAAGGTCTTGCATTATAGGTAGCATTTCTAAATATTTTCCACTGTAATTCATTACTTTTGGCCATTGCGATAACAGATATGTGAACTCATAAATTATATTTTGATGAAGCAATACTTTTCTATTTTCTGAACATTAGAATTAGAAATCATTTGAGAGTTCTGAGGTTCTACTAATAAGGGGTGCATGTGAAACCAGTTTCGGTGCACGTAGAAGCAATTTCAACAGAACTTCATTAATTTTGGCTATCCCGATTTATCTAGATTTTATCACTCAAATTCAATACTTTCGCATAATTGTCACTGTGAACTTTTTAAAAATAATATCTGCATCGCAAGCCAAAATAATTTCTTATAGACAGATGTAAATGTCTTTGCTTTCATAAGAGAATTTCTCTCCAATTAGTCATTGTCTTGATGATTTCTTCGTCTTTGGTGTAAACTCTTAAATCCACGTTTTATATATGTTTTCGGCGTAAAACTCAGCTTCATTGCCGTAAAACATCACCAAATACACCAGGCTGTTTCTGTTCATTTGGGAATATAGGTTGGACTATATTACGGTAAACTTTTTCATGTCCAAATTCTCAGTTTATATGCGAACTGTATACTTTGTAAAATGCTCTTTAGCTGCAGCACATTCATGATCGTCATACGATAATACTTTCTGGTTTTTCCAATAATTTTCGGTATAACCACTTCATTTGCCACACAATATGTGATTGTAAATGTTCACAAATTCATTGGAAATATTCACTTTGAATTGCTTAGTGGGGTGTGATAGCTAAAAAAAAGTTTCACATCTGGCAACCACTGCGCTCTTTTGGATTCAGATAGTACATGGGTAGACGCGTTAAAAAAGACCGGGACACAAATTTTTCTGGACCTCTAGTGGCGTTGATGATGTAATCAATATGGCCGCCATAGTTTTGTAACACGCTTTCAAATTTCCCTGTATAACTCGGATTTTTATTAGAATATTAACCAATATTATCAGTGATTATTAAAGAGAAGAAAATGCGCTTTTTAACAGTATAAATGACATTATTGTTAGCTTTGTAGTTGAAGAAATAATTTTGACATAATTATTTTTTTTGATTGAATTTTGGTTTTTGTCGAAACATTTTGCTAAATATCTCGAAACCTGTTGCATATAGCTGAAAATTGGTAAATACTTTTTGTTTGTCAATGAATTAGCTTTCGAACGGTGTATCTGATTTCTATTTTATAACAAACAGTTACTGAAAATGTGCCAAAACAGTGTAGCATTGCACAGTTATGACAGCAATGTAATTCATATGGATGGGTTCAGTAAAGTGAGCGGCTTTATGACTGTTTAAGTAGGGAATGTAATTATTTTGATTTTGGTATATATTAAACAAATTTTAGCTTGTTCAAAGCAATTGGCACTTTCTTTTTCGTTTTAAAATCAGTGACATGAGGACAACTAAGATAACTGTAAGATACGTTTCAATCATTAGATACAAGAAAGAGAAATAAGAGAATCTATATAATACAATATTATTATAACTTGATATGCAAATTAAGTATACATAAGTATATATATATATATATATATATATATATATATATATATATATATATATATATATATATATATATAATATATATTGACAAAGTTTTGTACATCGTAATCCCATTTTAACACATTTACAAGATGTGCATCTCTTCTGTTTCTTCTCGCGAGACAGTCTTTCGGCCTTTTGACTGTCATATTTGTTCCTGCAAGATTTGTGATATTTTGCTTCACGGGCTACAAGTGTCTGTAAAATACCATTTCCATCGTCCAACTGATTCAAGTTTCTAATAGCACTTGGAAGCTCACCATGTTCTGCAAAAACTATAAGATACAGGTCCCATACAAACGGAGCTAACACTGGTATAGTCGTAGTATCAACCAATTCATGTTTCCTCTTAGTTGACATGATTGGGTAATTTTTAGCAGGTTTTCACAAGCAAAGTTGGACCTAGGACCAAGATGGTTTTTCGTTTCATGAGTTTTTATGATGCTTGGCACCAAAAACTCAATTTCATATATCTATATATGAATATATATATATATATATATATATATATATATATATATATATATATATATATATATTTTCGTATGTATGTGCTTATGTATTTTAGCGTATGTATTTAGTATGTTTACACGATAACGGGCGCAATTTTGAAGCAATAGGATGGAAAAGTTGTAAATAGATAGTTTCGTATGATATCTTGGATGGGATTGTTTTTGGTTTGAATTAGTTGGGGGTTGACCCCCCTGGGGGGAAAATAAATCTTGTTTACACGATAACGGTCGCAATTTTGAAGCAATAGGGTTGAAAATTTGTAAATAGGTAGTTTCGCATGATATCTTAAATGGGATTGCTTTTGGTTCGAATTGGTTGAGGGGTTGACCCTCCTGGGAAGGAAATAAATCTTGTTCACACGACAGAAGGCACAAATTTGTAGCAATAGTGTTGAAACTTTGTATCTAGGTAGTTTTGTATGATATCTTGGGGGAATAGTTTTGGTTCGAATTGGTTGGGGGGGTTGACCCCTCAGGGAAATAAGTCTTGTTTACACGATAGAAGGCGCAATTTTGATACCATAGGGTTGAAACTTTGTAGGTAGGTATTTTCGTACGATATCTTGGATGCTATTCATTTCTATATGAATTGGTTGGAGGGTTGACCCCGCGGAGGAGAAAATAAATCTGTTTTTATCGTGTTTACACGATAAAGGGCGCAATTTCATAGAAATAGGGTTGAAAGTTTGTAAGTATGTAGTTTCGTATGATACCTTGGATGTGATTGGTTTTGGTACGAATTGGTTGTGGACTTGATCCCCCGGGGAGGAAATAAATATTATTTACATATGAGAGGGCGTATTTTTTGGGAATTTGGAGAAAAATCATAATTTATTGAATATATTTTTTTAACTGGATATGTTATGAAAACCTGCTCTTCTAATGCAGCTCGTTGCGACAATTTTTTTTTTATATGGTCGACTTAAGTAATAGGTAGCTTTTTTATACAATGACGTTTCTTATACATTATCTGACTTAATAAAGACATATCTGACATTCCAAGATAGTATTTGAAATCTTACATTGCTACTTTAACTGTGCAATGCTACACTGTTTTGGCACATTTTCAGTAACTGTTTGTTATAAAATAGAAGTCAGATACACCGTTCGAAAGCTAATTTATTGAAAAACAAAAAGCATTTTAATAATTTTCAGCTATATGTAGCAGGTTTCGAGATATTTTGCAAAATGTTTCGACAAATTCCAAAATTCAATAAAAAAAAATAATTATGTTAAAATTATTTCTTTAACTACGAAGCTGACAATAATGTCACTTATACTGTTGAAAAGCGCATTTTCATCTCATTAATAATCACTGATAATATTGGTTAATATTCTAATAAAAATCCGAGTTATACAGGGAAATTTGAAAGCGTGTTACAAAACTATGGCGGCCATATTGATTACATCATCAACGCCACTAGAGGTCCAGAAAAATTTGTGTCCCGGTCTTTTTTAACGCGTCTACCCATGTACTATCTGAATCCAAAAGAGCGCAGTGGTTGCCAGATGTGAAATATTTTGATAGAATTTTTAGTTAACCGACCCCACTAGCTGTCAAGTAAATACTAATACGTAGTAGACACACAATTTGAACATGGTTTTGCTAAAAAAAAACTATTGATTCGCTTTAAGATTGTGCATTGCTGACCCAATATGCACTTATGATGTTTTATCTCTTCAAATAGTGTTAGAGGTTGCTTATCAACAGTAACAGTATGGACAATGGGTAGCTTAGCTTCGATTAATTCGAATTAATATCGTTGAGACGACAGACCTTTCTGTTTGAATTTCGAATGTTTTACAATGTTTGAAAATATTCTTTTCTGAAAACTTCCAAAGACCTCTTTGTTAATATCACCTCTGAGCAGCCTTGAACAAATAATTAGTAGTCTCAAGCGCATAATATGCATTTCTTTGTGAAGAATGTCTTGTTTTTATATTACACAAAACTCATGCCTAAGAATATAACATACTCATCATCTTCCTCAATCGATTTGATACCTTCTATTCAATGTCTATATATTCATATATATAATTCATCGCAGAACCATACAAACACTTCACATAAACCTTGTTAATAAATTTTAAGTTATAAGCAAATGTTTGCTTCAGAATTAGCTTTAGCATGCGAACAAAAAATTTTGTAGTCTGTATCATTAATTGCGGACGTCCCAGTTGAATTAAAGTTTCTAGTAAGTTACGCATTGTTTGCTTCTTCTGTCACTCTTAAAGTGAAAACCCTTAATAGAAAGGTGATCATCCAAGCAAAATCATCTCATGAATTACCTTCGCTATTTCTGATTGAAACCATTATTGCATCACGACAAATATGGAAATTTATCATTTTCTTCAATCTTCAAACTCAGGTTACTTCGTGAGATTATAGATTATTTTATCATAGACAAAAAAGTTCATTATACTAGCTATATCTATACTTACATATCTTATATATTTAAATTTAAAAACACATTTGGGAAATATAAATTTATTATGCGGTTTGTTCTGAATTATTCCATTTCGAATGATCTATATTTAATATACTTGCACAGTTTCAATAAAATTCTAGTCTTCTGAGGTTTCCTTTTAATCTTTCGTCTCTAGGAATTACTAAAGCTAAATCACAATTAGTTCAATTAGAGTTAGAGCAAAGATCGAATGAACTCTTTGCATTTTCAACAAGCTTTGTGATAATAAATCATAGCTGAAATTTTACATGTAAGTTAATATTTCATTACTTTATTTTTCAGGTGGTCTTCCTTACAAAGTTTATCCAGGCCACGATGGCGTTCTGACGGAAAAAAGGAAGCAGCGACGTATAAGAACGACTTTCACGTCAGCACAATTGAAAGAGCTGGAAAGAGCTTTCCAGGAGACCCACTATCCCGATATTTATACGAGGGAGGAAATTGCCATGAAGATTGATCTTACAGAAGCAAGAGTGCAGGTGAGTTATTTTGCAATAGACGTGCTCATAGCATAGACTGCAATTCATCAAGGTATACGCTAAAGTAACGAAACTAATTGGTTTAACAAACCTTTATGCCTGTTTCATAATTATCGTCCAAGAGCGGTCAATAGAGAATGACACTTTTCACTAATTTTCATTGTTTCGCAATATTATAAATATTTATATTTATATATCACTATGTAACTTCAGATCCTTAGAGGAGTAATTTTAACCCCATATAATAATCTCAAAGATGTATTAAATTTCACAAGCTTACAAAGTCTTGAAGTTAATCAGTTTTTTTATTAGAGTAATAAGATGAACTTTGAATGACTGAACAAGCAAAAACTCAATATACAAAGAAGAGAATAATTTAATGCTTCCACTAAATATCCCATAAGCCTCTTTTTTTGTCACTGTGGCAGCAGCAAGTGACAAAATAGAACCTAACTTTTGAAATGGTCTAAATCTAGAAGATCTATCAGAGTTGCAAAGGACCGACAACGGAACGGTCCTTAGATACCCTCCCATGCCGACAGCTAGATCGTAAACAAATTTTTCGCAAGAATTATTTTTTTTGACCCACTAGGAACCTACAGTTTAACGCCGGTTTCGAACGACGAATTGACTTGTAAACAATGTACATCCCCCAATTATTTAAATTGTTTGAACCACTGAAACTCATATACATACACAATTATCTATACCTAACCCAGGATTCGAACCTAGCACTCCTGCTGCACAGATGGTTGCTCTACCTCTGCTCCACAAGAAGTGTTTTTTCGCAAGAATTGTTTCAAAACTATTCAATACGTAAAAATTATTACATATATATTTATTGCCGAAGCGAATTACACTGGTCTTTTCTATCGTATTAAACTTAAAATTTATTAAATTAACCATATTACCAAACAACGAAGTTATCATTTAAATGTCAAGTTTAGTTCAACGGAAGAAAAACCCTCATGTAATTATAAGAAAAAAATAGCTATTCACGATATTTTTTCTAAGTGACTTTTTTGAAAGATTTAAAAGTTTATGCTGATTAACTCTGAAAAAGTATTCATGAACCTTTTGCTCAAAGTTAAGTCAAAATAGTATTAGCCAATTACAAAATCTTGAATCTCTGGAATATCTGACTGTCGAATCAATTCAATTCAATTTTGAAAATAATTATTCTATTTTCTTTACATTCTTAGAAATAAGTGAATATCATAACATTAAATAATATATTTTCTACAAAATACTACAGTTAACATAAATAATTTAAAAAAATATGATAACATAAAATTATCCAAAAAGCGTTTACTCGATATTGAAAGAAATTTTAATTTTAAAAACTAAAAAAGAACGGATTATTAGAAATCTGAAAATTAGAAGAAAAATTCAAAAGATTTGAAGAGATAATAGTCGGAATGTATTGTTAACACAATTTCAATGTTAAAATTCGAAATATGAGCTGGACATTCGTCAAATTACACCAGATTGGCTATGAATCATTCAAACAGTTCTAAACCTAACAATTTGGAACGCACTCGAAGTCAAGTGGTCTGTAAACGAGATACGTGTGACCGTACAGCATCAAACACCAAACAACAAAACAATTTCACGAGCAGATTTCAAAACGGGGGATGGACAACAACGGATCAAGTTGCTTGTGCAACACGTGACCCGATGTATTGTAGAGGGCGCGATGATCTTTTTGCCCTTAAAAGCATGAAACACATATTATAGAATGATGAAGGATCTAAGGGTGCGATTAGTCTACACTTACTATGTCGAAGCGATTAGACGTGCTTGTGGCATTGATGGGAATATTAGCAATAGAAATTGAGATAAGGCTGTGAATGTGAGAAACACGATACGCTTATTATCGTCTATATTGAAGTCAGTGAATTAGTTGATGTATGAACCTTGGGTGAAAATCTGATATCTCTGTCTATTCCGAGGTGGATTCAATGTCTATATTGTTAAAATAGAATGCAGGGGTGAATTCCGAAAACCCTCATCGAATCAGTACCTTGAGGCTAAATTTTTTAATCAGGTAGAAAAAAAAAACCGACCAAGTGCGAGTCGGACTCGCACACCGAGGGTTGCGTACAAAAAAATTTTTTATTATATGATGTAAGGTGAAGTGGGGTAAGTGTGTTTTCGGGATAAGTGTGTAAGCGCCAAATAATTCTCATTCTGATAACATACTGGTGTGGCTATCTATAAAACTGTATCTAAAGGTTCATAATAGGCCATTGTAAGCTACAGCCGAAGTTAAGATAATTGCTATATTGGCGGGAAAAGCTAATATTTCATAACCTCTCACCATACACAGTGCATGTAGTTGGTAGACGTTTACTCATCGTGTAACATCATAGTTCCAAGTGAGTTTTTTGAAATTATTTTACTACAAATATGGTAAGAAACAGTTCAATTTTAACCTACAGTCGTTATTTTTTATTTTTATTTTAGATTAAGCGTTTATTATTATTTTGTACTAGTACACACTTGTCCCACTAAAATTCTACTCTGTAGAAGTGTGTATTAATTCAGCTCGACAAGTGTGTACTAATAGTGAACATGAGAAAGCGGAAAAACAAAATGATGAACCTGGAACATCCACTTCCAACCATGTAGAACGAGATATCGGTTTTGGAATTGTGAAGCCAGATAACGGGACTTAATTTGAAGAGCTGCTTCTGGAATTGGTGAAATAACACAGAGGAAAAGAAGACAAGAAACCTTGAAGAAAAATCGCGGGTGGAGCTGAAATTATAACTGCTCCAGAGGTAATTAAACGTTTACAGGAAAACCCAATTAAGAAGACAGCGAAAAAAAGTAAAGTCTCTAACGTAGTCAGTGAATCACAAACATCATCAGATGAAGAAGAAGTTTGTGAAGACCAGAGTGACGATGATATTGACGAAGAATTTAGAGACCAGGAAGAATTGACCACATTTATGGATGAACTAAACAAAGAAAATTCAGATGTAGATGTTAGTGATTGGATATTGGTAGTATTCATGTTACTGTCAACAAAAAAAGTAGACGAAGAAGTAGAAGTAAAATTTTTAGGAAAAGTTCATTCCTTAGATCCAACTGCTACAAGTTCTTTCATCTGGGCTGACCCTGAGGAATGTGCTTTCATTGGATCTCAAGATATTATTATGGTTCTTCCAAAGCCAGTTGTTAGTTCATTAGTAATATAACTCGATTTATTCAAATATGTTACTTTACCTTTAGGATATATTGATGATTTTCTTCACTTTTAGTTATTCAGTTAATGTCCATTTCTTGTTAAAAAGTTTGTAACTTGAAGAGTTTGTAAGATAAATTTTTTTTTTGCACCAGTCGGAAAATAAAATATCACAGTTTTACACACTTGCCCCAAACTTCTACATTTCTTGATATGTGCATTGCATTTGGCTTGCATACACACTTTCCCCGTTTTACAGGAGAAGTGTGTACTATGGTCATAGAAATATATATAATATAGAAATAAATGCAAAAATGTGTCTATATCAAAGTTTTATTATGAGGACTTGTAGGCAATACCCATAAATAGGTATATTATGCCAAAATTTGAAATCTGCAACTCTAGTGCTTTTTTTAAAAATATGGTATATATACGAACTTTCCAAATATTGCTACACACTTACCCCACCTTACCTTAACTAAAAATTTACGGTTTTCGCTATTTTTTCCTTATTTGTGCTATAAGACGTTGCTTCGTACCAAATTTCAAGATTCTGAGTTCACGAGAAGTACCCTGTAGGTTTTGATTTCCTTGCGAGTGTCGAAATTTGCGGCATAAACGGCTGTATCTTTTGATTGCGGTGGATTAGAAGAAGTTTTCACAGCTCCAAAGGACAGTAGACCTGAGTATTTGATATAAATTCCAGCTTGATACCTCCACGCGTGCCTGAGAAAGAGGGTCTTGACAGACAGACGGACAGAAGGACAACAAAGTGATCCTATAAGGGATCCGTTTTTTCCTTTCGAGATACGAAACCCTAAAAACGAGAAAGCAGCAGAGCTCAGTCAGTAAGGTCGTATATCTCGTGCGAAATGCATCGAGTCGAGATGCGATTCGAACAGAACAGGTTATGTTTTGAAAAACCACGTTTGAATAACAAACCAAACTAAAAATTATAAATTTTATTTAATTGAAAAAAAAAATCGATAAGTGCATCGCGAACTGAAAAACCAGGCTCTTAAAGCAAACCGTAATAAAAAATCAGAAAATAATTCTTTTTATTTAAAAAAACGTTAAAATTCACGAAGTGCATCGCGTACTGATAGCGAAGCAGGTCGAGATGCGATTCGAACGAAATAGTCTCTGCGAAATGCAGCGTGGTTGGGGAAAAGAGTTGAAAACCACAAAAGATCCTTTTTCAACATACTCTCAATCTATGTACCAAATTCCAACCCCATAACTCAATCTGCAGAATCGTGGTGTTGAGCAAAAAAACACGGAAAACATGAAATATCTATATGTAAAAATGCAGGTAGGAACGATTTTGATAGTTCTGCTTCGACAACAACCACAGATACAAAATTTTAGTTCATTTGGTTTGATGTGACCCGCTGGAGATGCCATTATATACTGGGAAAATATATATATGGAAATAATAATGTCACATAATGTAACGTAAATATGGCGGCGGTTGGAGAAATATAAACAAATATATATATATATATATATATATATATATATATATATATATTATATATATATATATATATATATATATATATATATATATATATATATATATATATATATATATAAGTGAATGTACTGTTGTTGAAAAGTCGTGTAATTTCAATGTGATTCCCTTCAGGCCATCAGCAACATTGCAACAAACAAATGTGAGCATACGCACACCGGGATCGCCCCTAGCGGCACAAGATGAGGAATGTATTGAATAATTCATTGAATAATCAAGTTTAATTTGGTTTAGTAACGTTTGGTGTATTAAGAAATGCAAAACGCTCTTAATTTGTTTATTTTTAGCTTTGGCAGTCATACAAGGATTGCTGTGTGTTTGACGTGAGGTTTCGTCTATATTTGTAATTTTAATATTGTGTTTGATTTGAAGCCATATTCCCAAGAAAATTTCTGAAATTAACATATATATATATATATATATATATATATATATATATATATATATATATATATATTATATATATATATATATATATATATATATATATATATATATATATACAGGGTGTCCCGTAAATAACACGCCACAGTGACAATGGAGGTAGATTGGCTTCAGGTCAATCAGATAACATCAACATGACGCCAGTAAAAGTTTTCTGGTTTTTGAGATATTGCCACTCTCATATTTTTTCAAAAAATCTATACTTTTTGGTCATTTTTCCCCTGCTCTGAATATAAATAACTTCTATTTTATGGTTTTTTTTCTTGTGCTATCATCAATTTTTTTTCAAAGAGGTGGGACGTGTGCTCTCTCACACCGCCCGACCCCCGTACAATTTGGCTTCGTCATCTATGGACATTAGCCACCTAATTACTAAATGAGGGGAACCACTGAAAACTCAGATCGCACACAAACACCCAGGAATACGGTGGGAATCGTACCCACCAACTCCGTCAACGAAGACGGTATAGCGCTACCTATAACCTCTCCGCCACGGAGCCTCCGCTATCATCAATAGTTGCTTGAAACAACCGACCTATCATTTCATTAAAAACTAGCTCGCCGACCTTAGAAAAAAATCAAGTTGTTTCAATTTTATTTAAATCCGAAAACCTTAACTAAAGTTTGACTATTTACTGTGAAAAAATATCGTACGGGACTGAATCAGCAAATGATCTTAAAAACTAGCCTCTTTAATGCTCTTTCGAAAACGGTATAACATTTGTGGTTTTTTCTTTCAAAAGTCTGAGCAAATAAAAAATAATACTCAATAAAGGTACAGGCGTATTTTGTCGGCAGATTACAACGTGGTCGTTGTTGTAGAAAATATCTGAAACCACTATTCATTATTCTTTTTTATTCATTGTTGTAGGTAGGCGTCCAAATAATGAACAGAACATAAGGTCGTATCAATTATTTCAATAGATTTTCACATCGTTGAAAGCAAATAAAGAATTTTGATCTGAAATCTGAATCATTATTTTCACAATAGGTTTTCGGAATGTCTATCACTAACTTTTAAAAACAACCTGCATCTTCTCAAAAATTGTCCAAACGCCTTGAACTCAAGTCATTTATTTATTAACAAGAGATGTGGTTGCAAAATTATGGGTGCCCTGCACACTATGCTCATGCAGTAAGGGCGCATCTTGATCATACATTCCCATGAGGATGGATTGGCCGGCTAGGACCAATTGTGTGGCCCCCGCTTTCCCCATACTTCAATCCTCTCGATTTTTTTTATTAGGGATGTTTAAAAGATAAGGTCTATGGAAAACCAATTCGATCGGCAAATGAATTGCGTCAACAAATCAATCAAGCAGCACGTGAAATATCTGATTTGAGTTTAAGGCGTTTGAAAGGACAATTTTTGAGAAGATGCAGGTTGTGTTTAAGAGTGGTAGACATTTAGAAAATCTATTGTGAAAATAAGATTCAAATATCAGATCAAAATTCCTCATTTGCTTTTAACGATGTAACAATCTATTGAAATAATTAATACGACCTTATGTTCTGTTAATTATTTGGACGCCTACCTATAAAATGAATAAAAAAGAGTAATGAATAGCGGTTTCAGATATTTTCTACAACAACGACCTCTTTGTTGTAGAATGATAAAATTTGGAATATTTAGACTTTTGAAAGAAATAATCACAAATGTTGTACCGTTTTCGAAAGAGCATTAAATAGGCTAGTTTTAAAGATCATTTGCTGATTCAGTCCGTTACAATATTTTTTCACAGTAAATAGTCAAACTTCAGTTGAGGTTCTTGGATTTAATTTAAATTGAAACAATTTAATTTTCTTCAGAGGTTAGTGAGCTAGTTTTTAATAAAATGATGGGTCGATTATCTCAACCAACTATTGATAGCACACGAAAATAAAACCATAAGTTACAAGTTATTTATATTCGAAACAGGCGAGAAAATGACCAAGAAGTATGGATTTTTAAAAGAAATATAAGAGTGGCAATATCTCGAAAACCAGAAAACTTTTACTAAGGTCATGTTGATGTTATTTGATTGACCTAAAGCCAATCTACCTCCAGTGTCACTCTGGCGTGTTATTTACGGAACATCCTATATATATATATATATATATATATATATATATATATATATAGATATATATATATATATATATATATATATATATATATATATATATATATATATATATATATATATATATATATATATATATATATATATATATATATATATATATATATATATATATAATCTCTTGATAATTATTAGCAATAGCAGGCTGGTTGAATCTTAAAAAACTCGAATTTATTAAAAAGTTGACGTTTCACTACGATATTCATAGTTTGTCAAAACTTTTGAAAAAATTGAAATCTCCTTGACATTTATTGATTTGAAAAAATTTTGAAAAGACAAAGACTGCTTTGTCTCGCTAAATTTTTTTTCCGAATGTGGGTGTTCTTTGTTATTTATTACGTGCTATTCAGTCTAATATCAACATTCAAAATTGTTATCATTAGATGGCAAGGGAAACCACAGAAACTTTTACCTACGTAATATTCGAAAATAAAAATAATAGGGTACTATTTATCAACAAAGAAATTATTCGCAGGAAAATATTAAAACAAAAAAAATATGATAACAATTTTGAATGTTGATATTAGACTGAATAGCACGTAATAAATAACAAAGAACAACCACATTCGGAAAAAAAATTTAGCGAGACAAAGCAGTCTTTGTCTTTTCAAATTTTTTCAAATCAATAAATGTCAAGGAGATTTCAATTTTTTCAAAAGTTTTGACAAACTATGAATGTCGTAGTGAAACGTCAACTTTTTAATAAATTCGAGATTTTTAAGATTCAACCAGCCTGTTAGTGCTAATAATTATCAAGATATTAAAAATAGATCACAGGCAACAACAATTCGAATAAATAATTATATATATATATATATATATATATATATAGATAGATATATATATATATATATATATATATATATATATTATTTGTATATATATATATATATGTATATATATATATATATTATATATATATATTATTTGTATATATATATATATATATATATATATGTATATATATATATATATATATATATATATATATATATATATATATATATATATATAGATAGATATATATGTATGCTCATCGAAGTGAAGTTTTCCAGCTTCTTGGATTTTGATTATTCATCAAGAAATATCTTATAATATTGTTTATATTTTCGCAGAATCTTCCAATCTCCCATCAATCTTTTTTATCATCAGTAAAAATATGAATTTCTCTTATAGATATTTAAAACGGTCCATAGAATCGTAGGGTTTCAACTTAAACTTTAACATGAGTTCTGAATGATGATCAATGACAGGAATGATTGATAACAATTACACTCGCAGTAAAAGAGGCATAAAACAAGGTTTACCACACTGTTTCCATCAAAATAAGGCAGGCCCAAAGTGTCGGAAAATGCTTCCGGAGATATTAATGTCATTAGGCGTAATTCGAGCTGGCTGGTAGAGCCGAAGCGCACCTGAGCTTTCTTGCAGACAGGGCTGTATTCGTGTAGTGAAAATGAACACGGATTAAAATTATTTGCCCGTATGCAGTACAAATTAACTTGAGTATGAAGTCTTAACAACAATTTTTTATATTTGAATTTAAACACATAATGCATCTCTTAACGTGATAATTTTTCAAGATTTAATTGATTACAACATCTCAAAATTTAGTCAAAAATATTAACATATAGATAAAAACAGAGGGAAATTTCAACAAATCTGTCTCATATATTCCGCTCCAAAACCATACACAGAAAATCTAAAAACAGAATATATAAAACCATCATCAGACCGATATTGTGCTATGGATGCGAGACATGGGTCATGACAGAGAACTCAAAGAATAAACTGGAGGTGTTCGAAAGAAGAATATTAAGACGAATCTTCGGGCCAATAAGGGAAAACGAGATATGGAGAAGAAGATATAATATTGAAATCTACCAACTTTTCAAGGAGGCTCCTATCTCAGATTTCGTTAGGCTACAGAGATTACGTAGTGAGAATGCCAGATAACAGACTACCAAAAAGAACTCTCAGCAGTAGGATGCAGGGCAAAAGGCCAAAAGGGAGACCACGTAAAAGATGGGAAGAAGGAGTGGCAGAAGACGCGCAAAAATTGCTAGGCGTCAGAACTTGGAGGAGAGCAGCAATGGATCGACAGTGTTGGAGGCGGAAGATAAAGGAGACCAAGGCTCAATTTGGTCTGTAGCGCCATTGGAGAGAGAGAGAGAGAGACAGAATGAGTTTTATTCTATATAGAGAATAACGTTCGATTTAAATTTATATTTAACAGTGAAATTCATGAAACTAATTAGGCTACTGAAGTTAAGATTGTTCTCCAATTATATACTTCCATAGATTTCATGATGGGACATTACCGTTCGATAATGATATAATTTTTCAATAACTCCCGTGTATTATGATTTTTATTGAAATGTTGAATAATATCGTCTCTGAGGAGGGAGAGAAGAAACTTGAATGTCTGAATTTTATAATCGTGAGAATCGGAGGTCGATGCAATAAAATTTATACTACCAATGGTTCTCATATGGTTACTCACATTGAATTTTTGCTATACACCTTGAATCAACTGTAAAGTTACCGACAAACCGTGACTGTTGCTTGTTTCCTTAAATGTTCCTTAAAATTTCTTTATGTTTCGGCAACAAATGTTGACTGTTTTTACTTGTCACTGGTTTCCATTTTGAGCGGTAAATATCAAAAGAAAACAGGAAACATGGGTAAACATCTCCTCTTTGGAAACTTTGCAGTGGAAACTTATCGAGAACGCAACTATATTAAACAATTATTTCGCAGATGTTTTCAGTGTGAAGTAGGTACACCATATTCTAGGCCTGGGTAACACAGTGAAATATTGGGTGTTGAAATAATGACACTAACACAACCTAGTGTTTCAACACTTTGTGCCAGCACAATTGTGTCATGACACAGTCGTGCGTCATGGGTTGCCTAAAGTATTAAAAACAAATCTGGCACTCTTAAAGCTGGAACTTCAGCATCAAATTTCTGTTGGCTCCGGTCAGTGCTTGGTATCAGAGTCGGCATAACTATGACACACAAAGCCAAGCTTATAATAAATCAATTAATGTAGAATTGTAGAATGTGTAAATTTTTAAGATAGAGATGCATAAATTATTCGTAATATCAAATAAAATAATCCGTAGCGCCAACAATCCTGAGGCTCGATTAGCGGGGCTTATTTTACGCACATTTACTATAAAAAATAATAGTTTTATGTAATGTGGGTTGCCTATAGTCCATGATAAAACACATCTCTAGTGCTAAATGTACAGTCGCGTAATTTCTGAAACAGACCATACGTTTCCCGCACCTCGGTAACCTCGGTTTCATGAAGTGGCAAGTGTCATTGCATATCATTCTACTGTTTCAACAGATCTGACACATTTGAAAGTGTCAACACAAAAGTGTTATACAACACTGTGTTACACAGGACTACCATATTCTAGCTTACTGCCAAAATGCAGTGGAAACACTTGTTGACAATTTCAGTTGCTTCAGTGGAAACAAGAAATTCACGTATGTTTGTTAATATTGATTGGACGTTTTATTATTTTTCAATTGTACCTAATTGTTATATTATACGTTAGTTGACTCACTGATCAATGTGAGTGAATGAACCACAAAATTCAAGAATTTCATCATACGATATAAACGAAATGGTTCAAGAAACTAAATCTAATAATATATCTATATAAAAGGGCACTTGAGATCATTTCAAATCTCACACCTATACATCTAGCGATTAACAGGTTAGCCCATGAGTCCATCCTCAAAATATCAACAAAAAGGTACAGGTAGTGAGAGAATTAAAAATCAAAGAATCTGATCCTCTCTAACCAATTACATGTCTTCAGCGAACCTTCCTAGTGGTGTAGGGATCAAAAAGTAAGCGTTGAGAAGAACTTCACTACGATGCTAAGTAAAAAAAGTAGAAAGGAAAACTTTCAAAGAAAATACCATAAAATGGTACACATATAGTTCAAAATCCACGACAGGAGCTGGCGATGGAGTATATGGGGCAGGCACCAAGTGTGCACTGTCGTTAGGCTCCTGCTCGATTATCTTTCAAGCAAACATACTCGCAATCGAAGGATGTGTAAATAATAATAAATTTTTTTTTTAATTTAACATAGCGATCCATTCTGATAGTCAGGCTGCTATCAAAGCACTGTGCTTCCATGTCATTGATTCGAAGTTTATATAGGAGTGCCAAAGAAAATTCAATTAGTCATTGTTTCCGGTCACTTGGGAATCCAAGGTAACAAATAGGCCAATGCACTTATCAAAAGGTAGCACGAACGCCATCTACTGCCCCAGAATCTTTTTATGGTACAGGTAAATGTACCTATGAGAATGAGTTTCTGAAGAAAGGGGAAACCGAAAGAGAAACACTGGCGAAATCTTTCAGGGATGGATCACTCCAAAAAGTTCCTTCGGAGAAAATTGCAAGATCCAAACAATAAACGGATCTCAGTAATAATAAATTAGACTTCGTTATTGGCTTCCATACAGGATACTATCGGATGCACCTGGCGAGAATAGGTTCATCAGAAACTGACGAGTGTAGATTCTGTGGGAAGGAAGAGGAAAGTTCTGTTTACCTGGTTACAGAATACATTGCAATCCAACAAAAAGAATGCTTTGGACAAGAAACTTGTGGGAGTGAGGCAATAACCGCCTTGAAGCCTTCCCATATATTGGAGTTCTGTAGTACTCTGGAACTAGAAGGCGGGCAGTAGATGGTGTAGTAGTGAGAACAGCTCTGATGGGCGACACAATAGTCCTCAAGGTCGAAGTGCAGTGTAACCCCCTTAATGATAATGACAAAGACAAAGAACCAGTGCTACCATATATTCCACTAGAAATTGAAGCGATTGTTGAGAACGATAGAGCTCGCATATACTGGAACTATGCTTTTCTAACAACTCGGCAGATCCACGCAATAAAGCCAGATATAGTCCTACTGGACAAAGAGCTCAGAGAATTGTTTGTTGTCGAGTTTTCGTCCCCTGCTGAAAATAATGGGGTGATGAAAGAAGAACAGAAGAAGTTCGAGCTGAGGACACTATACCTAGGGCATAAAGTTAGGATGTTCGTACTAATCATAGGTTGTCTAGGCGGAATGAGAGCTAACTATGTGACAGAATTGAAGATTATTCCGGAATGCCGATCTCTGGCCGATATATTGACGCGCAGAATGCAAAAAGCAGTGTAGCTCGGGTCACTTCGAGTCATCAGGTCCCATGAAATATAGAGGCCGCTTGCAGCTCATCTCTTTTGTTAAGGGACGCTGCAAGGGCAGGATGAAGAACTACTCCAAGGAATATCTGAGAGGTTTTTTAGTGAGTAACCAGCAACATCCGCAGTCTCACACATCCCTGAGAATGCGTGCGGGATACTCTCAGGGTAGTCCATAAAAGATTTTTCCTCTTACACAGATGTAAATATATATTTATATGTATATATATATATATATATATATATATATATATATATATATATATATATATATATATATATATATGAAGTAACCACCTTCGGGTGTCAGGACGTAAGAGTTTCGTTGCCGAAATGTTTTCTTCTATTCTGAAAGATGTGGTTCAATTGTTTCCGACTGGTGGCGCTGTGTCATATTTATATGTCATGGAGTTACTAGAAGAAATATGTATGACCGTTTGAAATGTTAGTTTGGTTATCACTCTTGGTGGATGGATGATACTGATGAGCCCCGATAAGGGCGAAACAGTCTGTCTATCAATTTCCATCGATTGTGATAAACAAATTAACATTTCGAACAATTACCGTCTGGGGTAGATGTTGATATTTCGATGCTTCGTGAACTCTTATAACCAGCTCCGCTAGGAGGTTTGTTTGATTAGTTTCAAATAAATGTCCTAGTTCACTTCATTTTATTGCCACGAACGTGTGTCGTTAACACGAAGAATTCTGTTTTCCATATATATATATATATATATATATATATATATATATATATATATATATATATATATATATATATATATATATATATATATATATATGTATATATATATATATATATATATATATATATATATATATATATATATATATATATATATATATATATATATATATATATATATATATATATATATAATAGTCCCCAATAGGTACAAATGGTATCGTCAAGAAAAAAATTCGAATTGTGAAAATCGCTAATATCTTCTGGAAACTGCCCTGCGTTATTGTCAATTAATATTTGATCAAAACTGCGCAGGCGCTCATACACCTCTGGTGGCGGCGAGTTGTGGAACGATATGTGCACAATATGCGTCCATCCGTCTTTCTCGCAGAGTGAAAAATGGATTGAATAAAAAATTGGACAAATTAACAAAGCAGCATGCCGATAAACCTCATGTCATTAGTTTCAGCAGGAAACATTATACTGATGGGCTGGGCTCTAATGCCAAATGAAAATTAAACAATACATTGCTGATCCTTCATAAATAAGAAATTATCGGTATATTACACAAGTTTTCATATCCATAACAACTAAACCTGAGAGTACTTCAAATTCCATAACCTTGTTAGTAAATGAAATTATCCCTTTTGTATAATTCGCTGTTATCCGATGTTCTGATTATTCCTTCACATTAAACTTCACAGAGGTTCTGCTTGATTAGCCTCAATCTGTCACTTCCTTCCAAAATTTTATTCTGTTTACAATTTATAAGGAATTCGCATATGTCTTTCCTGAAACTGGAACAACCTGTTATTGTCTTTAATTCCCCAAAAATATATACTACTACTACACAGCGGTAAACACAAACTGAAAAAAATTATTTCAAAGTTGCGGACGACTTCTTAATTAATGATAAAAAAACATTCATCTATTTTCTGATGAATTTTTTCAGTTATTTATTCCAATATATATATATATATATATATATATATATATATATATATATATATATATATATATATATATATATATATATATATACAAGGTGATTCACAGTGGATGGCACATAAGACGTTTCTGGTGAACAACGGATCACAACAAACCTCAACCGAAATTTCGATATCATAGTATTTCTTAGCTCAAAGATATCACAGTTTTTAGAGGTCTTGATTTCCGACGAAAAAACATTAAAATAATTTTCATTTCGAAAACGGTAACAGATAGGGAAATATTATGAAAAATTGTTGGAGATTCTGAAAATAATATTATATACAGGCTGTTCCATTTGGAAAACCAAAGTTGCTACTACTTTCTAATAGAAGTGGCAACACCGCATTACCAAAAATATTTTAGTTGGGTAGAGAATGTTCGATTATGCTTCAAATTGAATTTTCAAAGTGATCCGTTGTATGGTTCATCAGAAACGTCTAATATGCCATCCACCATGAATCACCCTATATATTCTAAGTTGTTCTCGTTTAGTTTTTTGGTTTTTAGCCAAATATGTAATACCAAACATAGCTTAAATATACCTAATTACATATATAACATATTGGGATATCCGTCAACTGATAAATAATTATACGAATTTAGTATTCCAAGTTCCATATTTTTCAATATGGAATCACATTAAATTTCGATAAATTCCAATTGTAAATTATCATCAACAGTGTTTCAACATAAATTGATAGACGAGAAATGAATAGGTGAAACTGATTTTCCTATTTCTTGTAATCCTAAAATCTTTTTTATTTTCTAATAATATAATTTCACTCTGTGCTATTCTCGCTTTTACCCGCGATATTAAAAAATAGTATTGTAATTTTTAAAATATCTATATATTCCCAAGACATCATATTTTATTTTAAATGTCAAACTGATTAATTTATATATGAAATTTATCACTTTATGATACTTATAAGAACATATAATGTCTTGGGAAAAATGTTGTGTAGATTAAATTGAAAACAAATATTTTTATCCTGTAAGGAAATAATTTTGTTTCAATATTTGATACCAACCTTGGCGGACCACTAAATATGTATGTATATATATATATATATATATATATATATATATATATATATATATATATATATATATATATATATATATACACTTCGTACCACTTCGCTAAGTCTGATCTATTCAACTGCTGAATACTGCTCGTCGGCTTGGCTAAACAGTTCGCACGTGATAAAAGTCGACGTGGTGCTAAACCAAACGATGCGAATAATTTCTGGTGCTACTAAACCACTCCACTCCACTAGCTACCAGTCCTTAGTAACATCGAACCACCTGAAATACGAAGACGTAATATACTGATAAGAGAGTTTAAAAATATTTCTAACAACCCTGCCCTACCTATCCACCAAGACTTGATTGAATTTAGAAGACTCAAATCAGGAAATCCTCCTGTGAAGACTGCGCAACAACTCCTAAGTCAACACTATGACGGTGCTGAAACTTGGCGTACGAACTGGAGAAAAAATGTAAGTTACAGACTGTACCATCTACTTGAAACTCCAAACCCTCTAGCGGGCTTTCATCTACCAAGGGAAACATGGGTAGCACTCACTAAAATAAGGACAGATCATGGCCGATGTGGATGGAGCTTTCTTATACAAATGGAATATGATACCCGACCCTAGGTGCGACTGTGGTGCTCAAGAACAAACCATTCATCATATTGTTAACGACTGCCTACTCAGAAAATTTACTGGCACTGATGACGACTTCCTGAGAGCAACACCACAGGCTGTAGAATGGTTACGAAACCTAAGTGTGGAATTATGATGCTCAATATCTATTTTATCTCATGTTACTTTTATATTTACTTTTTTATGTTTATACACACTTATTATTATGTTTGTCTTGGTGTCATTGTTGAACTGTACATTTTTATTTTATTGTTGTTTGTATTTTAAATTGTAATTCCGTGTTACCTATATGTGTGTCATGCCATAAGCTAAATATATATATATATACATATATATATATATATATATATATATATATATATATATATATATATATAATCTATATATAAATAAAATAATAGGGTACTATTTATCTAACAACAAAGAAATTAGTCATGGGAAAAAATTAAAGATGTGGAGTGACAATGAGGATGATGTTGCTAATTTTTGCGGGGGAGACACACAATCGAACAATTTTGCACGTTTGTTTCAATATGTTGAAAAAGATTTGAAATTCTAAATAAATAAAAAATTTCATTAAAAACGGCTACTTCCATATAAACGAACTATACCGATAATTTTGCTCTACCTATTTAATATTTTCCCGCGACTAATTTCTTTGTTATTGTTTATTTACTCGTTCTTAGTTCTCGCGGATAGCATTAATCGCCTCCGTGGCAAAGTTTGACCAAATCTCCCATACCGGAGAGTTCAAACAATAAACCACAATGAGGGTTATTGTCTTCCGTATCAGAGGATTTTGTTTGTTGTACTATTTTCATCTTCAAATTTTCAATCCAATGCTTTGCTACGCCGTTCTGATGAGGACCAAAGAGTCCGAAACACGTGTCAACGGCTGCTTCCATATAAACGTGCTATACCGATAATTTTACTCCACATCTTTAATTTTTTCCCATGACTAATTTCTTTGTTGTTAGATAAATAGTACCCTATTATTTTTATTTTCAAACATTACGTAGGTAAAGGTTTCTTTGGTTTCCCTTACCATCTAATGATAACATTTTTGAATGTTAATATTAGACTGAATAGCATATAATAAATAATTAGCAAGACAAAGCAGCCTTATCTTTCCAATTTTTTCACATCAATAAATGTCAAAGAAATTTCAATTACGAATATCGTAGTGAAATGTCAACGTTTTAATAAAATCGAGTTTTTTAAGATTCAACCAGCCTGTTATTGCTAATAATTATCAAGAGATTAAAAATAGATCACAGGCAAAAACAATTCGAAAAAATAATTATATATATATATATATATATATATATATATATATATATATATATATATATATATATATATATATATATATATATATATATATATATATATATATATATATATATTTAATATATATATATATATATATATATATATATATATATATATATATATATATATATATATATATATATATATATATATATATATATATATATATATATATATATATATATATATATATATATATATATATATATATATGTTGTTGTACATATATGACGGTACTATGTTTCGATGTTCATTTTCAAATTTATGTAGATTTTCTTGAATTATTTTAAGCAGGTGCGGCATATGCACTTGAATCGAATCGAAAATCGATTAATCTCTTCATCATTTCATCTTTCCGCTCCCTAAAATCATAGTTCCTGGTTAGTATTCAATGACAGATGTGCTTCTAGAGCAGGAAAGGGTGACAACGATGCCCCTCGGCCTCATTGTTGTGGCACAAGGAGAAACGGAAAAATACAATCATAATGTATCAAGTGAAACATCATGAAATTCCTGCCAATCGTTTTTAATTGTCGAACGATGATAGATCAGTTTCCAATTGAAAAATTCATGTTGGATACTTCCGTGTATATTGTTTGTCGATGAATTGTTGACAATGAGGATGATATTGATAATATTTGCGGGGGAGACACACAATCGAACAATTTTGCACGTTTGTTTCAATATGTTGAATGTAATCGTGAATTAGAATCCCAGAAAAACAAAACGAAATGAAATTTTTTTTCTGAATATTGAGGTATACCTACCACCGATGTTGATTGAATATATCTCATCAACGAGCTTCTTATGAAATGGAGAGAATAGTTATTTATGTACCAAGAGCGTTATATAGATCCTAACGCCCGATGGGCGTTAGGATCTAGTAACGCACGTGGTGTATACAAGATTTTATTTTTCACGAAAAAATTATTTCATTTTAATGAAAAATCGATTTTAAAATCGGTTCATTGCTCCTATACTTTCCATTTTCCTTCTCATAGTAGGCATTTCATTTGTTGACATTTTGACGTTTGTGAATATTTTTGTCATCATATTTAGTGAATGTCATTGCTGCTTTCTTTTCGTAGTCTTATAGAAATAATGGAAATGAAAATTAATTTTCCCGAGAATATCATAGGAAATGCAGCCAAAGCTGCGAATAATTCATTGCCGGAGAAATCCAGAGTCGTATACGACAAGGATTATGAAGTATTTAATCAGTGGAAGTTGCTTCATTTCTCCTCGTACAATGAGCGGGCGTTATGATCCATAATTCCCGCTCATAACGCCCTAGGACATAATGAGTGTATTTATAGCAACCGTATGTGAGGTAAAATCAACAAATAATATACAAGTGAAAAATAAACATATTAAAACAATGATTTATAGAAACAATTTACACATCTATCAAATAAAATACGCATGATGCACTTTTCGGTGAAACTTCACCTTCTTCAGGTGCTAAATGAAAACTAAATATATTTCTCCATTATATGTAATGCAAGAAATAAATAGATGACAAATTGTGTAGAAAGGGTAAATAGATGGTTACGAATAATTAGTAAAATAGGAAAAAAACCATTGTAAACTGCTAGTCAGGTAGTTCCGCAATTTTAAAAATATTCAAAAGGGGGCTTGTAGTATGATCAATTTAGCTATTTAATAGGAGACCTAATTGTTTGTATTTATTTATCTTTAAAGATTCTAGAAAATTAAGTTTAATTCCCTCACTTTTAACATTCAATATTTTAAAGTAAAAATTGAATATGTGACTTTCTTGGATTGAATGGTTTATATTGAATGAATCTAACTTTTGATTAACAAAGCTACATTTGTGTTCCGAAATGCTGATAACTTTTGAAAGTACTACCAATGTGAAACTTATCACAATCACCATAATTAATTTTATAAACTCCTGGTTCATTGTTTTTGTGCTCTTTTGATTAATTACTTTTAACTTATTTCCAGTACGGTAAGCAATGTTGATGTGCCTAGAAAAAAAACTTCAAAATATGAAATGCTGAAAGTAAGGGAATTAAACTTAATTTTCTAGAATCATTAAAAATAGATAAATACAAACCTTCAGATCTCCTATTGAATAGCCAAATTGATCATACTTCAAGCCCCCTTCTGAATCTTTTCAAAATTACCGAACTATCTGACTAGCATTTTAGAATGGGGTTTTCCTATTTTACTTATTATTTGTAACCATCCTTCTATTTACCATTTCTATACAATTTGTTATTTATTTATTTCTTATATCCGATATAACGGAGAATTATAATTAGTTTGCATTTAGTATCTAAAGAAAGTGAAGTTCCACCGAAACGTGCGTCATGATGCGTATTTTATTTAATGAATGTGTTAATTAGTTTTATAAAGCATTGTTTTAATTTGTTTTCCCAATCAATCCAAAATTAAGATAAGATGTTTAAGAATTTATTGGATATGTTCTTCAATATATAGGTATATATATATATATATATATATATATATATATATATATATATATATATATATATATATATATATATATATATATATACAGGGTGTCGCACCGGGAACTGAATCGATCGATATAGAACAAAGTACTGATCAGAAAAATTTGAAAATTTAAAATATTACTAATGTCGGTGTGGCCAATCCAACCAAAAGAATTACAAACAGCTGGCACTTGCGCTTATACCGGAAGTCGATACCAACTTTCTTATTTCAAATAGAACACCCTATATATTTTAGGGTTTTCAAAAAGAGCATAAAATTCTGAGTCGAAAATGTGAAAATTACCCTATGCCGAAACCTAGCCGTTTCAGAGATATTTGACATTTTATAGAAAATTTGACGGTGCAACGGTTTACAAGAACCGATATAGCTTTCTTACCGTAAAAGATACTCATTTGCTTCTTGTCACATGAAAAGAACACAAGAAGAACTACGTTTTACAACTGAAATCAATTCAATAATATCATACCAAGTGTTCCGTTTTTGCGTTACATTTCGTCAACTTCAAACCGCGAAAACTTGTATTTTTTTACGTCAAGTTATGTAAAATTGAATTTTCTTTTTTCTGATATAGCATTGTGGGGGTTAAGGTTACAACTTTTCGAAATATTTGTGATTTTATTAGAAATTCATGAATTGTTGTAATCATTTCATCAAAATAGCCATGATTAGAAACAATCAGTCATTATCTTATGGCAAAAAATGTCAGCATGTTTAAATTATACCAACGAAAACTTTTTAATTTGTTTATTGTGATAAAGTAATAACAAGAACTTGCAGCCCATTTAAACTCACAAAAATTTTATCTTCTTAGGAAATCTGTTTCCTTTAATCCTTGAACCATATGGAATAAAAACGGATGAAACTTATGTTTTAATAAGATTCTTGTGAATTGAATCCAGAGCAGCTTGTCTTAATGACATCCTTGGAAATGCATGAAAATATCTCAGAATGACTATTTCCATGTTTTCGTCATAAACAATAGGCTTTCTTCTTTGAATTTTTGCCTTGACAGAGCCAAAAATTTTCCAGTATGCGTTTTACAGTGTTTGGTGACGGTTTCTGTCTTTCTGGATATCGACTAGCAAATATGCTGCAAGTTTTTGATATTACTTTATTACATTCTCCATAAATAATAAACAAATTTAAAAAGTCTTCGAGGGTATAATTTACACGGGCTGGCATTTTTTGACATAAGATAATGACTGAATGTTTCTAATCATGGCTATTTTGATGAAATGATTACAACAATTCATGAATATCTAATAAAATCACAAATATTGTAAAAGTTAACCCCCACAATGCTATATCAGAAGAAAGAGAATTCAATTTCATATAACTTGACGTAAAAAAATACAGGGTGTTCCATTTGACCTAAACAAGTTTTCGCGGTTTGAAGTTGACGAAATGTAACGCAAAAGACGGAACACTTGGTATGATATTATTGAATTAATTTCAGTTGTAAAACGTAGTTCTTCTTATGTACTTTTCATTGACAAGAAGCAAATGAGTATCTTTTACAGTAAAAAAGTTATACCGGTTCTTGTAAACCATTGCACCTGTCAAATTTTCTATAAAATGTCAAATATCTGTGAAACGGCTAGGTTTAGACATAGGGTAATTTTCACATTTTCGACTCAGAATTTTATGTTCTTTTCGAAAACCCTAAAATATATAGGGTGTTCCATTTGAAATAAGAAAGTTGGTATCGACTTCCGGTATAAGCGGAAGTGCTAGCTGCTTGTAGTTATTTTGGTTAGATTGGCCACACCGACATTAGTAATTATCTAAATTTTCAAAATTTTCTGATCAGTACTTTGTTCTATATCGATCGATTCATTTCCCGGTGCGACAACCTGTATATATATATATATATATATATATATATATATATATATATAAATATATATTTATTAATATATTTATATATATATATATATATGTATAAATATATATAGGTATATAGGTATATATATATATATATATATGTATAAATATATATAGGTATATATATATATACATGTATAAATATATATTTATATATATATATATATATATATATATATATATATATATATATATATATATTTTATATATATATATATATATATATATATATATATATATTATATATATATATATATATATATATATATATATATATATATATATATATATATTTTATATATATATATATATATATATATATATATATATATATATATATATATATATATATATATATATATATATATATATATATATATATATATATATATATATTAGCACTTACAGTTTTCGATAGAGTGATTTGACAATATATTATTTTTTTACTGGACTGCACTAGAGACTGTATTAGAATTGAAAAAATATCAGCTATCTTAAGATATTGTAATACATCAATCAACACAATAGAAGAAAACTTTATCGGATTTCTTGCTGTCACTGAGATGACTGAAGAATATTTAACTAAAACAATACTGGGAGAGCTAGAAAAAAATTTCATAGATATTCAAAACTGTCAAGAATATGACAATGGTGCAAGTATGCTAGTCGTAAATAGTTGAGTTAAAACTGGAATATTAAGTATAAATTCTAAAACATTTTTTATACCATGCGGTTGTTATGGCTGGAATTTGCAGTTGGTAAAGGAAGCAAATTCTTTTGTGGTAGCAAAAACATTTTCTGTTTTTATTAAAAAATTTATTCTCTATTTTCAAGTTCCAGCAGACGCTGAAATTCTACGAGCGTGAGGAAAATCAACAGAACTCGCACGCATTTCAATTCGTAAAGAGTCACATTGCCAAACAGTGCGGAAAAAACCCTGCTATTCCATTTCCGCACGGTGCGGAAAATTATTTCCACACGGTGCGGGAAAATTAATTTTCCACACTAAAATGTGTGTGGAATTTTCTGCCCGCTCGTAGAAAATAGTTAGTTATGTATCAAGGGCGTAAATAAAGCGTTTTTTGCCCGATGGCGCAAGTTGTTTTCCGAGACCGCAGGTCGAGGAAAACAAGCGACTGAGGGCAAAACACGCATTTACGCCCGTGATGCATACAACATTTTTTGCACGACCTTAAAAGTAATAAATTAAGAAGTATATTTTACGATGATTTTGATAACAATAATGTTCATAGAGATATTCTTAAAATCATCTAAGCTGTTGTTTAAAATAATTATAAGGTATCCTTGGAAACACGCATCATATTTTATAACTAGCGTCTAAATAAATCCAACTGAAGCGTCAAATTAAATTATTATTGTATTATATTTGATTTTTAAATGGAAGAACAAATAAGTTATAGTGATGAAGAGTTTTTGTGCACTCCACCAGAAGTATTGTAATGTTTATTTAATAAAATATTAGTTATATGCTTCTCTGTTCTACAAAATTTCAATACCGGGCAAAAAAAGTTTTTTTCGCCCTAGGGCAAAAAAAAGTTTTTCAGCCCTAGGGCAAAAAAAGCCTTCTTTACGCTCTATTCGTAGGGCAAAAAAACAGCATTTTATGACCGGTCGTGCAAAATAGTTATTTATGTATCAAGGGCGTAAATAAAGCGTTTTTTGCCCGATGGCGCAAGTTGTTTTCCAAGACCGCAGGTCGAGGAAAACAAGCGACTGAGGGCAAAACACGCATTTACGCCCGTGATGCATACAACATTTTTTGCACGACCTTAAAAGTAATAAATTAAGAAGTATATTTTACGATGATTTTGATAACAATAGTGTTCATAGAGATATTCTTAAAATCATCTCAGCTGTGGTTTAAAATAATTATAAGGTATCCTTGGAAACGCGCATCATATTCTATAACTAGCGTCTAAATAAATCCAACTGACAAATCTATTTGAATTAGATGACATTTCTAAAACTTTTACTCTAAATAATTGCAGTAATTTTAAGATTGAAGTAAATATTGGCAAAAAATAGTATTGTAATGTTTATTTAATAAAATATGAGTTATATGTTTCTCTGTTCTACAAAATTTCACTACCGGGCAAAAAAAGTTTTTTTCGCCCTAGGGCAAAAAAAGTTTTTCAGCCCTAGGGCAAAAAAAGCCTTCTTTACGCTCTATTCGTAGGGCAAAAAAACAGCATTTTATGACCGGTCGTGCAAAAAGAATATTACCGCACTGTTATTTTCTAATTGCTTAGCAACTGCCCACTATTCTGGAATCTTGAGCTTTGCGCATAGAAAACAGGTCAAAATAGTGTCACATTTACAACGATCGGAGAAAAAATTATTGCAGGTACCTAAATAGACAAAAAGAACACATTTCAAGAAGGGCTAATAGAAGTGGATTTCCCAAATTGGTACAATAAAATGTTCTTAAATCATAATTGCTGGAATACGCTAAATATAGGAGAATATATCAAGTCAATATGGTCGTTCAACAAGATTTCTTTTGCATTATGATTGAGTTTTAAAATTTCTAATGATTCTCAGACTGGTCGATCGTTCAAGACAAGATTTAAAGAACACCAACAATCTTTTTTGAAAAATGAAACGTATTCAACGTTTTCAAATCATTGCCGTGAAAACCACCACCCGTTTCCACAAATAGATAACTTTCAAATTATGCACAAATTACCGAAAGGAGCCAAACTTAGAATCATTAGGAATTTTTAAACTCAATCATAATGCCAAAGATATCTTGCTGAACGACCATATTGACTTGATATACTCTCCTATATTTAGTGTATTCAAGTAATAATGATTTTACTGAAAACATTTTATTGTACCTATTTGGTAAATCCACTTATATTAGCCCTTCTTGAAATGTGTTCCTCTTGTCTTTGGGTACCTGCAATAATTCTTTCCCACCCGTAAGTGGAAATTTATAATTATGTATTCAGTTCTTAACTCAATCTGCCCGATGATGGTCATGATGCAATCACAGTGTTATACTTTTCAAAGTATTTTTGTGATAATAAATGTAGTAAATTCAAGTTTTGTTTTTGTTCTTCACTTTTAAATTTAGAATTGATTTGTTTTATCTGATTTTGTGTAGTGTGCGCTATACTTTGTTTTTATGTGAGTTTAAAATATTTGATATTTTGCCATTTAATTGTGGAATATAAGGTAATATTGTTTTTGTCATCAGTTTCTTTGTTTGATTTTTATAATGTGTTGTAAAGTTTATCAATTCTATTTTTTTAAATTTTCTAAATAAGCAAATAATAATACTATGCAGACTAATTCAAATATATACAGATATATATATATATATATATATATATATATATATATATATATATATATATATATATATATATATATATATATATATATATATATATATTTATATATTTATACCAATTCAAGTAACGGTGTGTTTAGGTTATATTATTATTAACGTAAGGAGTTTAGACCTATAATAATATTAAATCGAAGTTGATTATGTTTTTTTCTACCTAGCTTTCGAAACTATTTATTCCACCCTCAGGGTTTAAAACATTGAGGTTAATGATTATACTTAAAATTCCCCTTTGATTTGGAGGAATTTACATTGCCTAAATTCCCACGGTTCTTTAGTTTCTAAAAACTAGCTGAGTAAAACGTTAAGGTTCTGAAAATGATAGTTTGCTCGGGAAGTCTTGAAATATCCAACTTCTAGCATCAACGGGCACGTAGAAAGGAAAAAGAATTTCTAAATTGTGTCGGATCTGAAGTCCCAATAAATATAGCGCAAAGGGTAGTAATATTGGAAATAATTAGATAATGGGTAGTTTCCGGAATCCCATTTTAGTTGACGTTACGGCTGCCAGAACGCCATGTGAGAGTTGAAAATCTAGTGATCTGGGTACCTAATTCAATTATGATGGGATGTACAGATAGAAAATGCAAAAGGCAGAGAGCATCAGGCAATTCCGACGATGCGGTCGAGGTGAACGGGACGGGGTAGCGCTGCCGGGAATTACAGGGATGAAACAGGATACTTGACTGATTCTGAATTATTAAGCAAATCGCTATGGACATAATTATAAACCAGATATAGAAGAAAATATGATAGACAAAAAGTTCGTTCAATCACAAAAAAAATCGCAATATAGCGTTTCAACTAACAAACTTCAATTGGAGCTACCAGTGTAAAACACAAATCACTTCTTTCGCGAAATAATATCAATTGAGATGCGGAGCCGGATATAATATTGAAACCATATTAATAATAATATTTCAATAATCCATTGAAATAAAGTCTTGAGTGTATACAATTAAAAGCGATAGCTTACATGGATAGAAGTATCAGAAATTTTGAAATTAGAATTTCAGAACATAAACGTAGTTTTGACAATAAAATATAAGACCCCCATTATCATGCAATTATTGGAATTTACTAATTTAGCTGAAACTTTGAAATAGGAGAATTACAATTAAATTTTCTTGAATCTTTACAAATCAATAAATTGAAGTATTCTCCTCAACAGTCAGGTACAACTCTCAAATACTCCCTTTTTAAAATGATCCAACATGTAGTTCCTTGTAGTGCTTCGCATTGAATTCCCTAAAAATATTTCACATGGGTTCCTATAGATAATTGTTATTTTATATATATATATATATATATATATATATATATATATATATATATATATACAAATAAAAGGTGTCCTTCCTTAGACAACATCTCTGCAGAAACAATTAAAGAAATCTCTGACGAGATTTGTTCTCAACTTTGCTACATATTAAATATGATTATACTACAAGGAACTTGCCCAATAGAATTCAAACTAGCAGTAATAAAACCAATATTTAAAAAAGGTAGCAAATATAGACCAATTTCAATCATAAGTAACTTCGCAAAAATGTTTGAGAAGATTTTGAAGGTGAGGTTGGATTCCTTCTTGGAAAAATATAATATATTATCTAACAAACAATATGGCTTTCGACACAAAAAAATTGACAGAAAACGCAATAGTTCATATAGTAACCAAAATGTATGAAGCATTAGATAAAAACCAACCAGCTATAGCTGTTTTCCTGGATCTTGCAAGGGCCTTCGATACTGTGGAACATCTACAGTTATTGGAGACATTGCAGGATGTAGGAATAAGTGGAAATCCACTCAAACTTTTTCAATCTTATCTAATGAATAAAACACAATGCTTCAAAATAGAAAATGAATACAGTTCTTTCGAATACCTACAGTGTGGTGTCCCTCAAGGAACAATACTCGGACCGATATTATTTATTTTATACTTGAATAGCTTATTCAGCATCGAATCAAGTGCAGATATCGTAAGTTTCGCGGATGATACTGTACTTTTTTACGTTGATAAAAGCTGGAATGGATTGAAGGAGAAAATTGAAGTTGACCTAAGACTAATCATAGATTGGTTCAACTACAAGTTACTGACCATAAATTTTGATAAGACAGTCTATTTGCCCCTCACCAGCTATGAAAATTATCTCCCTGATTATAAGGTTATCACCATAACAATGATTGACGGAAATTCAATCAACATAAAAAACTCAAATACGATTAAATACCTGGGGATAATTATTATTGATAGTCATCTTCGATGGAATGACCACGTCAAATACATGACTCGTAGCCTGAGATCACTTCTAGGGAAATTTAAATATTTAGCACAGATTTTAGAATTGAGTCAACTGAAAACAATTTATTATGCCTTTGTCGACTCTATGGGATAACAGGCTGGGGGGGAGTAGCCACATGTCATTCGAATAAGCTGATCATAATACATAAAAGATTTTTGAAAATAATTCATAGAAAACCGTTCACTTACCCGACAGAGTTATTGTACCAAGAAACACAATAATTAGTCTTAAGAAAATTATTTTTCTTTAAAGTAGTATGTTTTATCTACAAGAACAGAGACTTTATCAAAATACGTCAATTGGAATGTACTACAGAATTCAGATATAATGATTCCACCAGATATGAGACTTCTACTGCGAATAAAATTATAGGTATAAAGTGTATAACATTTTTGGGACCCAGATTTGTGAATGCTTTGTATAAGAGTGTTCCAATCTGTAGCTCGAACTCCTTTTTTCACTTTAAAAGGGAAGTCAGAAAGTTTCTGCTCACTGATGGAGCTATAATTAAGGAGTTTTTTCTTGGTTGAGAAGTTGGATTTGTTATGCCATTCAGAGGATTTTTATTTTTTATTTTTCATTTTAATTTTGTTATTATAAGATACTATAGTTCATTTAAGTTAAAATAAGGATAGATGTAAGCATTCCCACCGACAGCAAGATATAGCTTTGTGGGTTTAATTTTAGTTTATTGTAAATTTTGATTTCAATAAACATTATTATTATATATACATATATATATATATATATATAAATATATATATATATATATATATATATATATATATATATATATATATATATATATATATATATATATATATATATATATATATATATATATATATAAATGTTTGTATCTATAGAATATCATTGTTTAGTCAGCATCTGATGAAGAAGTATCACTTCGAAACTAATCTTTATTCATCCAGTATGAATATATACAATTTTGTTGGATAAGTCAGTATTGAATCAACAAAAGAAAAAGAAATGCGTATGAATAATCTACTAAAAAAAGAAAAAATTTAAATAACAAGAGAAAATAAAGTTACAATTTCATATTAGTTTCGAATTAGCCTTTATCTTACTGTGTCTATTATGATTCAATTATGATTCAATTGGAATGTTATGTTTATTTTATTGGCGTATGAAGAAATTCACAAAATGAGGATGATCAAATTGATTATATAATCCAATAGTTGATTGTTAACTTTTTGAGTTTTTATCGTCCATTTGAAGTACTATAATAGGAAATTCCAAGAAAAAATTGTATTCTCCAGGACGGCCCTGTGAAGGGAAAAGACATCAGCAGAATGACTCGATGTGATTAGACTGAGTGTTTGTAGCAGTTGTGCTCTATTGCAAATGGCGAATACGATCAAATAAATTCGTTGACTTGACTTTATCTGAAAATGATTAGGGGAGTAGATACTCATCTGTCATTAAAATCATTGTATTGTTAATATATGACTTCTTTATTCAATTTCCATTTAGCTCAATTACTTCATTCTAATTATTGATATCGTATATTTAGTAACGCACATACAATTTTTATTATTGTAAGATTTCATAAAATTTATAGCAGCAATGAACATGTTTTAATCATATAGATCTTTTATAAGTTTAGCGATGAAAAGAAGAATTGCATTTCAAGCTCAACGCTACAATGAAAATAATAGGTATTTGATGTAAATTTTCATATCAATTTTCCAGATTCAAGTATTCCTTGAATAGCTATCGTTATTGAAAGAGCTGTTCATTGAAAATGAATCAAGAATTCTCACAAGCTACCGCAGAAAATATCTATCATATATGTATGTATATATATATATATATATATATATGATGTCCCAAAAGCGGACATCCAAACACAAGGAGGTGATAGATATATTGTCATGCGATTATTGATGATTCAAAAGGAATTCCCGTTTTTGGGTTTTTTCTAAACATCGATTAATGCACTAAATTTTCATATCAATTTTCCAGATTCAAGTATTCCTTGAATAGCTATCGTTATTGAAAGAGCTGTTCATTAAAAATGAATCAAGAATTCTCACAAGCTTCCGCAGAAAATATCTATCATATATGTATGTATATATATATATATATATATATATATATATATATATATATATATATATATATATATATATATATATATATACATGATGTCCCAAAAGCGGACATCCAAACACAAGGAGGTGATAGATATATTGTCATGCGATTATTGATGATTCAAAAGGAATTCCCGTTTTTGGGTTTTTTCTAAACATCGATAAATGCACCTAGTAAAATTAAAAAATTAATAGCAGCGATATCATTATTTACTTGTTGCTATTTGTTGCGACCCCGGCACAAAAAAAAATTCATCAAAATAGGTCCAGTAGTTTTGGAGGAGAAGAATTACAAACGTACGCACACCGGCATGTTATCTCCACTTTATATATATAAATATATATATATATATATATATATATATATATATATATATATATTTATATATATATATATATATATATATATATATATATATTTATTACCTATTTTCTTTACGGGTCGTTGAATTATTTTATTTTTTTATTAACGGGTATTCGCTTCTATGTTAGTGGTTAATAATGAATAACCTTCACTAGCTGAAAATAATATAGGTGAACAGTCATTGGCTTGCGAGTGTACTCGGACACAGTTCAAGTTTTTCGTGCTAGTAAAAAGTGGAGGTTCGAAAGCACCAGTGAAAGCAATTACAGCCCAAACGTTAAAACGTAATAAACAATAAAATATATAAAGAACGTTGATATCTAAAAGAACCTACCAAACCCAAGAATACAACATAGCTAAAAATATATGAATCTATATTTTTATATATATATATATATATATATATAAACTCATTTTAGTTTCTTTATAATCAATTGTTCCTTCGAATTTTTTTTTCTTTCTTTGTAGCAGTAATTTTTCCAAAAGCCTTCAGTGAAATTTGCACCAGCCTTCTCAGAAATTATTCGAAGATATGTCGTAATGTTCTAATATGCGGATATCAAGACAAACTTATTATTTGGATTTAAATTAAGTATATATATATATATATATATATATATATATATATATATATATATATATATATATATATGTATATATATATATATATATATATATCAATGTTGATAGCTTGTGAATTTAAGAATACCCGCCTAATTACTCACGACGAATTCAGTCGGCAATTCTTCCACATAAAGAACTACTTGTATAAATCCCATCCGTTTCAATTTGTTCGAAATAACGAAATCCCCATTTTCTTTAATTCCATCTCCGAATTCACTTGATTAAATTTGGTTATTAGGCGCCGTCCTCAAAGTTGTCGCACTTTTAAAATTTATAGACCGTCTTACTCACTAGTAAACAACGAAAGTAATTTATAATGGCTGCCTTCAGCCGAGACGACTCGACTAAGTGTACCCGTAGAACTACAACCCCACGCTCTTTTCTGCTCCGGATGATTAAGTAATGAAATGCCTAATTTATTATCTTCTTAGTTACCCGCCTCTCGCGCCAGCTAATGCCAATTCTACTGATTCTTCCCTTTTAATCTGTAAAATTTGCGCTTAATTGAAACTTTTACTAATTGGGTTTTGGTTACGGACGATTTTTCAAAGAAGATATGTTGGGTTTATTGATTCTTCTCATCTTTTTCATAATTCGATTGTTCCTTACGTTCCTCAAAAAAAAAAAAAATATATATATATATATATATATATTTTTATTTGAAATGTTGTTGCCTGTGAACTATTTTTAACTTTTTGATAAAAGCACAAAAGTTTTAGAAATATACAAAGATCAAAAACGCAGAGAAATTTTAGAAATGTTACATATTCAAAAAAATTTAAATAAAGTCGTAAATGATAGAACAGATATAAAACATTTAAGTTCAATATACGCAGATTTAATTCTTTAATTTTTCTAAAGAAACAACATAAATCAAAACAAAATAATTCAGCAAACAAACTCTAACCATAACAACTCATCTTCTTAGACAAAATCTAAACATCTAGAATTTTCAATTTTTCAAACTCAAAATCAAAATAATTTGAACCTATTTCGAACATTACGTTGGTAAAGGTTTGTGTGGTTTCCCTTGCCATCTAATAATAACAGATTTGATTGTTAATATTGGACTGAATAGCACGTAATAAATAACAGAGAACGGCCAGAGCCAAAAAATTTTGATGAAACATAGTAGTCTTTTTTAACTATTCAAATTTTTTCAAATCAATAAATGTCAGCGAAAATTCAATTTTTCAAAAGTTTTGAAAAAGCCACGAATGTCGTGGCGAAACGTCAACTTTTCAATAAAATCGAGGTTTTTGAGATTCACCAAGCCTGTTATGGCTAATAATTATCAAAAACTTCTCAGTAACAGGTACCATTAATAAATTTTTTTTAGGTATTCGACGCTAGGCGAAGGAAATAGTTTAAAATAGTAATAAGGATGTTTACAGAATATTGTTCTTTTTCGAGTAAAGTGCATAGAAGCATACTATAAATTCGTTAGGATTTACGTAAAGTGATGTACAATATATTGTACATCGTGAGCGAAAGGGTTAACTAGAAACTATTATGACGTCCATGAACGTAACCAACTTTTTCACATGAGAAAAACTATCCACCCAAACAGAATCTCCCAAGACGACTATAATTTTTAAATGTTCCTCATGGCCCATTCTCATAACTTCATAGCGCAATAGCATTTTAAGCAGGATATCAGCAAGGGAATAGAATTCACATGGCTCGGTTGAAGTTCCCATGTCAAGTTTGGTAAGAGCAGTGGGTTTCGTTCGACATAACACGATGTGGCGGGGCGCGCCGCACAAACAATGCTGTGTGACACCCCGAGCCACCCCCTGGGGGTGGACGGAGACGTTTAATCTATTACGCGGCGCTTGGACCCCTAGGGAAACATGGGAAAACTATCTAATTAGATATTCTTCAGATAGGGATGGTATCATAAAAGAGTGATGGGATTGAATATAGAAAATTTTTAGTCGTATTTTCCCCGAAAATAATAGACTTATACAGTGTATCGAAAGTCAACTGTCAGGCGTGGCAGTAGTTTTTTTATCCGTTTCAGAACTCCTGTACCGCGCTTTTGTCACCTTATCTACGTAGATAATTCTAGTTTATATATATATATATATATATATATATATATATATATATATATATATATATATATATATACATATATATATTTATATATATTGGCATCTTCAGCGGTTTCCAGCAAACCAAATGAACTTAAATTTGGTATCAGGGGTTGTTATAGAGGCAAAGAGAAAGTACTTAAATTTAAATGAATTTTCCAATCGCCGCTATTTTTACGTAGATATTTTTTGTTTATTTATATTTTATTATATATTTTGTTATTTTAGAAAATTCCACAAGCTTCTGCAGATTGACTTGACATTTGGTATGTGGATTGAGTTCATGTTAAATTACGGTCCTTTGTGAGTTTCAAATTTTTTCTTCCATAGTGCTGCACTTTGTGGAGACTATTCCGTTCGAATCGTATCTCGACCTGCTTCGCCATCATTATACTTTTCACTTCGAAAATTTTTTGTTGTTAAATAAAATGTATTATTTTTTATATTATGGTTTGCTATTGAAACGTGGTTCTTCACGCGAAGCACATCGCAATTTTTTTTCAATAGAATAAGTTATTTTTAAATTTTTGCACTTCACGCGAAAAATACAACCTTATTCATGAAGCTCTGCTGCTCACGTTTTTTTTACTATTAGTAGGTAGTCTAATAATTTTAACGTATACAATATATTTTCAAATATTTTCCATTTTTAACTGAAATATAGATGAAAGTTTTGTTTCGTAAGTGATGAAAAATTCAATAGTGTCATATCAGTACACTATACCACTCGTTCTACATTATACTCCGGCGTTTCGTCAAATAAACTGGCGTCGTCAGTAATTAACTAAAAAATAGTTTCCTCAACTCCAACTTTGTTGACAAAGTGTGAGTAGAGAGTCAGAGAAACGTTTGTCAATTTAAAAACTTAGCTGGTTTATCGTTGTCATTTTGTTCACAGTTGAAATAATCAGAAAATAATGATATTTGAAGTTTTCTAAGTCCCTAAACATATTTGCACACCGAAAAAGTTTCTGCTGTAGTGGTTCTTTTATCTCAAGGGACCTACATTTAACACCGGTTCCGAAAAGTCAATGGGCATATACAACACCCAAGAGTACAGTGAGGCTCGAACCCACGGTCCTTGGTATAAAGTTTACTGCTGTGCTACCGAGGCCTCTTTATTTTGATGGTTGTTAATATAGCTTGTGTCAGTCTGATGCAGACATTTTTTCCTTAGTACATATTCATCATTTCAAACTATTTTTAATTTATTAATCCTCATATATTAATATCTGTGACACTGTTCCATAGAAATTCTTATTATTTCATATGAAAAAATTTTTATTATATAATATTTATATTATAATATTTTTCCTTTAATTGACTATGTAGTTGTTTGGAAAATTCTTGCATCCTGATGAAACTCAAGAAACATCCTATTATTACAAAAAAATGTAGAATTTGTATTCCATATCGAAATAACTCCTGAAATCGATATCGTGTTTT
>JARQZK010004333.1:485000-510000 GCA_030704885.1 Cynegetis impunctata
GAAATTTTGTTTATGAAAAAACATTTTCAGGTTTTCGGAAGGTTTGCCCAAGTATGTGAAACTGTTAAATACTCTACTTTTCTCGGATATAATTGGGTAAACTTCTGAAATTGCCATTTTGTATTTTTTCCTCTGAATGAGGCTGTCAATCATATTGGGTGAATAATAGTATATTACATACCGAGGTGGGAAGTGTTACATTACTGTCGAGAGAGTTAGTGCGCGTAGCGCCGAAGTGAACTAATATCTCGAGACAGTGATGTAACTTTCCACCGAGGTTTGTATGCTATTTTATTTACAACTATAATCTTCTAAACAAAAATTCGGAAAAAAGCAAATTTTTCATTATTTTTTCTCAAACGTCAACAATAAAATTACAAAGACAACCATAGAATGATGATGACAATTAACAACAAATAACTTATTTTCCCAATAGTGAGTAGGCGGGTGTTTAATAAACACTTCAAATTTGTCAGCTCTTGTCAGTGTCCGGACCGTGTAATTTAATTTTTTTATAAAATGTCGGATATAGAGCTGGAGTGCACACCGCCAGACATAAAGGAAGCAGCGGAGAAAGCTGAAGAAAATCTTATGCCCCAAAAAAGTAGACCGAGGTATGATAAAGCATATAATACGTACAGAGATTGGTGCGCCAAAAAAGGGGTCACAAAAGCTGCATCGGAAATAGTATATTGTATAATTAGTGGGAAAAGCATAATATTCCCAAACGACTGTGATAATTACCAGACGAGGAGCGTAGCGACGAGTTTGGTAACACAGGAGTTCGGGAATATGCTTTTCCCACGAATTATACATACTATTTTTTCTCCGATCGTTGATTTACATTTAAAAAATTAATTAATTAAAAAATATTTCATCCAAGATGTAATCAAGTAAGTTTAAATAGGTTTCTCTATGTTCGTATTGAAATATAGAAGTAGTACCCATGGATATTACTCTGTTATGACAAAAGTAAAATAATTTTAAAGCTGGTTTTGTTTGATTCGTTGTATTTTATAAGGAATTAAAAAAGAATTAGTAAACATGAACACTGATAGTGATTATTTGTTGTCTTGCACGACTCCGGAACTAGTAGAAGCCGCGAACGGGGCTTCACTTAATTTACTTCCGGCGAAATCCAGAGAGAAGTATGAACTTGCCTACCAACGCTTCATGAATTTTTGTAGAAAAAACAGTGTATCCTTTTCTGAGAATATACTGATGGCGTATGTTGCTGAATTGGCTAAAACAATGAAATCTTCGACGTTGTGGGCACATTATTCCATGCTTCAATCAACTTTGTCTGTTAAAAATAATATTAATATTGCCCAGTACCAAAAACTGAGAGCAGTTTTAAAACGTCAAGCTACAGGATACAAAAAATGTAAATATTAACAACAATTATAAAAATTAAAACCATACTTTGTTTCATTTTAATGTAATAATCCATTTGTTACATTACCGCACGCTACAGCAGTGCGGTAAGAATATTACCGCACTGTTATTTTCTAATTGCTTAGCAACTGACCACTATTCTGGAATGTTGAGCTTTTCGCATAGAAAACAGGTCAAAATAGTGTCACTAACATCGTTCTTGCCTACTTCAGTGAAATGGCTAAGACTAAGAAATCGTCAACCTTATGGTCTACGTATTCCATGATAAAAACAACCTTAATTATCAGAGACAAGGTTGACATATCAATTTATGGAAAATTAATGGCTTTTTTGAAAAGGCAGAATGCCAATTATAAACCGAAGAAATAAAATACCTTTACCCAAGAAAATGTTGATATTTTCTTAGATGAAGCACCAGAAGAATTTCTTGTTCTGAAGGTTATTATTCTAACACTAATAAAATAGTTATTTTTATTAATATTTTCCAACATTTTAGGTTGGTTTGGTAATTGGCCTTTCGGGAGCCTGCAGATGTGATGAACTTTTTAAGCTGAAAGTCCAAGATATTGATATTTTGGAAAAAAAGATCAGCATCATCATTCCTCACACAAAAACATATCAAGCACGATCGTTTCTGATATTAAACACTAAATGGGTTGAAATTGTAAAGAAATATATGGAACTCCGTTCACGAATTCAAAATGAGAGGTTTTTCATGCAAATGAGATTTGGAAAAATTACCAATCAAGTCTTTGGACACAATTCCATATCGCAATTTCCGAAAAGAATAGCATCGTTTTTGAAACTAAATAACGTCGGCGAGTATACCGGGCATTGTTTTCGGCGTACAGCAGCAACTTTGTTCACAAACAATGGAGGAGATGTTCTACAATTAAAGAGATTGGGAGGATGGAAATCGAGTACCGTGGCGGAAGGCTATGTAGATACTTCGTTCTCCAATCAAACCTGCTCTCTGGCGAAACTACTTCCTCCAATCCTTCATCAGTCACCATGAAGAGTTCATCATCTGTGCCACAAGAACTGAACTTTTCAAGCAAAGAAATTACGCATGGGTTAATGGTTTCTGTAGCATCTCACAATAGTTCGATCATAACGATCAATTTCAATAATGTCAATAATCCCTAAATATATGTACATACAGAAATTATTGATCCTTTGTTTCAAAAGTTCAGTTCTTGTTAATTTTGTGTTTACTAATCCTAAAGAACTTAAGAAGTGCTAATGTTGTCAAGTGTGCTTATAAGTCTCAATAAAATCAAATAGGTAAATGAACTTTTTATTTAAAAAACTTAAAAAGACATCTTCTCTCAAAATAAACAGAAAAAAATCCTCTCATGGGTGGAAAATTTCCCACCCACGGGTGGTAAGTGAAAGTAGGTAATATGTCAGTTTCAGACTTTTTAAACGTCAGTAATGATGACATTACATATATAGTTGTAAATAAACATTATTTACTGTCATTTGTTTAATTATATGCAATTCCTTTCGAAGCTACTTTTCGAAAGGAATTGCATATAATTAAACAGATGGCAGTAAATAATGGTTATTCACCCAATATGATTGACAGCCTCATTCAGAGGAAAAAATACAAAATGGCAATTTCAGACGTTTACCCACATATCCGAGAAAAGTAGAGTATATATATATATATATATATATATATATATATATATATATATCTATATATATATATATATATATATATATAGGTATATATATATATATATAATTTCCGTAAATGATGGGTTGAACTACGGATTTTTAGCTGCAGAAAAGAGCTGAATTTCGGATATATTTTTCAGAGTAATGTGCATATCCTTTGCCACCTGCGAAATTACCTTCCCTACACTCGCTTGCCCAAAGTTTTAAGATGCCAAATTTCGACTGAATTCAACCAAATTTCTATATATTTTTTTGTGACTAGGAGCTGAGCGGTAGTAGATATCTTTTCAGACATAAGTCAAAAAATTTGGTGCACTAACTTTAGCAGGAAATATAATTTTGCAATTGGCGTGAATTAATAAAAGAACATACACCCTTATATTCTTAAAAATATTTCCAATAATCGTTGGAAGACTGCGAAAAAATAACTGAAAATCATCAAGTTCTCACGTAGCATATTTCCGCACATGCCGCGTTCTCCACAATCCGCATCCACATGGACACCAAACATGAGTTTTAATTTGCGAACAGCAGCGCTTTTACGAGCTACAGCGCGCGATAAATATTTCATCTTTTTGAAATATCGTGTACCGCAAAAGCGGACCCAATCAGGGCCACGTCCATAAATTTCGCCATTAGCGAAGAATTTTCACTCACTCCCGTGCTCCATAGGATAATAATTATAACTTCACGAACACATACGGTCTGTTCGCCACAAAATGTATGTTGTTTCAGTATGGAGAAATTATTCAGAAATTTGAATATATTCATGGGGTGTATCTTTGGTTTTTTTCATCTGCTTTGTAATAAGAGTGTATTATTCAACTTCGGAAAGAATTATACTTAAAATAAATTAGTGAATAAATAAATGAATTAATAAATAAATAATCAAAAAATTGAGCGAACCAAGAAATGAATAAATGTGAATTAATAGATAAACGAATAGATAAATAATAAATACATAAATGAATAATTAAATGAATGAAAGAAAGATTGAATTAACTCAGGAATGATTGAATGAATAGGTAAATAAATATATGTATATATAATAATAATAATAATAATACTTATTTTCAATGGTAATTGCTACACATTTCAGCTGTGAAAGCGTAACAAACAAGAATGGAAAAAGGCGAAATAACGCAAGTTAAAAAAAATCGAAGCATCATTTTCAATTCAAAGCTGATTTAACCTGCAATCAACATCAATCTTCTATATTTCTTGAAAGTTTTTGGATCTTGTATCTTTTGAAAATTATAAATGAGATTGGTAAACTCTAATACCGTTTGACCGATCGTGGCACATCTCAGTGTTTTCTGTGCAAAAAAATTTGTAGAACACGGGCTGGGTAGATGGTCTGGCGCGTTCGCCATTTCGCATTTTACAAATTGAGCAGCTGGAACGCGTAGCCAGGCATCTAATATATATATATATATATATATATATATATATATATATATATATATATATATATATATATATATATATATATTGATTATATATACATCTGTTGGTGACATAAAATACGGGGTGTCCCATTTGAGTTAAACAATTTAGTGCCGTTTAAAGATTGCAATTAATTTACCTTTATTTTTACACACCAAGTGTAAGATAGTCAATATTTCACAAGTGCGACATAAAGTTCGTTCCAGTTAGTAGGCTTTATCATTAATTTGGTTAAAAACAAGAAAACATCAGTTGAGAGTTTAAGTGTTAAAACTGATACATTTTCACAAAATACGAGATATTTCAAAAACCATAAGGTTTAGGTGAATCAAACTTTTTTGAAACTGACATTTGTTTTCATCACTAAGTTTTCCATATGCTGTCCATCCAAGCTGAATTCTTCTGGATATCTCCGCTCTCTGATTGTCCTTCTCAAACGATATTCTTTGTCCAAGATACACGTATTCATCTACGACTTTAATTATATTGTTGTTCTCGAGGTCTACATCTGTGACATCATCGGAGTTAGACATTATTAAAGACATCCTCCAGAGTTGTAGTGAATATTTTAGGGGATATTTTATCTCCTCGTCTCACGCCTCTCCATAAGTTCATTGGGTCAGTTCCCCCGAATACTTGGACTGTCATGGTTGCGTATATATATATATATATATATATATATATATATATATATATATATATATATATATATATATATATATATATATATAAAGTATCGAAAATTACCTAAAAGGAAAGTTTCCATCAAATTCTTTCCTTATTTAACCCCTTCCTGTTAGAGAAAATGCTCATAGTCTGTCGTTCAAGGTCGACTCTGAGTTGAGTATTCTGGATGATCTAAATAAGCCTGAACTTTGGCCGCGGGGTGTAACGATTAGGCGTTTCAAATTTTTTCGAGGCCAAAGAAAAACAGAAGGATCGAACAGTGATAAATAGCAGCCAGTCATGGAGGATTCTGAACCTTAATATTAGAAGCATAGGAAGAAAATTGGATCAGTTGGATATGTTTCTCTCATCTCTGAACTATCCGGAAATACTTTGTTTTACTGAAACGTGGCTGAGATCGTCTGATGTTTTGAAGCTCGGAATTCATAATTATGTAGTGGCGGATTCGTACTGCAGGGAGTCTATGAATGGAGGAGGTGTTTTAATTTTTGTTCGTCGGGACATTAACTTGTGACTTGTAACTTGTGATTGCGATGTATTCTTCGAGAGGTTTGAGGATCTATTATGTACTTTCAACTCCGAGACCTTGGTGACGGGTGATTTCAATATTAACATTAGAGACTCACTCAACATTAAATCTAGAAATTTTGTTGATATATATTCTTCCTATGGATTTGTTGAATGTTTCGAGGAGTGCTCGAGAACGCTGGGTGATTCGGGATCGCTCATAGACAATATATTCGTAAACTGGCGTTGCTCGTTCAAAGCTTTGACCATAGATAGTATGATGTCTGACCATTTAGGGCAGTTGCTAGAAGTTGGCTATAAGAACGATTTGAACCCCCATGATATTCAGCGGATAATATCAATCATTTCAAGTTTCTCGTTTCTCGGGAAAACTGGGAATGCCTTTATGGAGGGATAAGTGTTGCGGATTGTTTTTCTTTGTTCTTCAGTATCTTTAATTACATGTTTGAAGCGGCGTTTCCCCTTCAGGCTCATTATAAAAGGAGAAACACCAAAAACCCTTGAATAACAGAACAGATTGTCGAGGAGGGAAGATTTATCAGAGATTTATATAAAGTGAGTAGAACTGACAACACTGTGAAGGAAATTTATAATAAAATGAAAATAAATCATACAGAAAACATAGTTAATGCAAAAAAAAGATACGTAAGTAATTTAATCACCAATGCAGACAACAAATCGTCAGCCGTCTGGGGTGTTATCAGATCTAATATCCCAAATCGAGATAATCATAGAATACCGGATGTGATATTTGATGAAGAACACCGTTCAATCACAGATCCAATTGATAAGGCTAACAGTTTCAACTCTTATTTTGTTAATTCTGTTAAGGAACTAACAGATAAACTAAGAGTAAATAACAATTTTGGTTTCCAGATGCGAATCAATACTAATCTGATGTTTCTAACGCCGGTTACACCGTCTGAGGTTTTGGATGTTTTATTATCGGTGTCGAAAAAAGAATCATATGGCATAGACGGAATTCCCTGCAGAATTGTTAGACATGTGGCGGAGGACATTGCCTTGCCTCTGACGCACCTGGTTAATGAATCATTTCAGCAGAGTCACTTCCCATCTGAGCTCAAGGTGGCGGCGATTTCCCCGATATATAAGAAAAAAGACCATACTCAATTAAAAAATGATAGACCGGTCGCTCTTCTATCGGTCTTTTCTAAGGTGCTAGAAAAATTATTCCTCATTCGTCTCACTTCATTTGTTGATCGTTTTCTTTTATTATCTGAAAGCCAGTACGGTTTTAGGAAGAACAAAACTACTCAGGATGCAATTTTGTCGGTATACAACAGAGTTCTCTTAAATTTTGAGGAAAGGAGGTTCTGCATGAGTATCTTCTTCGATCTCAGCCGCGCTTTTGACACGATAGAAGTGGATACTCTGCTGTTCAAGTTGGAGAGGATGGGTATTCGTGGAGTACCCCTAAATTGGATAAGGTCTCATCTGACTGGAAGGTCGCAGACAGTGAGAATTTCGGAGAGGGGTTCGCAATTTTTGTCTGACAGGGAGTGGTTGCACTCTGGAGTGCCTCAAGGTAGTACACTGGGTCCGATTCTGTTTATATTGTTGATAAACGATTTAGTGGAGTTTTTAGAAGATAGTGGGGTGGTTACGCTCTACGCGGACGATAGTTCTGTGCTTGTATCTGCTGCAAGTATAAATGACCTATCTTCGCTGTCAAATAATTGCATCAGCAAAATGAATGAATATTGCTCGATAAATGGCCTTATTCTCAATGAGAGTAAAACAACTCTGTTAATGTTCACTCCAAATGGCACAAATAGATGCCTCAGTCCATTGGTTAGATTGCCAGGTGCTGAGTCTCTGGGTCTGTGTGATGAAGTGAAGTTTTTGGGTGTTACGATGGATGAACATTTAAACTGGAAAAATCATGTAGCGGTATTGAGCGGTAAACTCTCTTCGTTAAATTTTGCAATAAGGCAACTTAAGAACTATTGTGACCTGAATATCCTAAAGATGTATTATTATGCTTCAGTCAACTCGGCGCTGGAATATGGTATACTTTGTTGGGGAAATAGTACCAATGCGGATTATGTTTTTAAAATTCAAAAGAGAATTGTTCGTTCATTTTTTGGTCTCACTAGATTAACGTCATGTCGTAATTTTTATGAGAGTAATTTTTTAACTGTACCCTGTATGTTTATTTATGCTTGTGTGATCTATATTAAAAGAAATTTATCTTCTTTGGTTAGCTGTAGTGATGTGAATCAATATAGTACAAGGAGGTCTACCTCGCAGTTGCTTCATGTTCCTTTTACACGTTTAACTCAAGTACAAAGGAGCTGCAATGTATTGGGTATAAAAATATTTAACCACCTACCCGACAGAATTAGAAAAATCGATAATCTTAGGCCTTTCAAATCAGCTGTCAGATCACTACTTTTAGATAGAGTATTTTATTCCGTTGACGAATATTTTACAGGAGTATCAATGTGATTTTGTGATGTTCTTTTGTTAGTATTTGTAATGATATGTATACTATTTCATTGTAAATACCTGTATAGTGTCACATTAGTATGTGCAATTTTTCTGTTGACACTTTCCCATATTACTTTTATGTAATCAGAGGAAATAAACTTATTATTATTATTATTATTATATATATATATATCTATATCTATAAATATATATATTTATATATATATATATATATATATATATATATATATATATATATATATATATATATATATTTATATATATATATATATATATATTTATAAACATACATACATATATCAGAGGTTCTCGATATTTCATGATTTTGGAACTATTTTCAATTATAATTTTTACAGCGCCCCCAGTAAAAATGTATAATAATAATACATTTTTAGTTTTTCGGCTCTAAACCTATACTACAACCTTAATTTTAAACCTTACAAATTATCGAGAACACGGAAATGGCAACACCGATTGTCAGCATTGAAAAAAAACAAGAATTTGGTGCCTTTTTATTGCCTTGCGTCTTCCATGTATGACATTTTTGCGGTTTTGCGAGAAGTTTCAATTTGTCTCGACCATTCCGGAATGTTGACAAGATGCCGTCTTGAACATGCGCAGATGTAATTTATTTAAGTTTGACTAAGAAGGTTTTGATTCAGTAAGTTGTTTTAATTCATTAAATTTATTATTAAATATTATTTCGAAATGTATTTTGATTTATATGTATGTGTGTGTGTGCGTTCCTTTTAGTCAGTTAATCAGTTTTTTCAAATATTTTCTCTTGTATATGCTCGTGTCCCCCAGGTTGAGAAACGCTGACATATATATATATATATATATATATATATATATATATATATATATATATATATATATATATATATATATATATATATATATATATATAATAGATGTCCTCATCTTCCAATCAGTAGAGTAACTTCTCGTTCCTTGAGCTTTATACGAATTGAGTCCCGACATATCTTCGAACCAATTTCAAAGTGGCCCATACTTGGAGAATTGTCGTAAATAATTCCCAAAATGAGTTTGCACCGTAAAGGGAGTCCCAGAGATGTCGCGTGTCAGACACCCAAGTCAGATTGTCGTTTACGATCGACCAGCCACCGAATGGAACACTTCTATCTCCATCTGAGAAATATTTCCCTTCCGAATGAATGTCTGAACTCCCGACATCTGGATCGCATTTATTTAATTTCATGTATTAGAAAGCCGCGAATTCTGATGTGAATGAGCAATCCAGAATCCAAGTTTCCTATAACGAGAAAGACAAACCGATTGATTGAGATTTACTTCATGACTAACTGAATTTCCAATTTCAATGGTAGATTCTGGAGACAATTTAATAAAAAGAGTATTGGGTACCTACTAAATCAACAATCAGTAACTTTTTTTAAATATTTCAAATAAACACTCTGATGCCAATTCTAACCCCTCAAAAATTATATAAAATTATATATATATATATATATATATATATATACATATACATATATATATATATATATATATATATATATATATATATATATATATATATATATATATATATATATATATATATATATATACATGTATATATATATATATATGTATATATATATATATATATATATATATATATATATAAAAGGTAACCGGTAAACCTTATACAATATTGAAACTGATGATAGATCAGGCCATGATTGGTTAGAGAGAGAGAATGTGAGCGCTCTCGAGATAATGGGATTATCTATTTTTTACAACAACATTCATCAAAAAAAATATTTTCAATTTTGAAAAACTATTTTATTCGTCTGAAAGCTTCACTCATCAGTAATCTTCAGCTATATATATATATATATATATATATATATATATATATATATATATATATATATATATATATATATATATATATATATATATTAGATATATATATATATATATATTTATATATATATACGAGGGCTATCCAGAAAGTAGATTACGTTTTGGAATAAAAAAATAAACAAAGTATATGAAACAAATTTTATTATATACAGATGAAAGTCACACTCAAATACTACTTTTCTACATAGTGACCATTCAAATTAAGGCATTTATCGTAGCGATGTACGAGCTTGGAAATTCCTTCGTCGAAAAATTCGGCCGCCTGCGCCTTCAACCACTTCGTTACCTCTTCTTGCAGCTGTGCAACAAACTTCGCGAAATTTGTGGAAAACTCAAAGAAAGTTCCGTTATTGTGAAATTTCGATTTTCACGGACTTTAGCATCGACTTTTTCGACAAGTTCGGCAGTCACTATGCTGGGTCTCCCACTTCGATCTTCGTCGTGAACATTGGTTCGGCCATTTTTAAATCTTATGACCCACTGACGCTCTCCACCTTCAGTGATCATGTTGTCCCCATACACTTCACAAAGCTGCCGATAGATTTCTATCGGTTACAGTTTTTTTGCAGTCAGAAACCTTATTTACTGCACGCACCTCGCAGCTCGCGGGATTTTCAATATAACGCAGACATTTCAAACCGTCACAGTATCTGAAACGGAGCACAGCACGAACCTCTCACTAGCACGGCTAGATGGCCAACTGAGCTGCGCAACGCTCTGACCCCAAGATAGCCGCGCTAGCCCCGCCCCTAGCCGACACAGACGAAAACGTAATCTACTTTCTGGGTGGCCCTCGTATATAGAAATATATATATATATATATATATATATTATATATATATATATATATATATATATATATATAATAACTGTAAGTTTAATGAAACAAAAAAAACATTATCTTCACGTATCACATATAATATTACCAATTATGGAATAGTATATTCTGTAACAAGGTTAGAATGAAAATTCGATGCGAGTGGAAAAGTTCCGAACGCGAGCGGAAGACGAGCGTGAGGAACCACGAGCATCACGAATTTCCATTCTAACCGAGTAGCAGACTATACTTTCTCCACGATCAAAGATTTCAAATATTTAATATATTTGAATGATACTCTTCATATTTTCGAATGAAAACGTGACAGCAATAATTTTGACACTTACTTAAATTTGCCTCTACGATGACAATCAACTGCGTCAAGGCTAATGTTATTATTGCTAGCCAGTGTGAGAATATTATTCTATTACAAGGGAGAGAAAGCAAATACATTTAAATTGCAATGGGACAGAGGTGTTGCAGAATATTTCTTCAATCTCAAGAGAGAGAATTCCAGCTTTCTGTAATCAAATTTTATATCAGAATTGGCGAATTCTGTGATGATCGTGGAGAAAATTTATTCCGTAACGATATTTTCTGTAGACGAATATGATTCAAATTGTAATTATGGTTGCAATCAATAAAGATTCCGCATGTTCACACTGTTTATGAACACATCTACGAAATGAATTGTTTCTCTCCTATTGACCAGTTATTTTTACTGTCCTGTGATGATGTTGAGAACGTCTTCATCATTGAAATATTCAATGATCCTGATAATTCAATATCTGATACTATGGCCATGTTAACAGAATCTTGTTTTTTGATGTGTTTGCTGATGTTTGTACATTTCTGAGTGCCTCATATCCAAAACTAATAATCAATTCTCTATATTGCATATTATGGATTTTACAAATTACCCAACTTCAATATATGCATTGAAAATAGCATAATTGTGTAAAGACTGACTTCTGAATAATTTTTTTACACAACGAAAATTCACCAACGTGAAAAGGGACTCAGACATTGAATATAATCAGTAATCACAGCGCGAATAGAAGCGAGTTGATTGGTAGGTATTTGGAGAGGATCGCCATTCGTCTTGCTTCAGTGTTGGCCGGCAATGCAGGTTTCTGTAGAGGCCAGCGCGCCGCGAAGGCATCCGTGATTTGCCATCATTTGCTCTGATTCTCCCGCTGCCTCTCCCTGGTCTGCTCTATTGGCTGACAATTAAGAGTCATCGGTATTCCGGTCTCATTTCTCGTACGGGCCGCTTATTTCTCTTGTTTGCAAGCTTGATTGCGGAAAACGCTTTGATTTCAAAGCATGAGCCTTTTCATAGTCCACTCTAAATTTGGTAAGATTTTTTTTGTACCTAATGGCAAAAAAAACTCATTTTGTCTAATGTTGATTAATATTCGCTGAACTCTTGATGAAACATATATTAATATTGATTTAAAGAAAAGGTATTTTTATATTCCCTTAAACACTAATTTTACTTAACAATTGTTTCCTGTTGCTAGCTCATTATGAAAAGTGTTTATAAGACTAAACCAGTATCTCAAGTCTGGTGTCGATAAATTATCATAAGATCCCCAGGATCTGTATTCATACTTTGAAGAGTCGTAAAATTGGTCCTTAAAGAAATATGGAAAATCTAAGAGTTAAGTACGAAGTATAAAAAAACATTAAGAATGGGAAATTTACAGTGGTCTGTTTCAGCTATTTCTATTGCTTCGACAAGGTCAAATTTTTTATTCTGGTGGTAAGAACTAATAGAAAAACTTGGGTTCATGTTTGGTAAATAATAAAGAAAGTCTGTGAATGGAAAAAGTGGTGTATATCATATCCATTATGGTCATTGTGATATACTTTACATATTCCAAACTGGACGTAACATTGAAACCAGAATAAAAGAACATAGAAACTCCATACTATACAATATAAATTGCAGTGGACTTTCCGATTTCGAAACAGTTGCTTCATAGATTTAGAATCTGCGAAATTATTACATTCAGGTTACAAACGAAATAGATAAGACCTTCCCGAAGCAACAGAAATATTAGAAACTGGAAATCTCCAATTCTTTATGAGAGTTGATTTTTAATATATTGCTGCTTTTACAATTATCGATAAGTACCAGTATATACATGAAATTTTGCCAAGCGTTCAATCTGAATATATATTTTCTTCAAATGAGCAGCGACTTATTTTATACTATTCCCTAGCGTTTTAACTTATGACATTATACTCTGGGGAGCTGCACCAGATGATTCAGTAGTATTGCTGCAACAGAAGAGAGCAATGAGAGCTATCGCTGGAGTATCACAGAGAACAAGCTGCAGGGAGTTGTTCGCAAAATACAAAATCTTAACGTTATCAGCAATCTACATACTTGTCTGCTTGTGTTCGTTGTACAAAACTGACTAAACGAGTCCTTCCAGAGTGCTTATGCCACCAGAAACAGAAATAAATCGGAATACCTACAACACAGCATCAAAAGAACCAGAGATAGCTTCAACTTTTTGGGCATTAAGTTGCTGAACAAACTTCCTCAAAATTTAAAGAAACTGAGCTGAAAACTTTTCAAGCATAGAATGAAGGTGTTTTTGACGAAAAATATATTCTATTCCATACAAGAATTTTTGGATTTTAAATTTTAGATTTTAATGCAAGTTTTAAACATTTTATCCTCTATTATTTCTTGAGCCACTTGCCATTGTTATTTGTTGAATTGTATTTTATGTTTTTAGCATTGTAGACTGTATACTTGTATTTACCTCTGACGCACCTTGTAAGTTATTGAAAGTTAATTGATTAATTATATGTGATGTATCAAACGCAAAAATAAATTCTATATCTTTTTCCATTTCTAAGATGCTCCATATGAAACCTACATCTGAAACTTGTTTCACAAATTTTAATTTCAACTACAACAATTGATGTCCTCATAACCAATAAGTAAAAAATAACATACATTGTTTTGGGCTGGTTAACTACCTGACGGATATGTCGAAAATTTTGTTAATTAGTAAGTGTTGACGACACCTAATGGTTCTTTATATCTTATCTTCTCTCAATCATCCATGAATAAGGTCAACAATTGATCGAAAACTCGGACGAATATATGATACTTCAGTAATACATATCAATGATTGCATAACTCGCATTCTTTTAATATATATATATATATATATATATATATATATATATATATATATATATATATATATATATAAATATATTTTATTATATATATATATATATATATATATATATAAATATATATATATATATATATATATATATATATATATATATATATATATATATATATATAAATATATATATATATATATATATATATATATATATATATACAGGAGGGTAGTCGCTGACTAGTTTAGAGGATAAATATTTGTAGGGACTGCAGCAGTGTAAAAGGAAACTCTTTGAAGTTTTTCCAAGCTTTCGGAATCGTTTATTCCATCATCACGGAGAATCTATCGTGAGGATGATTACATATATGTTGATAATACGATATAAGAAACATTGAAAATGATGCTATGTGTTAAAAAATTAGAAAAGTTGATACATTTTTGAAGTTATAATTAAATTTCTGAAAGAAATGACAAATCGGTGTCACTCATTTTTTTATTTTTTTATTTTCAAATTGAAGTTTGACATTATTTCGTTACGTTAAATTAATTTGATTTTGTGTTATTTTATATCAAGTGAAAGTAAAAAAGAATAAATTTCACTCAAATGGCTTATATCTGTTTTTTTATTGATGGATGTATTATCTTGATAAATAAAGGCCATTTCTAAAAAAGATCTTTTTGAAAGATGTGATTCTCTTGCAAGAACAGTTGTTGAAAGGTAGTTCATCTGGTGGTCACAATCATTGACATGTTTAGCTAAAGCACATCTCTCAGGGTGTAATCTACTATCACTCTTATGAGAAGTGATTCTGTCTTTTAATAGTCTTTTTGTTTGGCCAATATAATTCTTATCACAATCATGACAAGGGATATTATAAACAACATTTGTGAGTGATAAAATAGGAATTTTGTCTTTTACTTTCGAATATATTTGTCTCATTGAAATAACTGTTCTATTTGCAATTTTGATGTTTTCAAAAGATTGAAAAATTCTGGTCAGTATAGGTGTTATTTCTTTTATATAAGGTAACGAGGCATAAAAAATTGAAACTTGACTAATATCTGTAACAAGTTCATTATGAGAATTGTTATTTTGTCCTATAATTTCATTTTCTGATAAGGATGTGCTAAATAAAATTTTCTTTCATTCAATTCACAATCGAAACCGAAGACTCAGATCTTTCAGTACCTTTTCTTGATACAAAACTTATACGATCGATTGATAACATAATATTGATTGATTGGTATAGAAAAGCATGTAGTTCAGGAAGGTATTTGAATTTCTTTTCTTATCACAAATTTTCGATGAAAGTGAATTTGTTAAAACAAATGATGAACAGAGTACTCAAAATTTCTGATATATCTTTTCATAACAAAAATTTGAATAAACTTCAAGAACTTTTCATACAAAATTCCTACCCACCATCTTTAGTCAAGAAAATTTTATTTAGCACGTCCTTATCAGAAAATGAAATTATAGGACAAAATAACAATTCTCATAATGAACTTGTTACAGATATTAGTCAAGTTTCAATTTTTTATGCCTCGTTACCTCATATAAAAGAAATAACACCTAAACTGACCTGAGAGATGTGCTTTAGCTAAACATGTCAATGATTGTGACCACCAGATGAATTACCTTTCAACAACTGTTCTTGCAAGAGAATCACATCTTTCAAAAAGATCTTTTTTAGAAATGGCCTTTATTTATCAAGATAATACATCCATCAATAAAAAAACAGATATAAGCCATTTGAGTGAAATTTATTCTTTTTTACTTTCACTTGATATAAAATAACACAAAATCAAATTAATTTAACGTAACGAAATAATGTCAAATTTCAATTTGAAAATAAAAAAATAAAAAAATGAGTGACACCGATTTGTCATTTCGTTCAGAAATTTAATTATAACTTCAAAAATGTATCAACTTTTCTAATTTTTTAACAAATAGCATCATTTTCAATGTTTCTTATATCGTATTATCAACATATATGTAATCATCCTCACGATAGATTCTCCCTGATGATGGAATAAACGATTCCGAAAGCTTGGAGAAACTTCAAAGAGTTTCCTTTTACATTGCTGCAGTCCCTACAAATAGTTATCCTATATATATATATATATATATATATATATATATATATATATATATATATATATATATATATATATATATATATATATATATATATTTATATATATATATATTTATATATATATATATATATATATATATATATATATATATATACTATTGATTAATATGTAAACTTTATTTCAAACAAACATGATTGTGGAGTAATGCAGTTTTTTGTCAAACTGGCACTACTCAGGCCTCTCCCTTTTCAAAAAAAATGCTGGTTACGCTCCTGATGGTAAAGACATCTCAGAAGAATACATACCATGGTAGGCAACAAGTTCAAAAACTTTTCATCTCTGAGCATCAATATACATGGCAAGTCATTATTTTTTGAGGGACGAGCTTTTTATCTGAGGTTGTATGGTTTTCCTAGAAACATCTATAAGAATGTTTAGGGGCTATATATTCATAAGAGACTCACAATCAGCATGCCAACGTACATTGTTTTATCATCGACAGTGGCTTATTTCATTCCGCACCCTTCGTAGTGAACTGTGGGCAAACAAAAAGCGTTTAAACCCGTGTTAACACGGGGGTGAAAAGACAGTGGAACAACAAAACGAGCAGGTTTCTTTTAGTTCCCAATTCAGTGCGCACTTTGTTGAATACACACTGAATATGAAATGCCCCCTACTCAACCTACTGTCGAAGCTCTGTATATACCGAATTGGCCAGCTCTATTCGATCAGGACCGTAGGTATGTTTTCTTTCCTCAGTAGATGTATGTGATGCTGCAGAAAAATGCCAACATTAACAATATTTCAACATTTTCACAGACGCAATTCAAAATAAAACATTATTTGAAACAATTCATATCAGAGAAATCACTACCTGAAACACATTGTTAAAAAAATACAATAAAGGGCGCTCCTTGTGGGTTCTACCTGACTATTGGGAAGAAGACCTGATTATTTCAATTAATTGATTTGTAAAGTTCTCACTTTTTAATATTTCGAACTCTGAGCTACCTAAATGAGTAGTTTTTTTTATCAAAACTACGTTTATGAAGTTTTAATTAGAAAATTTTTCACAACAAACACAATTAATTTTGTACACTAAGTTTTTATGGATTTTTGATTTATTATTCGTGTTATGTTCTCCAATATTATTACAGTTTCTGAGCACTTCATTTATATTGTTTCGTGAAAAAAGTGATTTAAATTTTGTGTTGGGTGTTCCAATGTTAAGTTAGAACACTATATTTTGATTTTTTTTTTGTAACTGGATAAACTTGAGAAATTGCTTTGTGAACAACTTTTTGTGTATCGTATTTTGTATTATATCTAGTTCATAATAATTTTTCATAGCGATTCACTTAATAATTGCTTTGTTGAAATCAACTTCAAAAAGAGTCATATTACGAAGTAGAAGAACGGTCCTATCGAAAGCTGCCATTTCATTTTGAATCGGATGAATACAAATATTATCTATAACGCTATCATGTGTGATCTTCTGTGATAAACTTAAAAACTATGTTTGATTATGGTCATCACAAGGTTAAACTTCTTTGAGTAGGTACTTACTTTGATTGTCAAAAATTTCCTGTGATAGAATATAATGTAATTAATTCTAGAACGATATAACATGGACCATTTAAGAATGTGAATAATGGAATTCGAATCCTTGTGATATTAGTTATCATATTAAAATAACACCCACTCAAATTCTTTCGAGAATAAAATAAATATATTAAGTAACTACATATTTTACACATATTTTTGAGGTTATAAGTGAATTAATAGAAAATACTAATTTTTTAGAACTGTTAAATACTAGTAGTAACATTTCATAACTGTTCATTTATAACTTAAATCAATACAGTCAGTCACTCTACTTCTCTTTGCAGATTGAGAATCTGAATAAAACTATACCTATTTCTTCAATAGGGACGAGATTTTACGAATATTACCTATCACAACATTAAATTCTGATGTATCTTGTGAGTACTTGAAAAAATAAAGGTTCTTTGCGAATGGGTATCTTCATCAGCGGATAGCAAGGCAAAATTTTGAGCTTTTTTGTCTATTTTATAGATACGTAGTATTCCAGTAATAGTTCGAAACATTCTTCGATGCTCATGATGACCTCATTATATAATTATCCATTCGGGGTATAATTTAAATAATATTTTTCCTACAAAACTCATTTTATCAAAGATAACCACTTTGTGATTTGAAAACCTCGTGAGCAGCAGAGCTCCATCACTAAGGTCGTATTTTTCGCGCGAAATGCATCGCGTCGAGATTCGATTCTAATGGATTAAATTTTATTTGGAAAAATCACGCTTAAATGGTAAAAAAACAAAAAATTTATTTTTCGAAAATCGTGATCTGGGATGTTTAAAACGTATGAAAAACGTCTTCGTTAAGGCGAAGAATAAATTTTTGAATGATGCGGACGGCGATCTTTATTACGATTCGGTCCTGCTTGTCGGATCGTCCTATAAGGGTAGTTCATATTGAAGCTTCAGCTAATCTCGTGGGCAAATACTCGTAGTCACCTACAAGATTATCCAAACATTGCACATCTGCGCTTGTACTTCTGTTTTCTTATTATTATTCATTTGTCTCATTGTTGTATGACACCCTTCTGAAGTAGAATTATTTATACACCTCGAATGTAAACAAACAAATTCAATTGACTGATGAAAATATTTTTGAAGGTTAGGAAGCAAAATTCCTTGGAGCATAGAATTAAAACTACTTTTTAGGATTGCAATTGTAAAAAAGTAAATTTAATCAATAATAATAAAATAAACCGCATCCACGTGTTATTCAGATTCTTCTTCTTTGTAATTCATTGTCATTGAAATCAGTTTTTATTTATATCTTTCTTTATTTTATTAACTTCAATCAATTAATAATTCTGTTTATTTTGCACAAATATAATTATCACTAGATATAAATACCTATACAAGCATCAACTGTAGCTGGTATACCCTAATATATGCAGCGGTATACTAATAATCACGAAGTGAAAGGTGCGCATAGTACGTTGCGCAAAGGAACGTAACATTTCACTTTTAGTTAACACTTGATTTTACTCCTCATAAAATTTTCATACGGCCGGCTAAATACGAAAATCGTTTCTGAAGGAGTAAACACCAAAAATGCATGGAAGATTAACAAAATGTAAGTTTATGTAGGTATATCTGAACAATTTTTTTTTAATTTCAAACAAAAATAACCCTACATCAACTGCGGTGAGTTATTAGCAGGGACGGACATGACGTGATTAGGAATCAGATTTTACAGTACATGTTAGTGTCTCTTAAAAATTTTAGCACTTTTTGAAGATCGCGGGTGAGGATAGTTTTTATGTTGTCCTCTAGATGGTTTGATCTTCTTTCTTGATCATGTAATGGACACTCCACCAAGAGTTGTTTTACCGTGAGTTGTGTATCACAGTTGTTACAGGTAGGAGTAGTTTCCTTTCGCAGGATATGTTGGTGAGTTAGGAGTGTATTTCCTAGACGAAGACGATTTATGATAACTTGGTCTCTCCTTCTTGTGGATAGGGATAATTTCTCATTTACTAGTCCTTTGATTTCTTTAAGTTTGGTTATTGTTTCATTCCAAGTGGATTGCCGGGTGTTGATTATGAAGTTGCGAATTGAAGATTTGTGGTCCGAAGATGGTAATTTATTTTGGTAAAGTGTATTTTCATCTTAAATTGCTTTACGGGCTAGAGCGTCAACTTGTTCATTCCCCTTCATGCCCATGTGAGAAGGTATCCATAAAAATGCAATGTTTTTACCTACTGATTGTAGTAGGTAGAGGACTTCTTTAATTGATAGGATAATTGGGTGAGATGTATATAGCTGTTTCAGTCCGTAAATCGCACTTAGAGAGTCTGTGATGATAATGAAGTTATTTCTGGGGTCTTCTGTGCACATTCTGAGGGACTCGAGGATGGCTGTCGTTTCGCCGGTGAAAATGCTACATTTTTGTGGCAGGCGTATGGTAAAATTTATGTTCGCCACTTATGTAGGCTGAAGCATGTCCTTGTGTTGTTTTAGATGCGTCAGTAAAAATTTGGTGGAAGTGGGAGTATTTGGAGACGGATTCTTGGAAGGCAATTTGAACTATGTGGGGGTTTGTGAATTTTTTATGGTAAATTGTAATAGATGTATCGATTTTCGGTATCCAGATTTTCCATGGAGGGTGATTTAATTCACTAAATATTGAGAGGTTGAATTGTCCAACATCATAGCCATTACGTCTTATTCTTTCCCGGAATGAAATATTTTTGAGTGGCTTACTGTCATAGAAATTCTGATGTAACACATTCGTTCTAAAAATGGTCGAATGAATGAAATTTTGTTTGTTCGATGATACTCTGGCTGCATATTCAAGAGCCAGCAATTGTCGACGTTAATATAATGAAGGTTCATTAGCAGCTACTTGCAGACTGGTAATAGGAGTGGTTCGGAAGGCACCAAGGGCTAGTCTTAAGGCTGAGCTTTGAATGGAATTTAGTTTTTTTAACAGAGTTTTATTTGCGGTGTTGTAACATATCGAGCCATAATCTAATTTACTTCTTATGAGTGTTCTATAGAGGTTGAGGATTATTGATGTATCGGCGCCCCAATTAATGTTCGATAATATTTTCAGGATATTCATTCTTTGTTGACAACACCGTTGTAAGTTTTCGATGTGAGGCTTCCATTTCAAGACAGAGTCAAATGTCAAACCAAGGAAATTTATTTCTTCCACTCTCCTCAGGATGGATCCGTTTAGCGTCAGGTTAATATTGTCTAGATTTTTCTTTTTACTGAAAACCATAAAGCGAGACTTTTCATTTGAGAAGAGGAATACTGTTTTGAGTGACCAGTTTTCTATTTCTTGGATGAAGTGTTGTAATATTTGACTTGCAGAAAGAGCATTGTTGCTTTTTGTGTATATGACTAGATCGTCGGCAAAAACACAAACTTTCCTATCCTAGTCAGCACTAATAACAGAACACAACTAGTAAACATTGTTATCTTCGTTGGAATCTGCAAGTTGACTCGAGTATAGATAATTTGATAAATAATCTAGCAGATATCAAAAGCTTCATGTATAAGATTCTATTGTAATTTCCAGAATTTTCTTTAACATTCCAAGGCATATAGCTAAATCGAGTGTAAATATTAGCAATAAAGCATCCTTCTCTAGGTATTATGTCATGACACATCAACTTTAATTTTATAATATTAACTAGAATATATTCATAATCGACTACCTAAAAAATACGATATTTATGAGAAAATTGTGAGCAGCAGTGCTCCCTCATTGATGTTCATTTTCCCTTAATTTTTCTTCTTTTTTACATACAAATTTTCAGCCCCCTAAATCAATTTGGAGGGACTGAAAAGATGCACACAGTTTGAATATCTGCAAACCGGCATGAAATTTCTACATCAAAATTATGGAGATAAGAGAAGATATAAACCCCTATACCTTACTCCCTAACATCAACTGAATTAACGTATAAATTTTTCACCCTTCCAACTGAATTTGTAGACTTTGTAGTGGCTGTAGAGATGCGCAATTCTCAAAACTCCTCAGAAACCCTTGAAATTTCAAGATAAAAACTGTGGCAGTAAAAGGAGTCAATTACTCACAACAAATCAATCCATTTACTGAATTTCAAAACTCAAACTCTATCAGAAAAGAATGTGGAAGTACGTAAAACCTAAAGAATCATGAAAAAAACATGAAATCTATTATAATGGTGTCAGTTAAGGGAAAAACAGATTAAGCCACAACAGTGCACTTCCTTAACATAAACTCAATTTCGAGACGTTTTGGAGGTGCGAAAATCAATCAAAAAAAGTTTTTTTAACTCCATACGCCCTCTTAAAAGTCCTTAATTGCTGAATTTTCAATATGAAATTCATTATTAATTTCCATACCTTTTGCCATTGGTTTGAAGAATTCGCACTCATCCCCCTTCCAAACCCCAAAGTTAAGAATAATTTTAAATAGTTCACCAAATTTCAACTCATTTAGTCCTGTTGGAGAGGCCGAGATATACCGAGGAAAATAGCTATATAATATAAATATATATATAGATATATATATATATATATTTATATATATATTATTATATATATATATATATATATATATATATATATATATATATGTTATATATATATATATATTTATAATATATATATATAATATATATATATATATATATATATATATGTATATATATATATATATGTATATATATATATATATATATATAAGTAGAGCAGAATTATTGGTATAGCCAGCTTATATGAAAGCAGCCATTGACACGTGTTTCGGACTCTTTGGCCCTCATTCATATAAGCGGGCTATACCGATAATTCTGCTCTACTTGTTTAATATTTCCCCGCGACTAATTTCTTTGTTATATATATATATATATATATATATATATATATACAGGTTGTCCTAATTGCCATGGGCCACTATTGCTATCTCGGTAACTATAATAACTACAAGATTGGTCAAATTAGATAAAATGTGCAGTTTTTGGAGGAAATTGACAATCGGATTTCAGATTTTTTTAAAAAAATTTCTATCTCGAGCTACGGGGGTTTTTCGAAAAGATGCTCAAAACTATTTGATCGAATATCTCAAAAAGTATAATTTTTACAAAAAATTGGAAAAAGGAAAAAAAATTTTGCATTTTAAACGTTCTTCAAGCTGGTATTTTTTAAGGAAATTTGGTTCGTCTAGTTTTCGAGATGAGAAGAAACTAGTATCTAAGTTTTTTGGCGCTTTTTTCATTTTATCATAGGTTTAATAATAGAGCAAAGAGAAACAATTATAAAAGCCTATGCTCCGTAATACATGTCGTGTCAAAGTTCAAACCACCATGGTAGCGTTTTCCAATGGTGAAAAATTAGATTTATTTTTTAGTTATGCAAAAGCACTTCGAAGTGCTGAAAGCCCTCCAAATGTATCAAAATTCGTACCCCGAAAGGCGCTTACCGAATAGAATAATTTTTAGAAGGAAAGAGCGAAATTTGCTACTATACGGATCATTTAATGATCCTTCAGAATGGGGAATAACAGTAACGGCAGAGAATGGGAAAGATTACATAACATGAATTTAATTAAATAGTAAAAAGTTTGAATGTTTAAAAACTTAATAAACAGTTTTTTTCATTACACGCTGTAACAGTTTGTTTATGTTATTAAAATAGGCAATTGTTTTATTGATAATCTAAGCCACCTCTGATATTCTAATTTTTTTTAAAACTCAATACAACTTAAATTTTGGCTTTTTATCATTAAAATGCGAACAAATATGAACATGTGATACATCGTTAAAATCAGTTTTTTCGAGAAATGAAATACAAAATACAGGTCCGTATTTAAAAAAAGTAACTTGATGGTAATATCTCGAAAACTAGACGAACCAAATTTCCTTGAAAAATACCAAACTGATTTTTTGTAAAAATTATACTTTTTGAGATATTCGATCAAATAATTTTGAGCAATTTTTCGAAAAACCCCCGTAGCTTGAGATAGAATTTTTATTTTTCAAATATGAAACTAGCTTTTCAATGTCCTCCAAAATTGTACATTTTGTCTAATTTGACCAACCTTGTAGTTCTTATAATTACCGAGATAGCAATAGTGACACCCTGTATATATATATATATATATATATATATATATGTATATATATATATACATATATATATATATATATATATATATATATATATATATATATATATATATATATATATATACATATATATATAACGTGGTCTAGAGGGTATAAAACGGATTTAACCACTCATGAATTTCATTGTCGATTTGCTATACATTATACCTTGCAATACTCCTTATTTTCGGGAAAAAATACGACTAAAAAAGTGAAAGTATTTCTAATATTCAAAATAAAATATCATTCGCTCTGCAATCCAACTCATGATGAACAGGGCTTCGGTCAAACAGCAAGTGTTACTATAAATTGAAATGTACAATCATGTTAGTCATGAGCAACTAAACACACTTTACACTCTAATGGGCATTAAACCTGTATGGTGCAAGTGTTAACCATGAAAGAAACATCTACTCAATTAACAGAAGTTTATTTGGTAACACATGTTACCAGAGCCAGTGTATTATTTTCTTATTTAACTCAGGGGTTGGGGGTGTCCCCATCGTTGGATTATGATGTAAGTATACAAAGTGACTGGTATATATCCCGAATGAATATTGGATTATTTCCGGATGAAGAATCTCGAAACGTCACGTTAAACGGCAGGGGATGTAGGAACCACCCTCGTTTTAGTTTATATTGAATCAAATGTGCTCGGTGGGGTGTCGGAAATAATTCATATATTGTCATGTTTTTTGACCTAAGCTGATCGGAGGATCAGAAAAGCTACTGCTCTGGAAAGAATTCAGTTACCAAGAATCTGTATGAATCTTACCAATTTTGAGTTACATAATATTCCTTAATACACATACAAGCACGCACATACAGAAGAGCTTTGAAGATTCGAACGTAAAAAATTCGGACATTCGATTATCTGGATTGCAAAAAACGAAGTGCTACCGCAGTAACAAAACTAATATCACATTTTCTCGAGAGTTCTACCAATACATTATATACATGTATTTGCTACTTATAAGTTCCTGTATGTAATTATGTAGTTAGTTCGAATGTGAAAATTTTTATATATACATATATATATATATATATATATATATATATATATATATATATATATATTATATATATATATATATATATATCTATATTATATATATATAT
>JARQZK010004333.1:522500-632500 GCA_030704885.1 Cynegetis impunctata
TGAGCTTCTTGAGAATTAGGACTAGCTCTTGGCTCTGATTGTCAATTTCATTACTCCTTAACATTTTGAAGTTAATACAAATTTTCGAGTCAGTAAACATTTCGTGTGATGGTGTTTTATCCGTTTCTGGACTTCTACATCATGGATCTTGGAGAAAGATTTACTAATCATGAGAATATATTAACAGGATTTTCGGTGCTTTCCAAGCATGATTTATACAAAACAGCTGATAAATTCTTTAAAACTGACGAGTTTTATCAAAATTTTTTTACTATCACACCTGCTGTTCTCGGAAATTTTTTTCCAAGTATCATGTTGGTCAGAATATTAGCTCGTTGCCGGTATAGACGTTTGAAGCGAATAAAAACTATTCAATTAAAAGAAAGTGAGTTTGTAATGACCCTTCTGACTATATTAAATTCATTGAAAATTGAAAACTCATGTTTGTCTCATTTTTTGTTATTGAATGGGTTTGGCTGCTCTGGCAATTCATCGTGACATTGGAATCACAACTGATAAAGTCATGAATGAATTGTCAAAAAAACGCCAAAAACTAGATCTCTGCTCTAATTCTGCTGCTAATTTTCCCAAGAATATTTTCTTTTATGTATATATATCTAATTTAATATAGTTAAATTTTTTACTAACTTTAAATTTATTTTTTATCAATTTAATTAATTTGAATTTTTTGCAATTAAAATGAATTTTTCTTCTAATTTTGTACTACATGAAAGATTATTTTTATCAACAAAAACTATAGAAGAAAAACTTATGGAATTTTACATCAAGTCATATCATCCCCCCCCCATCGCAAAAAGCTATATACGCCACTGGTGCCAGTAATGTATATTTACTATTTACGGGTCAACAAATAAAGAACAATTATTATTATTAAATCATTATATTATTCAAACTAAAAAATTTTATTAATTGCGGTCGAATTTCGACTGGGTTATCAATAAGAATTATTATTCACCATATTATAAACAACGTTCGCAATTGATTGAGATTTTTAGTTCTCGTAATTACATGGGACTACTTACAACGGAAACCTCTTTTTCTGAATCATTTAATTTTCAGTGTAGGTATCTAACAAACCATACCGAAACACTGTTCAAGAATCGACATTAGTTTTGCTAATTGAGTCCGCTTTATTATGTTTTCACGAACTGTACTGTAGTGACAACTTTTTTCCTTCATCTATTTTCTGTACGCAGTTAATATTATGTCGAAAGTAAAATGAACTATTTAAACTGATTTACGTAAGTAACCATCAATAAAAGGTATTAAACATATTTTATTGCAGTTTCGATCAAGTCTTCCATTATCAAAATTGCTGCATACATATTATTGTTACCAATTCATCAATAAAGCAAACGACATCAACTATCGGGAATAATCTCAGACAGATATAAATTTCGCAAACCCGCTTTCACAGATCTATTTTAGATTAATAGAGATGTCAAAATGTGGGTACTTAAAGGTGCAGAATAAAAATTACAAAAAATATCCATGAAATTAAAAACTAGGAGCACTGTATTATATCCACAACTATTCATTTATTTACTGAATAAATAACGCTGATTCATTAATGTACTAAATCAGTACAATTTATTTCTGAACTCTCAAAATCTATTTACTTTAAGAAATAAAGGATTTCGAAACTGGAAATCTCAAAGTATTTGATCTTTTCAAGATTTTTTGTTTGAATAATCAATCAATAATTGAAAATTTTACGTGATTCATTTCAAACTATCTCGAAAGATGAATCCAGTTATCTACAAATCATTTATATAAAACACAAACTCTTCATCAACAAAGATATATCAATCAATATAAAAGAACGTCCCTAAATTGGCACAAGATCATAAAACAGAAATATTGTCTCGATCTGCGAGACCGGAAAAATTGGAGTTTTATGGAATCGAAAGGGACAATATTATTTTTATATTCCGGAAATAAATCTAAAGGGCCATACGGCGAACATCAAAACATTTCGTACGTGTGTTATTCATTTCCGATATATAGAGATTGAGATATTTCAGCGTATACGATACAATATTCCTTTAACGGGGAATAACAACGTTAGATTTTTTCTAACAACAGACAAAATATAATTATTATTTTTTTATAATTCATATTCTCAGGGGATGATTTATAAGGGTTGGAGCATCTCGGAAAATAATAATTTCATTCAAATAAGGTACAATAATTCAAATTTAATATTACGCAATTTTCAATCATTTGGTTATAATAAATATTTTTAAAATTAGTTTTGAAAATTACTTCCCTCAGGGGTTGATTCACAGGGGTTGCATCTATCTGATTAATTATAAACTTGTTAGAGAATGTAAACAGATTTACAAATAATTCATTTCAACTTTATTTTAACCAAATAGGTACATGCTAAAATCTACGATTTCTTAATTTATTACAAGGGCTACTTTCCACCCCTAAAAAATGAAAAGCCTGGTTCGGCACAGGGTAGATTTTGAAGAAGAGGTTAAGTAGATCTTGAATCCAAATGTTCATGAAAATCGGCGTTGATTTTCAAAATTCTGAAAAAAGTTTTTTACCGCTGGCGAAATGCTTCTTTATTCAGAAACAGTTTCAGAAAAATATAATTTATATATATATATATATATATATATATATATATATATATATATATATATATGAGATCCAACCCCGTTTGGCCGATCATTACCAAACCTGGCACATCTAATTGTTTTTCGTGTGAAAGAATTATAAAAATCAGCTATATTGTTTCTGTAAGAGTTAATTTTGTAGAACGTGTGGCCGGGTGGGAGCTGGTGTGCCACATTCGCCATTTTACGCCATTTTATATATTGTAGAAATATAAAAATTGGTAATGTAAAAAAATAAATATACATATATATATATATATATATATATATATATATATATATATATATATATATATATATATATATATATATATATATATATATATATATATATATATAAATATATATATATATATAGATATATTTATTCGAATAGTTGTTGCCTGTGATCTATTTTTAAACTCTTGATAATTATTAGCAATAACAGGCTGGTTGAATCTTGAAAAACTCGATTTTAATAAAAAATTTTTTGACGTTCCACTATGATATTCGTAATTGAAATTTCTTTGACATTTATTGATTTAAAAAATTGAAAAAAACAGGGCTGCTTAGTATATGCTATTCAGTTCAATATTAACATTCAAAATTGTTATCACCAGATGGTAAGGGAAACCAAAGAAACCCTCACCTACGCAATGTTTGAAAATAATAATAAAAGGGTACTATTTATCTAACAACAAAGAAATGAGTCATGGGAAAACATTAAAGAAGTGGAGTAGAATTATCGGTATAGACGCTTATATGGAAGCAGCCGTTGACACGTGTTTCGGACTCTTTTTTTTTTTGATGATTGCATGTGTTGCTGTTCTATCACCAATTACAATTTGAGTCAATTTACGCATGCCACGTGGGGGTAACGATGCGCTTTCGACCACAATTTCCCGCTCGTTTTGGTGTTAGAGTATTGTCATTTTGCAGCTTCCTGGCAATGTTTGCAGCCCTGTTTTTTTCAATTTTTTAAATCAATAAATGTCAAAGAAATTTCAATTACGAATATCATAGTGGAACGTCAAAATTTTTTATTAAAATCGAGTTTTTCAAGATTCAACCAGCCTGTTATTGCTAATAATTATCAAGAGTTTATATATAGATATATGTATATATATATATATATATATATATATATATATATATATATATATATATATATATATATATATATATATATATATATATATATATATATATATATATATATATATATATATATATATATATATATATATATAGTCCCTGGCCATATTAATGTGACCAGTACACATTTTTTACATTTTCTATGTTTTAGTAGACATTTCGTTTACTTAGTAAATCAATATGATTCTAAATCGTTCTTTATATATTAATTAGATATCTTGTGAAAAGTTTTTATTAGAAATAGTATATTTTGAATAGAAATACATGATATTTTCAATATTTCGATGATCCTCCCTTCGCGTCGATTACCGCCTTCACACGTTGTGGCATGCTATCGATGCATTTGGCGGCATTTTCTTTCAATTTGTCGTTGTGGTTCCAATTGAAAATAATTTTTTCGATTAGAGTTGTCCTGTTTGTTACTCTTATTTTTGAAATTTCCCTTTTCAGGAGTTCCCAAGTGTTTTCAATTGGGTTCAGGTCCGGTAAGTTGTCAGGCCAATCCAGGAGGGGTATTCCGTTATCAGAAAGGTACTCCATCACGGATTTGGCAGTGTGACAAGGTGCTCCGTCCTGCATGAAGATGCAATTGCCATTAGGGAACCATTCTCTCAGCTGAGGTAAAAGCCTTTGGCTCAGAATGGTTATATACTGGTCTTGGCGCATTATTTTCTTCACGATTTGGAGCCTCTCGAAACCTTTGCCAGAGATAACCGACCATATCATGACTTTTGTTGGATGTTTAACTGTTTGAATTATACAGTCTGTTAAAAATTTCTCATCTGGTCTTCGTTTCACATACTGAGTTTTGTTCGATAAGATCTCAAGGGAACTCTCGTCACTGAAGCAAACCTGAACGAAAAGAAGGAACATCTTGAAATTTCTTTAAAACATTCAAGTTAACTTAAAACCAAATATAGCAAGTAGCCTACCTTTCTCCAATCCTCCACAGTAAAGTTTCTATATTTTTTTGCCCACTCCAGACGTTTCTTTTTCGTCTTCCAGACGTATTCTCTGTCAACAGTGGCTTTTTAGCAGGACGCCGACTGTTGAAATTGAGCTCCTTCAAGCGCCGCCTTACTGTTCTCGTCGATACGTCAACTCCAGCTTCACCCAACTTTGATTTGATGATTGCATGTGTTGCTGTTCTATCACCAATTACAATTTGAGTCAATTTACGCATGCCACGTGGGGGTAACGATGCGCTTTCGACCACAATTTCCCGCTCGTTTTGGTGTTAGAGTATTGTCATTTTGCAGCTTCCTGGCAATGTTTGCAACTGACGTCTTAGAAACTGCAATTTTTTCAGCAATTTGACGTTGTGAGAGGGTTCCTAAACTGATGAGTGCTTTAATTTCTCCTTTTTTTTTAGGGGACAGGTCCTTTAGACTTCCCATCAGTAACAATAAAGAAAAATTAAGGTTAGGTTAACTTTCAGAAGATGTTTTGAAAAATTAAACTATTTTAAAGCAAATTAGTCCTAACTACTAATGAAAAAGATAATAACAAGAAATTATAAATCAACTTACCGAAAAAACTTACAGTTTCAGTTAAAAAAACAGCGATTAATCACAAAAAACGCTAGGGGAAAATTTTACAGGATGTCACTCAAAGGAGCAATATGACCGCCCACTGCACGAGTGATGCGCAATCAATCAAAATTCCTTAACTGATGATCATAATAGCCTTGCCACTACTTTACAACATCTATTTATAAGAATTTTCTTCTTGAAAATGGCGAAAATATAGGAAACAATGAAATTTTGCTGCTGGTCACATTAATATGGCCAGGGACTATATATAAATGAGTCCCAATGCATCGATATTCCCAACCATTATAAAAGCGGTGAATATTAGAAATATCAAGATGTTCATCTCCAACAATAGAAAAAAATAGTTTTGTCATGCACCTTCTGAATGTGACAACCATCAAACTATAATAAAAACTATTGTTTTCCAAATATATCACAGCGCCACTGATCGGGAAGTGGTGAATATTAGAAATATCTAGACGATCGGTTTGTCATCATTTGTAATGACCATCTTGATATTTTGAACACTCACCGCTTTATCGGTCAATCGGAATTCTCTGCTAGGGGGTTTATTAGATTATTTTCGAATAAACGTCCTAGTATCCCTTCATTATTTTCTACGTTCTTATATGGTTAGCACGAATAAATGTATGTATATCTGTAGACAATTACATTTTCATTTTTATTCTTTTACCCTATAGGAGTTATAGAAATTATTTAAGTACATTACTTTTGCCATCAAAATAGTAGCCACCTACTGATGTCAGGAGACTTGAGTTCCCGGTTGCTTTACGTTTCCTATTGACTTGAGGATGTTGGTTCCTTGGTTTTAGACTGGTGGCACTGTGACATATACTCGTTCGTATGCCATGGCATCTTAGTGGGAAATAATATGAACGGTGTGAAATAGTTTGATGGTTATCACATTCGGTAGATACATGGATAATACTCGGATGCCTCATGTAGCCAGCTCCGCAAAAACGTCTTTATATATATTTATATATATATATATATAAAAATATATATATATATAGATATATATATATATATATATACATATATATATATATATATATATATATATATATAAATATATATTTATATATATATATATATATATATATATAAATATATATATATATATATATATATATATATATATATATATATATATATATATATATATATATATATATATATATATATAATATAATATATATATATATATATATATATACATATATATATATATATATATATATATATATATATACATATATATATATATATATATATATATATAAATATATATCTATAAATATATAATAATATATATATATATATATATATATATATATATATATATATATATATATATATATACAAGAAGGAAAATATAAGAACGTTTAAAATATTTGGTTATCACTTTCGATGGATGAATGATACTGATGAGCCCCAAATAAGGGCGAAACAGTCTGTCTATCAAGTCTATCTTAACTTAATATTTCTAACTTTTACCGTCTAAAGGTATATGGGGATATTTCGATGTTTCGTGAACTCGTATTTCCAGCTCCGCTGGAGGTTTGTTTGATTTGTTTCAAATAAATGTCCTAGATCACTTCATTTTATATATATATATATATATATATATATATATATATATATATATATATATATATATATATATATATATATATATATATATATATATATATATATATATGTAGGTATATATGTTAAATACGGATTTTTTTATTATTTTATTTAGGTCGATTTCATTGTGTTTAAGTTAATCCCATCTTATTTTGTTCAAAATTACAATATTATTCGAAAGAATATAACACATATTTTTTGTTAACAGATAAACTAACAGAGGATATCATCTCCAACAACAACAAGTGGAGCTCGATGACGTCCCAATCCTGTAATACCGCCCTCTTAGTTCACCAGGCGAATAAAGTATTGTCATCCCAGAGTGGACACCACCTCCAGTCGCATCACGGTCATCATCACGCTGCCGCCGCAGCAGCAGCGGCCTTAACCTCACCCTTTACATCCTTACTTGGGGCAGGGGGTAGTGCCGCTTCATATCTTCTAGGGGATCACTTGAAACCTTCTCCTACGCCGAATCACTTATTCTAGATTTCGTATTCTTGTCGCACAAACAGAAAGTTATCAAATTTGATGACAAGGCCGGATTTTGAATGATCGAATGGAAACTTTCGGAATTGGTATATTACTATTTGCTAATTTAGGTTCAGTCAACAACTAAATTTTATCAATTTTTTTTTTTTGGAACGAAGTTTCTTACGGCAGGCTTGGAGTAGATAGGGATTTTGCTGTGCGACCAAACTGGAAAATATGTGAGACTAAAAGCGCGACGGAAGTGACGACACACAAGCGAATATTGTATACCTTTCTCTTTCTCCCTCTTTCATTCCTTTCTCTCATCCCTTCTCTTTCTGATCCCACTCCGCTTCGCCAATCGCCAATGCATAGTATATACTCATGAACTCATGTACAAGCAACGCGAAAGCGTCATGAGCCGTCACGGGACGCTGGCAGATGTGAAACATCGAAATAATTGTATATAAGTTATATGCATAAAAGAACAGATTACGACAGGAATCAGATATGGCATAATGAACAGATAAAGCTTTACAATTTTGTTCCATAATAAAATAATGACTACGTATAGTAGGTTTATATTCCATTATATAGCGTAGCGATACGTTACATGCTCGTTATATACACTCTTGCGTCTAAATTTTACGTTGCATTGACGGCTGAGTGGTCTGATAGAACCCAGGGGTCGTATTTCTGGGTTCGAATCCCAGAGGTGACACCTGGCTTTTTTAATTTTTTTATTTACAATCTCGTGCGAGTCTTGGCCCCACATTTCAATATTAATTATTTCAACTTGGATTAATATAAGTAGTATAAGTTATCACTTCTGTCGTACGCCCCGACACGCACATGTTTCGTTTTTGCAAATTGTGGTCCTTCTATATTATCCGAAGGAATTTCGTTCATACCTGGTGTCCCATGACACCGTTTCTTTTTATTTTGAATATAACGGCTTTGAATTGAATCATTAGCAAAGATAATTATTTAACATTACAAATTTGTATCCAACACTATAAACAAATTATATTTCAACTAAAATATGACAATCTTTAGCCAATATATTAGTTGTTGAAAGAGTTTATTTTCGTTTCATTTTATCCTACAAATTTAATTTCACTCTTTCATCCTAAATGAGAAATTCATAATTTCCACGTTGATTTTAATAACACCAATTTCATCATTAAAAAATATCATTAATCAAAATTTTTGATACAAATTTACAGTTGCATTTATTCATTTATGTACCTGCATATCTTTGTTTTCATTATGTTTAAAAACCGAATCTATAGGTAATATCAGGGTTTCTTTTAAATTATTAATTGAACAATAATTGTTCTTATCATTAGTGAGGCGGAATCAACATAAAATTATTAAATTTTTCATTTGAATTTTGTGAAATATTCACTTAAAAATTTCATATACTCAATATTGAGAGAAACAATGAATGAAATTCGTATTTAAATAAACGGAAATTATTAAAAGTCTCAAAATAGTCACTTTATATTATGATAAATAAAGTTTCCATTCAGATCATCCTATTTTTCATAAACATGTTTAGACCCAAGATGTATTAAGGATTTTGTATCTTCTTCATGTATAATTTATAGAATGAAGGTATATCTAAAAGAATATCAATTAATTTCAGAACACACTGTATACTGATATGTTGGTTACTCCATCCAAAGGTTATACCTAAATTAGTATAAAATAAGTATATGGTGAAAACGAAAAATTTTAGTCAAATTTCTTATTGTACATAATTTTTTTTTTTTTAGAATTATACCTAACATTATTTGTTTTCTAATGGACATGTACAGAAGCTGATTCTTTGTATATACCTAATATAATGCATTAATCTTGACATTTTCATAGAAATCTTGGAACAATATAATATTGAAAGAAAAAGGGAAATGAGAAAAAATTCGTGTTTCACTTCGTCCATTGACATTTTAAGTCTAAATTTGAATGAATCCTCAATTTATTATCCACATCATTTCGTTGATTAGTTATCTAGTAGATACCTACTGAAGTAAGGCATGATTGTTGACATTTTATAAAAATCAAAAAGTAACTCGAGTAATTTATGAAACGTTTGGAAAAGATTTTGTGTAAGTTTGTTTGAAAATATTATATTTTTCTTGGTATTTCTGATTATCTACACCTATAGTTTCAAGAACGATTACATAAAAATTATGTTTTATCTTCCACTCACAATTTCATCAAAGTAAATGTTTGCATCTAGTGACAATGTCTCAATCATTATCAATAGGTGAAAAATGTTATCATACGTTTGAAAAAATGTTTCAAACTGAGGATATGATTGAGAAGATGTTCAAACAATGTGAGCGAAACTTTTATTGGATAGAAACTATATACTGAGAACAAGAAAATTCTATTGCTTGAAAGGTTTGTCTTTTATATTCACAAACAAAAAAATATGTGAACTTTTTTCTTGTAAATAATGTACATATAACAAAAAGTGATTGAATAGTCGTGTTTTGATGATATAATTAACAAAATAGATATTACCATTTATGTAACGCATCCACTTCTAGTCCAAGAATTGTAATTGAGAGCGATTTATGTAAAAATAAAATTTTGAAAAATTCAAAATAAAGAATACACAGTTGAAAAATATACATATTGTTTCATTTTCTATAACTATGAATTAGAGTGGTTTGCCCTGAACAATTATACCAATACTGATCGAAGAAAAAGTATCTAATTAGGTACATGTTTTGTTTGTCATTTAAAAAGTAGGTAGATATTATTTTTTTTAAATTTATTGAAGTATGCCCGTTAAGGAACCAGCCATATCACTATGGTCAATAATACCAATATATTTTTCCTCGTGATAATTCCAAACTGGAAACGAAATATCAAATTTAACATTTTCAATAAGGTGAAAATCAAACTAAAATATTCTATGATAAAACTTTAAACAGTAACAGGTAATCATAAAGACAGAAAACACACAACACAGTATGAAAATGAAGGGTGTTATGAAAACCTATGTTACAAAATATACATCGTACTGAGTAACTTGAAATATTCAATAAACGCCTGAGCAGCAGAGTTAAATTAACTCAGTTCGTATATTCTTCCCCTTACATTTGTTTTTTTTTTGTATACAAATCCTTAAACCCTTTGTCTATTTGGAACAGCTGAATAGAGTCCCAGATTTTGAATAACTGCAAAAACCCAAAAAACTTCTAAATAAAAATTGTGGCGGTGAGATAAAACATTTGAAACATCCACATAGCACCTCACCAGTGGCGGCGTAAGGCGTGGGCGACGTGGGCGACCGCCTACGGCCTCGCGGACCTAGGGGCCTCGCGCTGGAGCCGGCAGATATATATATATATATATATATATATATATAACTAAGGTAATATTCTTGGGATAACAGCAATGAAAGGCTCTACTCTTTTTTCTTAAGCTCTAGCTTTCAAGATACATTTATCTCTTCATCAGGAGCACTACAAGATATGAAGAATAAGTAGTGCTCCTGATGAAGAGATAAATGTATCTTGAAAGCTAGAGCTTAAGAAAAAAGAGTAGAGCCTTTCATTGCTGTTATTCCAAGAATATTACCTAATTATCTCAACAATTCAGCAAAGACTTCTGTTTTCCTATATATATATATATATATATATATATATATATATATATATATATATATATATATATATATATATATATATATATATATATATATATATATATATAAATTAATAAAAATATATATATATATATATATATATATATATATATATATATATCAGAATTGAACAAATGTCAGCTATCTTAAGTTATTGTAATACATCAATAAACACAATAGAAGAAAACTTTATTGGATTTCTTGCTGTCACTGAGACGACTGAAGAATACTTAACTAATACAATACTGGGAGAGCTGGAAAAAAAACTGCTTAGATTTACAAAACTGTCGTCCCCAAGAATATGACAATGGTGCAAAAATGGTAATCGTAAATGATTTAGTCAAAACTCGAATATTAAGTATAAATTGTAGAACATTTTTTATACTGCGGTTGTCATAGATGGAATCTGCTGTTAGTAAAAGTAGCAAATTATTCTGTGGTAGCAAAAACATTTTCGGGTTTTATTGCAAAAATTTATTTGCTATTTTCAAGTTCCAGCAAACGATGAAATTAATCAAAGGCAAACTGAAGCTTACTATGAAGCCTTTATCAGACACCAGGTGGGAGATCAGAACTGGGGTAGTGAAGGCTATATTACTGCAATTTGTCGAAGTTGTTCAATGCATCGAAAGCTTAAAATATCAAACAGAACAATCAGACACACTTAGTGATTTTGATTCGGTTTTGAACAGAATTATTGAGAAAAGCAGTCATGATCTGCCTAAAGACTTCAAAAATAAAAGGGTAGCCAAAAAGAAGAGCATGTTTGATTAAGTATGAAGACAGCGAACAACCTATACAGTCTCCTAAAACCCGGTAAAAAACAGATTTTTTAATACCAGCAAATAAAATGAACGTCAAATATTGCTGACAAAAGTGGTGATGATGAAAAATGATGATCAAAATTTACTGTTCGCTGTCTGTTAATGACATAGACCACAAATTGTTGAGATTATTGTGACAAAAAAGGTATTTACAGCGAACAATTAATAAAATAGTAGCTGTCAAAAGTTAGTCGATGCATGTTGGGAAAGAAGAAGAGGGCCTCGCGAAATGTACCTTGCCCACATCAAATTAAGGTCTTGCCCCGTCACTGCACCTCACTAACATCAACCAAATTCACATACAAATATTCAGCTTTCCAACTCAATTTTGAGTGGTTATAGAGAAATGCTATACTGGAAAATCCTCTAATAACACTTGCGATGGTGAAAGAAATCAATTGAACTCATAATAGACATATTTCTTTCATCAATTATATCTACTTACCCAATCTCAAAACACGTAGTTAATCAACAGAGGCTGTGGAAGTAGGTACGCAAAATCTGAAAAACCAAGAAAAATCATGAAATCTCTACATAAAATGGCGGCAGTCGAGGAAAATAGTTGAAAATACTGAAGTGAACTTCCCTAACGTCAACTCTATCCACGTTGTAAATTTCAACCAACTAACTCAATCTGAATAAACTATGTAGGTGCGCAAGTCCAAAACCTTAAAAATCAGGAAAATCCAAAAATCTCTATATAAAAATGGCCACAGTTGGACATAAAATTCAATACCTACAGCCAGAAGGTTCTTCCTTGACATGAAGTCAATCGACGTACGAAAACCGGGTTTTATAGCTCTATCCGCAATCAAAAAACACTTCGGATCAGTGGCGGATTTACCAGCAGGTTGAGGCTGGAGCCTCGGGCGGCAGATTTTAGAGGGGCGGCAAATTTGTAGCCAAAATTTGTAACTTCCCGCTGAAAAATTGCTTGCGGCATTCGAAATAGTTTCACCATACTTAGATTTCCTGAGAATTACAACCGATTTGGACCTGTTTATTCTGAGAAATCCGCTCAATTTCAAAATCTACTCAGCTCTCTTCCTTATCGAACTTCGTCGATTGACCCAAAAGCATAAAAATCGGTTAATCCATTCGAGAGATATAGTTTCCGAAAAAAATTTCTAAAAATCTGAAAAATGGTCGACCCTCTGGCCGTCTCTGTAACTTTACCGCTATTTTTGAGCTGAAAGCACTTTCAAATATACTTGATAGTTTATTTTTGAGTTCAAAAATGCGAATTTTATTGCTTTTTTTGAGCTTTATTCGGGTGAGAGAAGCTTTTATTTCTTAAAACGGGTGAAAAATTATCTAAGATCTACCTAACGCCAAGTAAAGCTAAACACCTCAGCCGTTTTGTGCAAAGTCAGAACTAATGAACAAGATTTCATACGACGATAATTGATGATTTTGCGAATAAAAAATCTCTCAAAAAGGTATTGCAAAACTTTTACCACTTAATTAAATGAATTTCATCGTCATTTCATCAACTGGATTATCAGCAGATTTAATTAAATGAAAAATATACTTGAATAGTTTAACAGAAGTTATTTCTTATAGCCTTACAGTTTACCTACAGTTTAAGTACCTACATATTGACTAATTTTAATTTAAATAATTTTTTTTAATATATTGTTTTCAAACTGCAATTAAACGCAATAAAAATTCAACAATCAAATCATGAAAAACATACTTGTCGACCATGGTCAATTTAATACATTACATAAAGTGAACAAGGAAAATTCTTTAATAATTTAAAAAATTATCAAACAACTTTCCAAGGAAGCTGGTTATACGTATCCAAAGGTTTTAAATCACTATGTTAGTGTGCCTTGGAATCATATACACCACTGTTGTAGAGTAGATATATATATATATATATATATATATATATATATATATATATATATATATATATATATATATATATATATATATATATATATATATATATTTCCGGAGGTACATGTTTGAGCGACGAATTTCTGCATTTTCAGTCTAAGCGGTGAATTGTTGTTTCCCAATATCTTTGGTGGGATGGCGCTCTGGATTGTTATCCAGACAGTATTACTCACCACGATCTGAATTGGGGAACAATTATAAATTTGTTAGTTCACTCCGAGTCGAATAAGCTGCACTGACGAGATCTAATAAGATCGAAACAGCTGTATGCAGATTTTGAGTCGGGGTGACTTGACAATTTCTATAATTCACCGTTTGATTGTGAATGCAGATTTTGCGTTGCTGAATACGTATAACCAGCTTCCTTGGAAAGTTGTTTGATATTTTTTTTAATTATCAAAAAATTTTCCTTGTTCACTTTATGTAATGCAATAATTATTCAATTACGTTTATCGAATGTACATTATTATGAAAGTAGTATTAACGTGTACTTTACTCCGCCTTATTAGTAGTACAAGTACATGATTGAGCTTTTATTATCTCAGAAATATGCCCAAAAATAATATTTCTTGTGCAATCTATCCTAAATCGTCAGGTTGTAAAAATAATCTAGGAACTGACACATCGATCTCCTAGTTCACAATCATACTAATTACAGGAAAAAGGTGGTGTAATTAGGACGATAGTGCACAAATCATGAATTTACAATTTCATTGACAAAAAAATTGTTGTTTTCTTTTAACTCGAAGGAGCTACAGTTTGACGCAGGTTCCGCACGGCCAATGGGTATAATCTTACAGATTAATTATCGAACCATGAGCAAGGTGGACCTCGAACCCTCAATTCTTGGTTTACAAGAGATACTCCTATTACCGGGGCCTCTAAATTGTAATTAATATGATTGTGAACTAGGGTATCGAATTGTAGAGGTCGGTAGGGGCGGTAAAATTTGAATAGCCTACTAGCAGAAAATATCCAAATCCGCCACTGCTTCAGATACTTGATTTCAGCTCATTTGGTGTGAAGGGGGCCACTGAAAATGTCAAAATGTACCGGGAAAAAATACATGTAAATATGAGACACATATATATATATATATATATATATATAAATATATATATATATATATATATATATATATATATATATATATATATATATACATATATATTATATATAAATATAAAAAATCACGAAAATTGTTTTCCAGGAGATATAAAACGGATTAAGACCCAATCCTTCACCTCACTATTCACTTTCAATTCAGTGCAATAATCTATTATTCGGGGAATATACGACTAATAACAACTTTCTAAAATAATCATAACCAAAATATTCGAGTCCAAGTGAAGTTATTATAATTTATTAAAGCTGAGAACAAATCGAAATCGCGTTGACCTGTAATTAAAATAACAATATCAATAAATCGTAGCACTTCATGCACACCACAGGCGATTTCATTTTAAATGGACCGTCGCATTCTACATCTAAACCAGCAAGCAATAATCTGGCATGATGTGAGGTGGGCAGTAGCCCCAGATGATCCATTCGGCGTCACGTGGCGTCCAGACGTCGTTTCTTTCAGGCCACGTGACATGGCGTCGTCATCCACAGTCCACTTGACTGTCGGAAATTGTTATTTAATCAGATTTGCCGGTCTATTGGGAGAGCAATGAAAATGAACAAGGAATTAGTAGATTAAAATTGTTTGTTGGTTTGAAGTAACGGATGTAGAAGGCACCAGTCGAATGTGTTATTTAGGGTAATAACTAGGGCCCACCCCAAAATGTATCAGTAAATTTGTCATTTTTGTTAGCAGTATAGAATGCGACTGCAAACATACAGTGATTGTTCAAATTATCAGTCACTGTTAAAAATTTACATAAACTTATTTTTAAAGTAGATGAAATAATTAATTACTTCGGTTTTTCTATCATTTGAGACTGGGACAATGATGAAAAGTCTTCATCTCAGAAGTATTACGTGGAGTGAGAGATCTTTCGTCTATCAGTGGTCCAGCCATACTCAGACTTTTTTTTCTAGGGCCACTTTCAGATTTTAGTTGTGTCGTGCGGGCCGCTACCTACATATATCACATCTGTTATTTAGGTGTTGGTAAAAAACCTATTACGTTTAATTGTTTATTTATTATATTGGGAACATTTTAATGTCATCGAAATGAGAATCCATAAGTCGGTTTCTATGTACGTTCTTTGAATATTTCATTTTGGAATAAGATTATTCACAAAGATATGTCGATGCAAAATAACGTGAGCAGAATTGGATCACATTTTTTCACAGTCTTAAATTGTTCGGGCACTATTGTTCAAAATTCAGCGTACCTACACCATCTTCTCTCCCGTCTCTTTAAAAATATTAACTTTGTATCATTCTTCATTTCAATGAACTCGTCAAACAAGTCTGCATAATTACAATCCAAAACTGAAGCCAATTGTGAAATACTTATCGGCTCTAGGTACCATAATTTTTCTACAAGCATTAGCAAATTTTTAATTTTTCTTAAATCTCCCTTTAAATTCGTCTGATAGTGCAGATATATATAATTTGAAATTATCAAACAATTTTCTTCGAAAATATCAATACAGTCCTGCCTAGTAAAAACTCAATCGCCTTGTCTTTGACATTGCCACTGAACAGAAATGCAATGGTTTTGGCACTTCTTTTTCACAGTTTTAGAGAAAACAATTATCATTTTCGTTCTTCATAGTTGAGTCCATATCAATCTAGAAGTAAAGTTATAATAGTTAGTTGCAACTAAAGCTATATTATATTGAATATTATAGGTATTACATAAAATTATACAAGAATAAATTAAAAATCATGAAAAATATACCAGTTGACCATCGACAATTTAATATATTACATAAAGTGAACAAGGAAAATTCTTCAATAATTTTAAAAAGAACATACCTACCTACGCCACAGTTGCAAAGTAGACATCTCATGTCAGTAAGTTTGTATTCTAGCGACGGGTTTCTGCATTTTCGATCTCAGCGGTGAATTGTTGGTTTCCAATATCTTTAGTGGATGGCACTAAGGGTTGTTATATAGATAGTAGTCCGACCATGATTTGAATTGGGGAAAAGTAAATACTGAATAAATATGAAGGTGCATGGAATATTTCGGTTTCTACTTCAGATCCAGATCACACTTGCAAGTATGGTCACAACCTGCAATAAATAATTTTTTTTCAAGATGATGTTGAAATAGTGTAGACCGTCAAATTTTAGTAAATAGTAGATTTTTTGTAAATACAATTTTCTTTTCAGTAATTTACTGAATTTAAAGGGGCATTTAGCAAAACAATGTATGAGCAAGTTCCATTATTGAGCATATTTATTTTTATAGCAAAATTCATAGTTGTTCGCGAAATAATGTAAAAGTTGTTCAAAATGCAATACATTTATATATTTTTAATACAAGTGCTCGAAACACACCATGTTTTCATTCTTTCGTCTCTTTCAACAGTGTTGAGTGTAACTACTTATTTTTTTGAGATTGTATTCTGGCAAAAAATATGTTCGTAACTTTTATTCAAATGTTATAAAAAACTGACAAGATTAAAATAATACAGTCACTGTACTTACCACCTTCTGAAGAAACTGCTTCCACAAAACTTTACTTATACACAAATAATACTTGTAGGTGTTCGAAACTTTTGAAATTCTTTGTTTCGAAATCTTCGTAATATACTTAATAAATACTTAGTTTTTTATGAAAGCAAATATTGTATTTGCCATTCGATTAAGGCTGTGAGTTTCTCAGTTATGTCGCATAGAAAAGCTAACAAATGGTGGTGTTGTTATTTTGCAGTTCAGGATAATTTTTATCATTTTGCTGTAAAAACAGCATTATTTCTTGACGTAAAGAAAAAACTGCGCCTTTTCTCGGAAATTTAATTAGTTAATAGGTTTATAGAATTTGGAGTTAAAACGGGTGGGCCACTTTCAAAAGCCTGGCGGGCCGCAGTTTGAGTATCGCTGATTGTCTATCTAATAATGAGAACCTATAAAATATACATCAAAATTTAGATATATACAGCTCAAATTTTTGTCTATTTTAGAAGTATTATAAAAAAAAACATGAGTAGCAGAGCTCCATCACTAAGGTCGTATTTTGGGCGCATAATGCATCGCTTCGAGATGCGATTCTAAAGAATTGAATCATATTTTGAAAAATCACGCTTAAATAGCAGACCAAATCAAAAAACTGAAAATAATTTTTTTATTGAAATAATTAAATTTTTCGAGAAAAAAATTCGCGAAGTGCATCGCGAACAGAAATACAACGCTTTGATACCAAATCAATTTTTGCATCTGGAAGAAAAAGATTTTTCATCAAAATTACCTTCCATATCATCTGAACTTCTTTCTTCATCATAATCATTGCTTACTTCTACGTCCCTATCTCCCCACCCATAATCGTCATCACTAAGCCCTTCAATATCTGATAGGCCCTCCTCAATGAGTTTCAATAGTTGTTCTTCAGTTAACGGGACTTTTTTACTCATTTTTCAATTCGTACTACTATGAAATAAATGTAATATAACAAGAACTTTATATAACGTGGAGTTTTTTACCATACCTGTCGATTTCCGTTTACTCACAATGTATATATATTGTACAGTAGGGGAAGTCCGGGCAAAGTGAACACCTTAACGTTTGATGGACTCTAGGAAGATAACCAATAGGCATATAAATAAAACAAATGTTCAATGAGAATCAACATTTATTTAAGTTTTAAAAATAATTAACAAAAATTGTTTAATAGCAGTTCTTTAATTTTAATTGACAGTAATATTGCAACATATGCCGGTATCCACTTTGCCCTATAGGTCGGGTAAAGTGGATAGGACGATAGGGCAAAGTGAACACAAATACTTAGCCTAGTTTCACTAATCAGTGCAGATATCACAAAAAAATAAGCCTATTCCTTCATAAGTCGTGCATTTTTCGTGACTCCATTGCTTACATTTATCACATTGGATCCAATCATCAACCGGTTTTTTATTTATTTCTATATAGTTCTCCCCGCAATAATAGCATACACACTGTAGAAGTAAAATAACTTTTTTGTCTGTTGTCGGACGTATGTGGCCAACAAATATTTTTAGCCAATCCAAAAATATTTCTCCATTTATCCATCCCGAAGCTGAACAACTTCCTCGAGTCTGTGGAGGAGAAGAACCATCTAAAAGGCGATCTTGCACCCTTTAACGTGCAAATAACATAAACGGTGGAACGAATGATCCAGAAGCGTTCCAGCAACACACGATTGTCGTAGTTTGTCCACGTTCGGTGCTGGAAATGACTCCAAATTGCTTCTTACCTTTAACTGAAAGAACCTTGGGTGGGTTATTTGTCGAGGTCTGAATGCCAGTTTCATCTACATTATAGATTCCGGTACCATCAATTTGACACTTCTCAATTTGTTCACCTAACAGTTTATAGAACCTTTCTACTTGAGAACGATTGAAGCCTTTAACTCTGCCAATTGATGTTGCTTCTGGAATTCTTAGTGTAATTTGTGGATTTCTCTTCATAAATCCTGCTAGCCAATCATCACCAGCTTCTTGATTTTTATATACCAACTAGGCGGATAAGTAACATTATTACCTTTCGCGTATTCGAAAACTAATCTTTTGAAAGGAAGGTCTCCCTCTTGTTCACCATTGAAAACTTTACGAAAACGACCAAGCTGAGCAGTCGAGCTACCTTTTTTCCAATGCCTATAAAGAGTGGCGTAAGGTAGACCATACTCTTTTGCGGTCGTTTTCACAGGAATCCCAGAATTGCAATCTGCTATTGCTAGCATCATACTGTCCTCACTCCATTCGGCTTGATTTGTCTTCCTCTTATATTTATATACCATCTAAAAACAAATAAAAAAATTGAATGACCAGTAAACTCATCTAGGGCAAAGCGAATACCGTATCCACTTTGCCCGTGATCACTTTGCCTTACACCTATTCATTTCACTCAATCTAACCTAAAACCAAATGAAGTGACGACAAAGTAACAAAACTCTCAGAATTTATACTTGAAAATATGCACTTAGAGGATATAATCGTACTAAACAATATGGTTGACTTTTATATGGGTTATTAAAGTATTACGTACCTTGAAAAGTAATAAGAAAACTTCACTATTTCGTTTTTCCGATTTTTCTCTCGAACGGGATGCAACCTTCTGCTAGCTCTATTTGGGCGCGATTGCTAACCCGTTCGCCGAACGGGTTAGGGAGTATAATGGCGCGAAGTGCGTGTGTTCCGATATGTTCTTGACGAGAAATGAAGCGTATCCACTTTGCCTGGCCTATCCACTATGCCCGGACTTCCCCTAATATTTACCCCAATATAAAAAAACAAACTAAATTTTCAGCAAGTTCACTATGAAAGTAACAAATACACGTATCGGTTATTACCAAAATAAATATTGCAGACATGTCACAACATGTTTTAAAGTTTGAAGCGCCACATCATTTCAACATTCTGAAATAACTGCTACAAACTCAGTAAGAGGTACCATTAATAACACTTTTTTGGGTAAACTACTCAACGCTAGCTGAAGGAAACAGTATTAAATAGTAATAAGGATGTTTACCGAATACTGTACCTACTTTGTGAGTAAAGTGAATAGAAGCATACTACAAATTTGTTAGGATTTACGTAAAGTGATGTTATTGTACACCGTGAGCGAAAGAGTTAAAATTATAAGCGCAAGGAGATTGAATGTAAGAAAAATAATTGAGGGGGTGGTTAAATATGTTTCTTCGGGTTCATAGGTACTTGATTATCTTTGAAGGGAAAATATTACCGAGAAATATTTTTGTATGACACCAAAAAATAAAATGATCTCAAAGTATCACCAGTAATACAATGTTATAGTTGTTCAAGATATGTAGAGGGGAAAAAAAAGTCGGAATTGCAGATCAGAACATGAACAAGGCGATTGTGAGTCGGAAATCTTAAAATGCATTTTTATCCTACACTATAAAAAAGTTGAATTTTACCAGCTTTACGGAGGCGAGAAAGTAGACCTTTTCTCGGCTAGGCGGTAAAATAATTTTTACGTTTTCACGCTAGCTGGCGCGCCAGTTGACAATTAAACGTCAGTATGAAAATAAATATTTAGCCTTGAGCCGAACGCATCCTTTATCTATGTATTTAGCAGTTGTCAATTCAATCATAAGTTGTCGTATTTTGATATTTGTTCTAAGTTATGGAGTCTGAATCAGAAGAAATAATGTATCTCACCCCACCTGAAATAACTGATATAGCTAACCAGGTCACGCTAGACTTATTACCGAATAAATCTAAAGCGACATATAACCTCGAATACAAATTATTTATGGAGTGGTGTGCCTCCAAGCAAGGTAAAAAAATACAAGTACTGTTATCAAATTTATCCAAGCAAGGAATCTCTTTTGTTAAATGTACTATACGTAATCCGATTTTAATGTCACTTTAAAAAATAATGACTCATAGTTATGAATTTCATATTATAAAATAAAATTTTTATAGAAAAAATCTTACCAACAATTATTTTGTAGGATAAAAAATCATGTGTAAACCATGGCAGTAAAGTGATTTTTCAGTCCTCAAGAAGTGGCCAGGCTCGGCTGCGCCTCGCCTGTCCATATCTTCCTTCGGCCTGAAAAATACCACTTTACCGCCTAGGTATACAATATACTATTATTGTAAAACACATAACAATCATATAAATCCACAAACAGAAAATGTCCGGAATTTCATAGGCAAACATTAAACCGAAAAAAAATGGCGGTAGATAACATTTCTTTTTTTGAAGCGGCACAATTTTTTAAAACTGAAAATTATAATTCATCAAATCGACCAGATTTGAACTCATATTCAGCGTTACCCGCGTCAAAAAGATCTGAAAAGATGTCTGAATTAGTAGAGGTTCCTAGTGATGAAAAGCCAGCCTCAAATTCCATATAATAAAATAGCAGCTACGCCACCAAGAAAACGGAAGGTCCCAACATCCCCTGGATATGCCCACGAAACACATAAAATATTTCTAATTAATTACACTCTTGCTAAATCTCGAAAAAATTGTTTTCTATTAAACAAAATGAATTTCGAAATAAATTCCCCATATAGTCAGAATAATTGAATAGAAGAGTGTTTAACTCTACTAAATAATACTATTTCACACGAAAACATTTCACAAAAAAGTGTCAACGCTATACAAATCCTAATCATATGTCGTCGGCCATGGACAGTTATAGGTCTATGGAGGATTATGATGATTCCTCATAATAAATAGATATATTAATCAATGAATGTGAATTTTTGTATCAATCTCTGGCGAATGAATACTACACTTTTCCGATTAATTCCTGTTTGCTTAACTTGAAAGAAAATATCATTAATGCTCTGATGCGATTTTGTATCGAATCTAATATTAAACTGTAGGTAAACTAGTTAGAAATCAACTATTTATATTATTTATAATATTCCTCTGTTAAGATACCAAAAAACATATACACAAAAAGTAAATGGGACCACAGAAAAGAGAATATTTCTGTGCTCTATCAAACACTAGATCACATGGCCTAGTAGCCAGGTCATAAAACGAGATATCCATCTATCCATATAGACCATATATTTCTATGGTTTTTATGATTGATTGGAATGAGGAAATGAGGTTAGGCCGTATGCGTATGTTATAACCACCACAAGAGAAAATCTTTAATCTTTACAATCTTTGGAATTTTTCAATTTAATACACTGGATTATATATAAATTAAAATATCCCAAAAATTATCAGATCTAAGTAGGTAAGTACAGCTGCAACTGTGAACCGTTCAAAACTTGAAAATAAAGCAATACAGTTACAAAATATTCTACATATATTTATCAGAATATTCGTACATAATCATAAATATAGCTATAACCTACTTTTAAAAAACATTTATAACACATGCAATATAACAACATCATTAAAACTTGTATTTATAATATGATTCAATAAACTAGTTCACTTACATCATAAACTTTCTTTTAATATACCCTTGAATTGTGCCTGCAGAATTCGTAATTTATCACTGTTTTCAACTACTAGGAAGTGGTTTCTACCCATGGTGAACTGTTTGAATCCTGTTATGTATGGAATTCTAAATGTTGTGATTTGTTTTTTGAAACCTGAGATACCTATATATTTAAATACTGAAAGTGTTTCACTCGGAGATCCTAACACGAAAAGAAGTAGTTCTCCACTTGGAATTACACTGAATTCTGTGCTTACTGGATTTCCCAAGGTAATTTGTTGCCAAAGTTCATATTTCCCTCTAGATTTATTGTATCTGAAATGAAAATGATTTGATATTTAAACATCATTTGAAATATGACCTTTACTAAAAACAGGTTTTTATCTAATTTGCTAAAAAGTATAAACTAAGTGCATGTTTGGATTATCTATCATTTACAAATTTGAACTAAGCAAGAAGTAACTAGTGCATGTTTCAATTACTTTCTGGTAGTTTATCTGAATTATGATAAATGCTTTCAGAAATATTAACGCTGATTTTTTTGAAAAGATATTAACATTGATTTTAATTTTAAATTCTCACCTGAATATATTATTTCTATTAATGACAATTTTACGTTGAGCAAATTACAATGTGAGGTAAAATCACTGGGAATTGTTGTCGTTTATATTTGCAAGATTATATTCGAGCATGTTTTTATTTTAAAATGTGTTTCTCTAATAGTTAGCTTACTTGAAGCATTCATAACTAACATCAATTATCCAAAGTTGCTCTTTGGTAAGTTCAATTGAATAATTCTTTCCATTTTCCTAACTTTCAATACATACATACCTTGACTCTAATTTGGCAAAATTTGAGAGTAAAATGTTAAATTATTCACCTCAGTATATCCACATGACCTTGTTGAAGTCCTCCTATGTAAACCACACTGAGATAATGGACACCTCTATATGTGATGGTAGCAACACTTTTTGGTGGTGGATCTGATAAAAACAATACTTGATGTATTTCAAATTGAGAGTGTCGTTGGATCCACACTTCCACGGTTCCTTTAGGACTTCTAACATTATCGTCTTGACTATTGATCAATATTATCAAAGGAACACCATCTATGTTTGTTACTGTGCTCTGAAACATTGTTTGTAAAGTAAGATGTAGCGAAACAATTCATTCTATTGTGCTTCTTGGTCCTGACCAATTTTTCATTTTCAAATTCATTTAAATTTCTTAGAGAATACAATAAAAACATAAAATCTGTGGAACTTCTTTCTATTTCATATGTATTGCTTCCTTTACTGCATTTGAGTTGTAATCCAACAGATGCAAAGAGTTAAGTATTTTATTGTCATATTCAAATAGTTTCACAAAGCTCAGAAACAAAAGGATCGTCAAAACTTGCAAAAATATTTTATATGTTTCAATTTTGCATATGCCATTTTTTTACTGGTATACATTTTGATCTTATTTGTACTGGTACTGGTTCAATAATTGGTAGTGGTTACATAATATTTATGTAGGGAAGTAATAAAATTACTAGGCATACTGAATATATAAATATATATATATATATATATATATATATATATATATATATATATATATATATATATATATATATATATATTTATATATATATATATATATATATATATTTATATTAAATTAATATATATATATATATATATATATTATATATATATATATATATATATATTATATATATATATATATAATATATATATATATATATATATATATATATATATATATATATATATATATATATATATATATAATATATATATATATATATATATATATATAAATATAAAAAATATATATATATATATATATATATATAAAATATATATATATATATATATATATATATATATATTATATATATATATATATATATATATATATATATATATATATATATATATATATATATATATATATATATATATATATATATATATATATATATATAATATATATAATATATATAATATATATTATATATATATATATATATATATATATACGAGTATTTAGTTAATGTTATCTGTACTTAATACTATATTACTAGGTGCATAATTATCAAAACGAAGATACCAGTTGATTGAAAAATTGCCACTGCTTTAGAGACAATGTATACATTTTTACTGCATGTTTTAGAACTCGTAACCTTTAATTTCACCTGTGGTTTTTTAAGAGAAACATGTACCGAATAAAAAGTACTTGGAGTAGCATTGAAAATTCAAAAATTGTTTTCATTTCATATAGATTGCAATGAAAATAGCAAAAATTCTTGGGTGAGATAGAAAGCCAATGTAGGTATATTTGATAGATATCAGTTTTTACTGAAATATAAGTTCATTAATATTTTATTGTTATTTAAATTATAAAAACACTAAAAATTACTGAGGTGATGTGTTTATGTTAAAACTCACTTGTATGTATTTTCCTGACTGTACAGATTGATTAAAACGAATATTTCCTTGTGTATTAAAATCGCATAAGATATCTGGATGTTTCTCATGTTGGAATAATAGAAGTAGACATTGCGAGTGATCAATTTCGATTGGTGTTATTTGTCTAATCCCATTTGATATTAAATTACCATGGTTAATGAGTTGATTAAAGTTCTCTATCCTCAAGAATAATCCTTTGACCAGACCTGAAAAATATACTGTGTGATACAGTTGGTTGCAAAGATTGCTGATTATCCAGAAAAAAAAACGAAAATATTTGATTATATATTAGTATAAGAGAATTTTGAAAATATTGAAATTGTTAGGAAATTTTCATTCAAGTAGGGCAAACTTCAGTACTAACAATTTTTGCTATTATTTTGTAAATTAAGAAATATTGCTATGAAAAAATTGTTTTTATATGAAATACTGAATCTTCTACTCTCAATATTAATTATTAAAAAATAGATAAACTTAATTTCGAAATCATGAATATTTGATCTGAAAAGGATGTAGCATTTTGAACAATTCTTATAGAACTGACAACACAGTTCACAAACAAAATCCAGAAAAATCATGTTATTTTTAGCGTTGAGTGATTCAAATTATTGGTTTTAATAATTTTGAAGATAGGTGTATTCTTTTCTTTGATTTCATTAAAGTGGGTTTCTATTTTTTTAAATAATGAATACAACTTTTCAATTGATTCTTCAATGAAGAGTTTCAACTACATTCACAGTGATTTCAAAGACAATTTTAATATATATTCATATAATTTTCATTTTTGATTTTATGAAAAAAATTTCAAGATTTCTTGCTAATTTCAAGAAGTTATTACCTTCTGATTTTTGTCCCTCATTTGGATATTCTATGTATAAAAATTGTTGTCTTTCCGATGAAAATGCTTGGACCATGAGAGGAGGATATCCCATATTCACTGCCATTCCCACTAGAAATATAAAATGTATATAAAAGCTATGAGTGCATGGGTATCATCCATTTATTCAACCACACTTTTACCTGGTTTTAGGAATAGTTCCTTATCTTTATCCCAGTAATAATAGTTCATAATATAAGAGTTGTTCTTAATATCGAAATAAGTGAGAATATGATTTTCACAACAAGAATTTATAATATATTCTGGTTTCTTAATTTCTTGAACCTCTCTATAGTTCTGAAGGTAAAATGCTTGTTCTAAAAGAAAAACCACACATTACCATAACTGTTTATGCAATATATAATGCAGTGATCTCACCTTTCAAATTTTCTCTTATCATTTCGCTCATATTGAGATATCTTCCATAATTGTCTTTAAGCACATTCATTGTATCTAACTCCATTATTTCAGAAATTATTTCTTCCGTATTAATTCCCTTATATAATTTATTCATACAAAGATTTTTAGTGTAGATGTCTGCATGAAAATGCATTGGCGATTTGAATATTAGGTCTTCGTTTTCAGCCTTAAAATATATTTTTTACAGCATAAGAAGTTATTGTAACAGCAACAACATAGTTTAAGTTACTATATTGATACTATTTTAGATTAAAATTTGAAGTATTTCGGTATATATAAAAATTGGTTTGTGATATATACTATAGATCTTTCATACGGATTATGAGAACGTAATAGAGTATAAAACTTAAATTATTGTTTCAAGGATGTAAATATTTTATGGGACTCATTTCACGTAGATAAAGCATATGGGGATTCTATTATATCTGCAAAATTTAAGACCTTATTATAATCACCAATGTTGGAAAAACCATTTGTACGAAATATGTTCAATTTGCAATGAAGAATTTGAAAAATATAGAATGTTTTATCCTATTTATTCACTTGATTGATTATATAATGATAAAAATACTCAATGAAAATTAACGACAAACTATAAAATAAACAATAGCTGCTTAGTTATTTAAATATTCTGTTATGATATAAGCTTTACTTTTCATTACATTAATTAGTTCGATGTTTGTTTTTTAATTAACTAATTAAATTGAAATAACGTATTTAACCAACTTATTAACAATTTTTGAAATAATTAATCATAAAATTAGTAATTAGAGTTTAAATCTGCTTTTAACATACCATATAAAAAAACAAAATATTATTATTTTGTCAAACTGTTTCCACAAGTTGCTTAAATTTTAATGAAAAGTAATTAATTCATTACAAATCCTTCTTAATTTAAGCTGTGAAGAGGCATATAAATTTCTGGACAGTTGCCAGTCTTTAATTTGAATTTTAAACATTTGTAACACATTATGGCTATATGGCATGCAACTTGATAGATTACTTAAGCATTTTTCGTGTTTGTTGAAATTATATTCAAGTTGTTTCATTGATTGCACTAATATTCAACTCACCTGGTCCGTAAATAACTCTGATATTCTTATGTCATTTATCAGCCCTTTTAACTTCATATTTTTAAATTTCATTACTTCCAAATGGTTCACTTCAAACCTCTTTAGTCCATTTATATTTTGAGGTATTGACTTCAACATTATTGTAGCATTGGTGAATATTTCTCCATTCATTGAACCTTGCAAATTAATTCCCTTTTCAAAGTAGACATCTTGTCTAATAATTTTCCTTTTTTCTATACTGAAGGTCCCCTTCTTCAATATAGCATTTTTCATCCAATTTAGTATATCCACATTTTGTATAGAAATATTTTTTCTCAATTCGATATTTTCTGTTTTCAGTTTGTCAAGATATTTAATTCCTGTTATCGTATTTTCGTTATCATATCTCAAGAAATCAGTTTTTAGATTCAAGTTGTTCACAGTATATTCGCCTTGTAAATCTACAACAAAAATTTGTATCTTAAGTATCATAGAGACTGGGGAGAAATCGCGAAATGTATCGAAATTCATATTATACCGTCAATAAGAATGTTTTCCAGATAAACCGCTTCTTCGAAAACTTGATCCTCATCTTGCAACAATACAGTTCGCGGCAAATCACTAATTTTCATGCCATTTATCGCACCATTCAGAGACAAGTGTGGCGACACAAGATTTCCCAGAAAATTCACGTGGTTGGAAAAATAGAAGCCACCGGCAATTTTCTGATCTTTAGTTTTGCTAAAATAGTTGTCCCTGAGACTCTCTAAATGGACTCCATCAACAAAACTCTAGAAAGTTGAGATAGATTAATTATTTCAATTATTCAAATTTAACCGCAAATATTATTCAAGTTTATTCAAGTTCAACAAAAAACTAATGGTAGTGTATTGAATAATTACTTACCATTGCTGTAACATTATTGAGTAATGTAATATTGGTGAAATTCGTAAAGTGTGGCAGAGCTATTTCTTTATTTTTAAACCATGCGTTATTCAGTATATGCTCTGTAGTAATATTGAAGATTTTATGAACATTGGGTCCTTTAGTAAATATGGCATTTCCTAAAAAGAAAAATTGATAAAAATGTTAAATTTATTTATTTATTATATAATACAACTACAAATCAGTCATAACTGTTATCGTAGAGGAATTCTATTATAGTTATGGTTCATAATAATAAACTTAATGAATTATAATATACCATCTTAAAATATAAATTTCATTGAGTAATCTTATAATATTTAAATTAAATGCTAACTTCTGAATCTTTTTTTTTTTTCAATTCAATAAGTGATCTTTCATCTTGTTTGAAATTTTTTTTAAGTCTATCTGGTTTTTTATTGTTATTGGTAGTTTATTAAATATTTTGGCCCCTACAAATATAAGTGATCTTGTCGCTAAGGTTGTTTTTGCTTTTTTTTGGGATATATGTTGCGCTGATCGAGTAGAGTAAGTATGTTTAGTAGCATTAATTTTCAGTTGTTGTGTTTTTTTTTTCGATTTCTGAATGACATATATTAGTTTGCATAATGTCTGTTTTTTGAGTTGATTTATATTAAGTATTCTTAGCTTGCTCATTTTCTTTTCAGCAACTTGCTTATAGTCTAGACCAAAGATAGTTTTTACAGCTTTATTCTGTAGATTTTTTAATCTATTCAGATTATAATTTGAAGTATTTTACCATATTTCGAATAGGTACGATAATACTGAGTGTATGTGAGCATTATAAAACATTATTGCACATTTATAATTAGTATAATATCTGAATTTATTCATACTATCTCAAAATTTCTCAATCATTTTTCGGTTTCAATAATTAAACTTATTCAACATATGCCATGAATAGTATCTTTTTTATATCAATTTTTGTTTGTGAGATATATTTAATACAAGTGTAAATCTGAATAATTGTAGTATGATTCTCTAAGGTTTCTTGTCTTTTGTCATATTGCTACACCATAACAATTAAGAAAAGCCAAAGCACTAACCAAGTATCTCAATTTCCTTATGTTTTTCACCCAACTCGACAAAGCTACACGCGTCACTTAGGTTAAAATCATTGACAAATCCATCTAGTATCACATTTCCGATTACTGTAACGTTGCTTTGAAATGTTTTAGTATCTGAAAGTATTTGCAGTTCATCAGAGTTCGAGAGAACCAGGTTTTCAAAATCCACATTTTCCATGTGACCGTGAAGAACAATAGGCGCCTCGGAGAAAACAGCGTCTGAAACAGAGCAATAATAATAATAGTTACATTTATGTTCATTTCTTTTTTTGTTGTTGTGTATTCCATGCAATTAATGGACCATTGCACCTCCACAGTTGTTCGTTAATTTACACGGTTGAAATTTGATACATGGATTGAGTTGATGTTAGGGGGTATATTTTGGTGGGTTAATCTCTTTTCCTTAACCACCGCTAGTTTGATGTACATAGCTATTACATGTTGTTTTCTCGTATTTAGCAGGTTTTCACGTTGAAAACCTGCTTATTAAACTGGGTGCGATTAGCAAAGTTGGACCTAGGACCAAGATAGTTTTTCGTTTCATGACTTTTTATGATGGTTGGCACCAAAAAAAAAAGGATATATTGAAAAATTCTTAGCCTACTATAGAACCAAACAAAATTTCAATGTCAAAATATTTTATTACTCAACATATTCTCCTCTTAATTGTATACATTTATTACAGCGAACCTGCAACGTCTCTAGACCTTTCAAAAAAAAATGTTTCGTCCTGCTCTGCAAACCAGACCTCCACGGCTTTTATTACCTCCTCGTTGGAAGAAAATTTGCGACCTTTTAAACTTTTTTTCAGTTGAGGAAAGAGATGATAGTCGGACGGAGCCAAATCTGGTGTTCTTGTAATTCAAACCCTAAATCACGAATTTTTTGCATGGCAACATGAGATTTGTGTGCAGGGGCCTTGTCCTGCAAAAACAAAACACCTTTGGATAGCTTTCCGCGTCTTTTCTCTCTAATTTTTTCCCGTAGAGTGGTCAGTAATGTCGAATAGTAATCTCCAGTTATTGTTCTACCCTTATCCAGAAAATCAATCATGATTACTCCATGGCAATCCCAAAAAACTGAAGCAAGAATTTTTCCAACAGATTTTTGGACACGAAACTTCTTAGGTCTTGGAGAACCGGAGTGTCGCCATTCCATCGATTGTTGCTTTGTTTCTGGATCGTAGAAATGTACCCAAGTCTCATCCATAGTACCAATTCGCTTTAAGAAGTCTACATCGTTTTCAAATCGAGCACAGATCGAACGCGATGCTACTACCCTTGCACGCTTTTGGTCAACATTCAAACATTTGGGGATCCATTTTGCAGCAATTTTTCTCATGTCCAAATTGACGTGAACTATATGATGAAATATTCAGTGCTTCAGATATCCGTTTTAGCCCAAATCGACGGTCTGTTAAAATCATATCATGAACTGCATCGATATTTTCGGGGACTGACACAGAAACTGGCCTTCCCGATCGGTCATTATCTTCAATGGAAAATTTACCTCTTTTGAAGCTTGCAGTCCAATTTTTCACGGTCGCATACGAAGGACATTGATCACCGAGGGTATTAAGCATATCTTCGTAAATCTGCTTACCTCTTAACCCTTTTAAATACAGGTACTTGATGATGGCTCGATACTCCAATTTTTCGATTTTCAAAATTTCGGTGGACATTTTTTTTTCTTTTAATTTATTGCGTAACTCTGGTTTACTTTTTTGACGTCAAACTTTACACTGACACTTCTAATAAGTTATTGTTCGTTGCTATGGTAACGCAATATTTTGTTTATGCACAGAACTGGTCTAGGCTAACTAGATATCAATACATCCTCGTATATATATATATATATATATATATATATATATATATATATATATATGTTCGTATGTATGTGCTTATGTATTTTAGCGTTGTTTACACGATATCGGTCGCAATTTTGAAACAATAGGGTTGAAAGTTTGTAAATAGGTAATTTCGTGTGATATCTTGGATGGGATTGTTTTTGGTTCGAATTGGTTGAGGAGTTGACCCCCCTGGGGAGGCAATAAATCTTGTTTACACGACAGAAGGCGCAATTTTGTAGCAATAGGGTTGAAAGTTTGTATCTAGGTAGTTTTGTATGATATCTTAATGGGATTAGTTTTGGTTCGAATTGAATGGGCAATCCCCCAATCAATTCGAAACCAAAACCCCCTGAGGGAAGAAATAAATCTTGTTTACATGATAAAGGTCGCAATTTTGGAGTAATAGGGTTAAAAGTTTGTAGGGGGTTGACCCCCAGGGAAATAAATCTTGTTTACACGATAAAGGGCGCAATTTTATAAAAATAGTGTTTAAAGTTTGTAAGTACGTAGTTTCGTATGATACCTTGGATGTGATTGGTTTTGGTACGAATTGGTTGGGGGGATGATACCCCGGGGAGGAAATAAATATTGTTTACATATTAGAGGGAGCTTTTTTTTTGAATTTGGAAAAAAAATCATAATTTATTGAATATATTTTTTAAACTGGATACGTTATGAAAACCTGCTCTTCCAATGCAGCTCGCTGTGATAAAGTTTTTTGAGTATTTGCGTGTGTTCACAGCTCCTCCAACTCGAGTTGAGAGGTTGAAATTCATTACGTGTATTGAGTTAATGTTAGGAATGTTTGTTTTGGCGGTTTCAACTATTCAGCTCGCCGTCGCCATGTTGATGTAGAGATTCCATATTTTCCGTTCGCTCCAAATTGACTAAGAGGGTTGAGAGTTTTTATGTATAAAAAAACAAACATGAGTAGAAAATACGACCTTAGTGACGAAGATTCCTGCTCACGCGTTTTTTATGATAATAATTGCTAGATTGTTTCGTGAAATAATTTTATGTTATATAATTTAAGCAGTTTTAAAAATCCTCATTAGAAATATTGTAATAATATTTCAAAAGTATATTTTGCACTGTGAATTTATATTTTAATTGTTTTGATATCGTTTTTTCATACCGATTAAAATTGAAATAATCATATATCAAATTTTGCAGTGTCTGGCATAAATATGTAGCACTTACCAAAAATTGCATTTTCGAATGCATTTTCTTCATCAATTTTCACTGTATCTTTCTCAAAATCTTGTAAGTATACATCATTCAAGAACCCAGATTCAATATAGACATTTCCATATACCACTAGTTTATTAATGTCTTTCAATTCGGATACAATTTCCACCTGAGTTTCTTCAAATGAATCTTCTCTAAATCTGTTCACTTCCACGTCATTACAAGTTTTCGTAAAGTGAATATTTTCAATCACAGCATTCTCCAATCTGACATTTCCAGTTCTAACTACCTTATTCTTATTGACCGATTCTAAATTAGGAAGTACTAAATGTTTAGTAGTAAAAGTTTTGAAGTTTTTATGACTTGGTATTGGTTTTTTCGAATTTTTCATTACAGTTTCCTCAACTATTTTTGTGAAATTGAAGCTGTTAAATGTTCCTGTGATTTTAGTGTAATTAGATTTCGTAATATTTGCAGCAACATCACCATCAATAACTGTTGTTCCAGAAATAATTTGTTCGTTGTTTTTAGTGAGTATATCCTTCCATTGTTTATCTCCCAGGGTTATGTTATTTCCTGTCACCCTGAAATAAATTTAAATTTCCATTAATTGATGAAAAGGACTCGCTACACATTTGAAAATTTTCAAATAATCAAAATGCACTAGGCTTAATTTCACTATTATATTAATAACTCTATATGTGTTTGAGATTTTCAGGCGATCTCTGGAGTATACACAATACCATATATAATATATTATACAATAAAAATAGACCGGCATATGAACGTGAAATGTATGCGCATACAGACCTGACGGACCTCCATCAGTTTCCTGAGTTAGCAAAATGTTCAACATTTTTAGTTTCTTATTGAATATTATTTCTTTTGTTGATGCTGTTTAGACTTTTCAGGAAGTTTCATATTTGTTTCAATGCTATTTGAGACTCAAGTTTATGTTTATTAATAACTACCTAGTAATGAACCCAATCTACTTTTGATATTGCTAGTTGTATTAACTTTAGTAACTGGCAGAACCTTTCTCTGGTATAGGAAAATGCACCTATAAGAGAGAGTTCTGTGAGAAGGAGGAAGCCGAAGAAGAAACACTCTGGCGGAATCTTCCAGGGATGGGTCACTCCAAAATGTTACTTCGGAACTTTAAAACCGAAAAATCCAAAGGATATCTGGTTCTCAGTACGAATAAATTACACCTCCTCACTGGCTTCCTTACAGGACACTGTCGCCTCAGGAAGCATCTAATGAGAATAGGTTTATCAGAAACTGACGAGTGCATATTCTCTGGGGAGGAGGACGAAATTCCTGTTCACCTGGTTACAAAATACTTCTCCATTGCAAGCCAAAGAAAAGAATTCTTTGGCCAAGAAACTTTTAAGAGTGAGTACATAACCTCCTTGAAGTTTTCCCAGATATTGAAGTTCATTAGTGCTCTGGAACTAGAATGCGAGCTATAGATGGCGTAGTAAAGAAAACAGCTCTGATGGGGGGCACAAAAGACCTTACGGTCGCGGTGCAGTATAACCCCATATTAAATAAATTTTAAAAAAATCTATTATATGATAAAATAATTGATACAAATTTTGTTTTTTGCAGTTTCGGTTTAGTGTCTGTATACTAGCAAAAAACTGCTACTGGTTCGGTGCAGTTCATCGAAATACGACGAACGAAAAAAATTTATGATAGAGTTGTCTTCCAAAAACACGCAAAATTCATTTTAATTATTATTTTTATATTGTTAAATCGATATCGTAATTATAACACCCATATTCTCAACTTACCTGTCTGCAACAACATTCAGAAGAGTATGTTTTCCACTGATTATTTGGTCCCCATTATTTCTAAGTACAGAAGTTTCTAAGTCAGGTAGCTCAATGTTATTTATTTTGAAAAAATTCGTATTTCCAGTGATAGTAACATCGTTCACGAACACTTTGGCTCCATGTATAATCTGCTGATTGTGAGTACCAGTAACCAACCATGTTTGAGGATTGATATCATTTACTTTATCAATGAATATTTCGTCAACGTTAAGTTGTTGTTGTAAATTGAGATGAATATCAATTTCCTTTTCTCGCAATAGAAGGCCTTGAGACAATACTTTCTGAAATTAGAGAAAATTTAAAGTTATTATAATGAAGAATGCATTTCACATAGCAGTGGAAGAATATCTACAAAATTGTTCGTATGATATCGAGGAATATTTCTTTTGAACACATTAAGCTACAGGTTCAGAGTAACTTTGAGGAACATTTTGTTGCTGAATGTTCCTCCTTGTTGCCAAGGGTAGAAACTTATGGCAACATACGTAAACTTCTTATTTCCACTGAAGCAACTAAAATTGTCAATAGTTGCATATTATTGAGTAGAAATAATCAACATTTGTCGCCGAAACATAAAGAAATTTTAAGGAATATTTTGGAACATTTACGGAAACAAGCAACAGCAACAAATTGTTCCTCTGGTGAAAACGTCGCTATATATTTATTCGTTTTCGTACTTCACTGAACACTGAAAATCTGCGACACGAATGTTTACTAGTTGCGTTCTCGATACGTTTCCACTGCGATAGCAACACGGATTTTTTCACAAATGTTTCCTATTTTCTTTTGAAGTTTACCCCTCAAAATGGAAACCGGCGACAAGTAGGAACATTTAATATTTGTTGCCGAAAAATAAAGAAATTTAAGGAACATTCACGGAAACACGGAACATCAACAAAAATGTTCCTCCGGTGGAATCGTAGCTTGAAGGGTGACAAGTAGAAACAGTAAACATTTGTTGCCGAAACTTTAAGGAACATTTTCGGAAACTCGCAACAGCGACAAATGTTATTCCGATGGAACTTTAGCTTTAGGTAGGTATTTATGGAACAATAATCAATAATAATAGTATATTACACACCGAGGTGGGAAGTGATTCATTCCTGTCGTGAGATTAGTTAGTTAACCGAGACGCAAAGCGTCGAGGTTAACTATAATCTCGAGACAGGAATGAAACTTCCTACCGAGGTTTGTATACTATTTTATTTACAACCATCATATTTCGATCAAAATTAATAAATCTCTGTTTCGTTATGAACATACCTAAAATATTACATTTAACGCGGTTTTCTCAGAATAATCAAGTAAATATATTGTTACCGTGACTAAGGGGTATACAATTGTCACTAATATAAATAAATGTCATATGAAGTCAATGAATGTCAGATAAAGTCGGATATTAAATTCGCGAATAATAAATTGAAAAACATGTCTTCCGACGAAGAATGTATGGATTGTACCCCACCAGAAGTACGACAGGCTGCTCATGCAGCAGTCCAGGGCTTGGTGCCAGAGAAAAGTAAGCATCGGTATCTAAAAGCTACTGCATTATATAGGAAGTGGTGCGAAGAAAAAAAGGTTAAAAATATCGGTTCCGAAAGTGTACTCCTGGCATATTTTGGAGAACATAATAGACAAAAGAAGCCGTCTACTTTGTGGGCAATGTACAGTATGATACGAACGATGCTAGAAACTGAAGAAAAAACTGATATTTCCAAACATGGGACACTGCTAGCCTTCCTAAAACGACAAAATGTGGGCTTTAGGCCGAAGAACGTATTTTCGAGGAAGAATATAGAGGATATTTCACATAAAGCTCCAAATAATCTTCTACCGACAAAGGTAAGTTATTTGTGATTCTTTAAATAAGTATTTAAAAAAAACCAAACGTGTTTGAGCTAATACAAATATACTGGTATTATTGTATCATTTTTTCTTATTGTTTTAGGTAGCATTAATAATAGGAGTATCTGGAGCTTGTCGGACGAACAAATTAGTGAAAATGAAAATGTTGGATATAGCTTTTTTTGAAGAAAAAAGTTCGAATGAGATTCCAGATTCTAAAACGCATACAAATAGATCGTTTTTGATTACTGATTCAGTATGGGTGAAAATCATTCGAGACTACATAAATATAAAAAACAAACATAGAAATCGATAGATTTTTTGTTTAGCTCAGAGGAGGAATAGCAAGAAATCAACCAATTGGACACAATACAATAGCTAATTTTCCCCAAAAAATTGCTACTTTTTTGAATTTAGAGAATTGGAAAGGCTTCACAGGACACGCACTCAGAAGAACCGCCGCTACGTTACTTGCCAACAGTGGTGCAAGTGTAGGTACTCCAATTAAAAAGGCTGGGAGGATGGAAATCTAGTACTGTGACAGAAGGTTAGTTGGATGGCTCTATGGAGAATAAAACGAAAACTGCCACTATGCTGTCCCAATGTGCCATGTCTTCTGTAGCTATTGCAAGTAGTTCACAAACCTCAGTCATTCAAAATGAAATTAATTTGTTGCCCAAAGAGAACTATTGGAGGGTCCAACGCTGGTACAGGCCTAAATATTTCAATAAATGCTTACAATAATTCAAATTTAACGATTAATATCAATAATTACTTTGTTGTATTTTAGTTCATTGTTGTTTTTTATTGTTTGCCATTAAATAGGTATTATAAAATTTGTCAAAAAAATGTGTTATTAAAAAAAATGTATCTAGAATAGATGAAATGGGGCGGGAAATGAGGGCGGGAAGTGAGGGCGGGAAGTGAGAGCGGGAAGTAGAATTGTGTAATGTGACACTTCCCAACCTTCAATGACGTTAGTAATGACAGCATTACATATATGGTTGTAAATAAAATCATTTATTAAACAGAGATCACAATACACCAAAATAAACCAAACAAAAAGTGAACACTGGGGTCCCACAGGGAACAGTTTTGGGCCCATTGCTGTACATATACTATGTGGAAAGCCTGACGAAATCGGGAATAATAGGTGAGCACTATATGTTCGCTGATGACACTGCGCTAGTGTATGGTGGGGCAGACATTGATGAACTTGAGAGGGAAATTAATAAAGATCTAAACATGTTTTATGAATGGTTGTGCCACAATGGACTTGTCATAAACACACAGAAAACAGTATTCATGAAAATAACACAAAAAGACCAAACCCATAAAAATAAAAATTAAGCAATATATAAAAGAAGTAAACACATATAAATACCTGGGACTTAAAATAGACAATAAATTGAACTGGAATGAACATATAGATGAAATACTAAGTAGCAATTTAACGGGTCTTATTGGGGCAATAAGAGGAATAAATGCAGAACTTACAGATGACTGTAGAGCACTTCTATATAATGCATATATACGATCTGCATTAACGTATTTAATTGTTGTCTGGAGTAACACATCTAAATTTAATTTAAATAGAATACATAGGTTCCAAATAAATCCATTAAAGCAATTTACAATATCCCATACAATACAAGCACTACAGACCTTTACAAGAAATTGACACTGCTTAATTTCGACAAACTGAAAAAACTTGAATATTGCAAACTTCTACATAAAATTAAATGTAAAAACAGACCAATCTAGATCTATACAGACATGAGAAGATACATTACACCAGAGGGAAAAATGAACTACAAGCATCAAGACTGCGAACAAATATGGGAACAAAATCAGTAATTCATCAATCAATAAAATATTTCAATGAACTGCCAGACAAAATAAGAAACATAGAGAACTATGGGAGCTTTGTAAGGCAACTTACTCTACACTTGAATTAACTTACCTAAACCAATTTTATGTGATAAAATGTAAAATAATACACTGTATTACCTGCGATATCAGCTATAGCTGTTTTGTAGAGTTATGTTTAATAAATAATAAATAAATAAATAATTATTCCGCTTTAGAATTTCAACTGATGGTATCAGTTGATTATTTTCTAGAAAATATAAAATCCATCGTTATTATTTTTTGGGGAAGATGAAGAACCAGTTCACTTACCTTGGAGGAATAATTGTTTTCTGGTGTTGTTATATCACCGACTTTCACAATTTTCTCGATAGACGTATTTCCGGAAATTTCAAAATCGCCTTCAAATATGAATGGACCATTTACATTGATTACAGGATTAATTTTTTCCAATTCTTCGCTCTGTATGTTTCCCTGAAGCTTTATGGGATTCAAAAGTTCGACTTCATCTATGATCTTTTTTGCCTTGATATGCTGAAGTTCTTCGACGTCTTTCAAGAGGACCTGCAACTTTCCGTTAACTACAGGTATTAAATCCAAAAAATCTTGAGCCTCCAGTTTGTTCACATTCATGGGCTTTATGAATTGGATGTCCTGATCAATAATATATTGTCCTGAATCAATGCGAACAAAGTTGTCATCTAATTTTTTCTCAGATAATACCTTTATGTCCATATTATTCGCTTGGAGGTGTTCAAATATGAATTTTTCAGAAATATTTTGATCGCCGTTAATCTTAAGTGAGTATTTATCTAATGTTCTCATATCGACGTTATTTATGAAGCCTCCTATGACAATTTTTTCAGATTTTAGATGTGAAATACGATGAATCCTTTGTTCGGAGTTGCTGTCATTTTCCAAGTCCTTCATGTTGAGGCTATTGATTTTTTCTGGATTAATATTAGTAGTTTGTAGTCTCTCCACATTCAAAGATTCAAATTTTTGATTCACATTGTTCATAAGAATATGTTCTTTATCGAAGACTATATCATTGATAGTTTTCGAAGTAATCGAGTCAGAAAATACAGTTTGACCATTAACATTTAGTTCATCAATTTCCAGATCTTCATTTTGTTTTATTATATCATCTGTTTTGTGTCCATTTATCACTTTCGGATGAATCTTTGAATCAATTAGGACATGCTCCAGGATCATGTCATCTGTCCACTGGCTATCTTGATTAATTTCTACCAGATTATCAAGAATTTCGCTCATGTCTTCTCCATTGATAGTTTCGGTTGAAAGGGATTGGATATTCGTATTATTTAATATAATTTGATCGGCTTCAATGTTTTGCAGAATATGTTCACCTTCCTTCTGCGAGGAAAACTGAACAAGTTCCTCGAGTTCATCTAGTATCAAACTAGCGCTATGTAGATTTGTTCGTATTCTATCAGTAGAATTTAAGATTCCAACATTCTGAAACATGAATTTTGAAAAATATAAAAATTTATATTCTAATTTTTTCGTAGATTTTCTTTCAGTTAAAAATTTTTAAACTAGTGTTGACTACTATCAATTTTACAAGAGTCATTTATGTAAAATATTAAGTTTTGATTTTATTCTTTTCGTTATAATATTACCCGGAAATAGTTTTTTTTTATGCAATACTGTTTAAGAATGAATAAGTAAATTTTTTGAGTAAATTGGATGTCCTAAGTTTGAAGATGGATGTACCAAGTTTGGCAATCAACGTCAAGCTAAACTTAAAGTTTTTTCATGGAGAAGATTTTTATGTGAAAGAATTATGTAGACCAATTTTGTAGAACGCAAATTGGTTTATTATATCAATGTTTTCATTATTAAGGCGACTTTGTTGCTATAAATGAAGTTTTGACATAACAATTGATCAGGGCCGGATTAACCAATAGGCTGGGGTAGGCTGAAGCCTCTCAAGGGGCCTCCAAAAAAATTGAAAATTGTAAAGAGGGAATTTTGAAATGACTATGTAATACGATGATTGATGCAAATTTGAATGATCGAACTGTACTCAGCACGGACTTCGATATGAAGGAAATTGACGCTAGGGATAGAATTGAAGATTTTGCTAAAAATAAACCTAGAAAAGTTGTAATTTAATACAAATTTTTTTTCAATTTCCAGTAGTGTTAGTATTGAGCATTAAATTATTAATAAATATATTCTACTAGTATAAGATAGTAACTACAGGGCGCTCTATGCAAGCCTGAGCTCTGGAAGAATATACCAATATATTGCAAATTCCGAATTAATGAAGTGAAGCTCAAGATATACAAATTAATAAATAAAAATTTTTTGAAAGAAAATTCATGAATTTAGTTTGCGGTAATGATATTTTTAAAAATACGTAATTCAATTTTTTAGCTGTACTATATAAATTTAATAATCTATGACCCGCAATTCATACTAAAGTATAGAAATCACATGGTAGCCAAACGTGTAATTTGAATTTTCCTCCCCTTAAAGAGGCCCCCAGCACTTCACAGCCTATTAGGCCCCAAAAACGTTAATCCGGCACTGCAATTGATTAAGAAATGCGTTTTAACTCACTTCATCCATATTTTCATCATTTCTCACTATATCTTCATTTATTTGTCTTCTATTTCTATTGTCTTGATCTTCTCCTTTTTGTTCCAACAATTTCAAACTGTTTTCACAAAAATTTAAGATATCATCTTGAAACTTATTCAGTTGGTTTTCATGAACAAAATCTAGTTTGTAAAACTCCAAGACTTGCTCCTCACCGGAAAATAGAACAGCTGAAAATATTACCGCTTATACCAATGAAGAATATATAATACAAAAATAAGCTTCACCTAACGTTGGAATATTTTCGATATTCATAAATTTCATTGAAATCACTTTCCTTTTTGGCAAATTCCAATTTATATCGTTCAAACTTTCTCTGAAGGACCAGCCGTCATATTGGAACGTCTTAAGTGGTTGATATTCTGATCTAGCTATCAATAGAAATTTTGTATCTGCGATCTAAAATTATCAAAAAAAAAGTAGATATAAATTAATATTATATTTGTAATTTGTAGACTATTACTTGTAAGATACATTTTTAGAAGAAAGTTCCTTATAGTACTTTATACTTCACCCACTAAATGTGTGAATGACTAACAAAACTAAACTTGAATTTACTACGTTTATTATCACAAAATATTTTGAAAAATATAACACTGCGATTGCAATTTCGGTCACTAGACCATCATCGGGCAGATTGAGTTAAGAACTGAATACAGAATAATTATAGATTTGCGCTTACGGGTGGGAAAGGATTATTGTAGGTACCTAAATAGACAAGAGGAACACATTTCAAGAAGGGCTGATCGAAGTGGATTTCCCAAATTGGTACAGTAAAATGTTCTTAGAAAAATCATTATTGTTTTAATACACTAAATATAGGAGAATATATCAAGTCAATCTGGTCGTTCAGCAAGATATCTTTTGCATTATTATTGAGTTTAAAAATTTCTAATGATTCTAAGTAAGTAAGTTTGGTTCCTTTCGGTAATTTGTGCATGAAATTATCTATTTGTGGAAATGGGTGGTGGTTTTCACGGCAATGATTTGAAAACGTTGAATCCGTTTTATTTTTCAAAAAAGATTGTTGGTGTTCTTTAAATCTTGTCTTGAACGATCGACCATTCTGAACTATATATACTCCTTTACATACAGGACAAATCAACTTATAAACTCCTGAACTTTCAAATTTTGAAGTGATATCTTTGGCATTGAATAAAAATCCTGAGAGTTTTGTCTTAGGTTTGAAAGCAATTTTAATATTACATTTAGGTATGACATTAGCAACTTTTTCTGTTAGAGGACCAAAATATGTTAAAAATGTGAATTTTTCCGATTTTTCTACTTTTCATTGGGGATTTATAACTCCTGCTAACTCTTTTCTTGTTAGCTTCGATGTTGATAATATGTTCTCCAATATACCAGCAGATGACTGTTTACCACTTGTCTTAGATATTTTGCAACAATCCACTATGGATATCATTAAAATAAATGATATCATTTTCTTATTAGATATATGTCTTAGTCAAAATTACTTCCAGTTTGATAACAAAATTTTTGAACAATCTAGTGGGCTGGCTATGGGTTCCCTCTTAAGTCCGCTTATTGCAGACATTTTCATGTCACATATAGAGAACATAATATTCAATTCTACAAAAGCATCGCATATAAGTTTTTGGCATAGATACGTTGATGATGTAATTGCTTGTTTTAAGGGAACCGCGAGACAATTAGATCAGTTTTTGAATTATATTAATAGCATTCACCCAAATATAAAGTTCAAAATTGAAAAAGAATTGGATCGACAAATAAACTTCTTGGATTTAACTATCTTTCATAATAATAATACTTTGAGTTTCGATATATATAGAAAACCAACTTTCACGGATATATGTATTCCGTCGGATTCAAATCATCCTCTTTCCCATAAACATTCAGCTTTTAATTCAATGATCCACAGAGCGTTTTCAATTCCATTATCCGTAACAAATTTAGCGAAAGAAATTTCGACTATAAAACTAATTGCGTCAAATAATGGTTTTCATACAAGTTTGATAGATAAAATGATAAACAAGAAACGTAATCAACTAGCGTACAACAGCATATATCCCCAATTAAAAGTAGAAAAATCGGAAAAATTCACATCTTTAACATATTTTGGTCCTCTAACAGAAAAAGTTGCTAATGTCATACCTAAATGTAATATTAAAATTGCTTTCAAACCTAAGACAAAACTCTCAGGATTTTTATTCAATGCCAAAGATATCACTTCAAAATTTGAAAGTTCAGGAGTTTATAAGTTGATTTGTCCTGTATGTGAAGGAATATCTCTATGGTATATATAGGTCAGACTGGTCGATCGTTCAAGACAAGATTTAAAGAACACCAACAATCTTTTTTGAAAAATAAAACGGATTCAACGTTTTCAAATCATTGCCGTGAAAACCACCACCCATTTCCACAAATAGATAATTTTCAAATCATGCACAAATTACCGCAAGGAACCAAACTTACTTTTTTAAACTCCATAATAATGCAAAAGATATCTTGCTGAACGACCAGATTGACTTGATATATTCTCCTATATTTAGTGTATTTAAACAATAATGACTTTTCTAAGAACATTGTATTGTACCAATTTGTGAAATTCACTCGATAAGCCCTTCTTGAAATATGTTCCTCTTGTCTATTTAGGTACCTGCAATAATCCTTTCCCACCCGTAAGCGTAAATATATAATTATTCTGTATTCAGTTCTTAACTCAATCTACCCGATGATGGTCTAGTGACCGAAATTGCAATCGCAGTGTTATATTTTTCAAAATATTTTGTGATAATAAACGTAGTAAATTCAAGTTTAGTTTTGTTAATCATGTTAAATTATCACGTAGTAACGACGGATTCCATCAACTATTTGTGAATGACTACTTCAATATTAAATAAAAGAAACTTGTAGTCATTCTTGGTCAATAATAATGAAAAATCTAACATCGGAGAAAACAGAAAAAATATTTTGTGACGAATGTCCTGCTCTCTATATTGAACAAACAGGAAGGAATATAAACATTCGTGTTGAAGAACATAAAAAGTCAATTTTACAAAATAAAAATACCACTGACTTCTCGGAACATTGTATAAAATTTAATCATTTCCTGGATTTCAACAAAACCCAATTGTTGCATTCAGGTAACAAAGGAAAGCGCGTTGAACTTCTTGAAATTCTCGAAATAAGTTCCGCCCATAATAGTAAATTACCCCTTGTAAACGAACAAATTGATTTTCAGGTATCACCTTTGCTTTTGTCTGTTCTATAAAATAAGATGTAATACTCTCCTGTAGTCAGTCTTGATAATGAGTTCATAACTCGAAACATGTCGACTATCCTTTACTGCTAAATACAGTATCTGAATATTTTTATATAGTGAAACTTAAGCCAAGTGTGTTTTATTTTAAAGTTTGAACTTTATTCAATATTTTCATTAGTATTGATTATAGCATTTAACTTACTTTAACCGGGACGAATTCGACAATGGTTTCAATTTTCAAATCTTGAAAAGGAAGAAAGTATCCATCTACGTATTTATAAATTATTGAAGGAAGTTCTGCATTACTTTCTCCTGAAACAGATGCGAAATCTTGTACAAATATCACCAAAGACGTTGTTACTTTCTCCGAAATTTATACGGAAATGATAATATTACCCGAAACGTAGTTAGCTACAGCGAGATAAAAGTCATTTCCATTCCGCTTCTTCATGCTGAAGTATTTTATATCCTTACATTTGTCTATAGGTACTCGTTGCTGGATTTCATAATGACTAGTTTGTAAATTGAATCGATATATTGCGGCGTAGTCTCTGGAAGAATCTGAAAATTTGAAATCCTAAATCTGTGAGATATCACTGGGGGGGTGTTAGAAGGAGCCTACATAATATAACACAACAAATATTGAACATTGAAACTAAGTCCTAAAATACTCTTTCTGGCAAAAAGACTCATTTCTTGTAAACCCTCTAAAAAGGGATTTACTATATATAATAGATAATTGACTCTCTATTTTTATAGTACTCCAGCAAATCAAGATAGTATTTAAACTTCTAATAGTACCTGTAGACATAGATGAATGTTGCTTTTGTTTGGTGCGCGAATATATGTACGGTTGCGGGCATGAAATTTTGGCCACTCAAATTTCTGTCAATCACAAAAAATGAGGCGTATGGCATGCTTTATTGTCATTATGACGTTTACAATTTGAAATTATAATTTAATTTCCGTCAAATTGACATGAAATTTTAAATATTATTTCTGTGAAATTTTAACGAAAATGCCTGCAATTACGCATTTTAATAAATGTCGAATATTAATCCATCATGAAAATGGAATGTCCAATAGACGCATTTCCCAACTGCTACAAATTCCTAGAACCACCGTCAACTGAATAGTTGGGAAATGGAGGGAAGAAAATATAGTGGAACGAAGACCGGGGTCTGGGCGACGTCGAATCTCCACTTTGGCAGAAGATGAAGCCCTGGTAAATGTAGTGCAAAATCAGCCTTTTAGCACTGCTGTTGAGGCCGTCTACAATTCAAATTTTCCTGGTTCGGTATGGACAGTACGCCGACGCTTAAGATCAAGTGGATTGAAAAATCACAGTGCGGCCAGGAAAATTCGCCTAACGCCCTATCATAGGGAAAGAATAATATAAACGTCATTGAGTGGCCGAGTCGAAGTCCTGATCTTAATCCGATTGAGAATATGTGGGGTCTGTTAGTGCGAAATTTACAACATCGTAACGTAATATTTCATAATAGAGAAGAACTTCTGACTGCGATCGATGAAGCATGGCAATCATTACCCCAGGACTACCATCGTAAATTAAGCCTATCAATGCGCGGTAGATTAACCAAAGTAATTAATTCAAATGGAGCCTATATACCTATTAATACATATAATTGTTCTGTTTCTGTTTGCATTATATTGTAGCCTAATATCTTCTAGTTCTATTGCACTGTTCAATTTTTTCACAAACCAACTAAATTTCTCATGGAATTTTTAAAAGACTGAAATTACAATCCAGGTTACTGTCAAAGTGACAATAAATATGACAAAAGTTTAAAGTAAGGTTACAATATCCTTAAGCCAGATTCACCTCTTACATTAATTAAATGTCTAGAAGTGGCCAAAATTTTATGCTCGCAATTGTACAGGTATCTCATGAATTTAATGATTTGAAAGACACCAATAAATATGTGAAAACTATTCCAAAATGGCCAAGCATTGGCAATTGTGCGTTCTGCAGTACAAGAACTAATTCTGGCACGCTTACTATTATATTATGTATAGTAGTTTCTGAAAAATTGATTTAATGGGTCTTACTTCAGCAAAAAGGTTTCACCGTATGTAAGCTAGCCTTGGTTTGCAATAGTATTGATGTCTGGTGAAGGAATTCGGCATGTTGGAGGGGCTTTTCTCAACACGTCATTCAATCCTATTGGTTCAACTATACAATATTCACTGTACAGTTCTTTATTATTATTTAGTTGTAGGAATTAAATTGTGTGCTATTTTCGACAATATTAATCCAACAAATACTTTCACTTTGTTGTCCGTCCGTCTGTCTGTCAAGATCCTTTTTCTCAGGAACGCGTGAAGGTATCAATCTGGAAGTTATGTTGAATACTCAGGTCTACTGTCACTTGGAGCTGTGAAAAAATCAAACTTCTAAGCCAACGCAATCAAAAGATACAGCCGTTTCGACACTCGCAAGGGAATCAAAACCTACATGGTACTTCCAGTCAATTCAGAATCTTGAAATTTGGTACGAAGCAACGTCTTATAGCACAGATAAAGGAAAAATTGCGAAGCCCTTGATTTTTTAGTTACATCATATAATAAAAATTTCTTTTTACGGAACTCACGGTGCGCGAGTCCGACTCGCACTTGGCCGGTTTTATTTATCTGGTATAAAGAGCGGATATTCTGAATTCCACTGAGAACAAAATTTTGAGCTTCACTAATGACAGTATTCTAACAGCATCCACCACCAACAGAAGGCCTGTCGGTGCTTGCGAAAGCTGAGTCCATAAATATCAATCTTGAGATCATTTCTAACTGGGGATGTGTTAACCGAGTTCCTTTTATTGCCATCAAGACACAAGCAGCCAGGTTTTCAAGAAGAACTTCCCTAGTCGGTCCTCAATTAGTATTGTAAAACTATATTTTTAAGACAACCACTTATCTGGGAATCGACCTTAATTACACTTTAACCTCGTACGAACACATCTTAAAGATTACCAAGTCAGCTGCACAGAGTCTTAAAAAAAATCTGGTTACGCCGAAGCAGCTATTGATGCATTATAAAGCTTAGAACACCACAAACCGCTATATTTTGAAATCATCTAGGAGCGCTTGAAACGAGTTATCAGCTTTCGTTCTTCCCGAGAGTTGCTCATAAAAATATAGTTAAAATGTTACCTCCGTCTAGCTTCATGATAATACCCATATTTGCTATGTACATTTTATTCTATGTATAAAAGGTATACCCCTCATCTTACTAGAGCTCATCAGTATTGAACTGACAATTATAGATCATATTTTGTGAACATTATTTCTGTGCTCAGATGGCAAAATGGTATAAGTCACTTTTCCTAAGAAAGCAAGTTTTTACATTCTGGAGTCTCATTCTTTAATATTTAAAAGGTGGCAGAATGTCGTAAGTCTATTTCTTTTAGTTTTTGAGAAAATAACGATGGCAAGTTGTTATAAGTCAAAAGCTTCAGAATAGAATATAGACTCCAGAATGTAAAAACTTGCTTTCTTAGGAAAAGTGACTTATACCATTTTGCCATCTGAGCACAGATTTGGTGTAGTACAATCAAAAAATGTATTGAATATTAAATTAATGTTATTTTCCGTTGAAAAATCAGTTCTTAACTATTTAATTTGATGCATGTAATGTTTGCATTTTTGTTATACTGAAGTCGAAAACTTGATTTTAATTTAAAGTATGATATTAAGTTTGTATACCTACTGGTTTATCATTTCATATATTTTAAAAAATTCATACTTGTATAATAACAAAATTACAATATTTTGTTCTATTAACAAAATGACTCTCTTTTATAGCCTACGAATCCATCTTACTTCAATAATAAAACCTGTTCCTATATATTATTTGTAACATAAAAATTCGAATAAAGGGACATTAACTGAAGTGCATTAATTTTGTTATTACCATTGTATATGCTGTTTACAGTCAGAACTATGAAATTTTTGTTTTCCATATTAAAATGCACTAATTTCGAAACAGGTTCATATATGTGTTGGATGGAGTCAAAATGGCTTCCTAACCATTTATAAATGATAGTTTCATGATAGCTTTGGCTTCTATTGGATGTAATACTAAGATCCTCTATATATGAAACAGCCATGTGCATTTCTTCCTCGATCGACCTAAAAAAAAGTGTGTCTGTATGTAAAATGAGATATACTTAGTAGGAACCTAGAAGTTGCAACTTATATATATATATATATATATATATATATATATATATATATATATATATATATATATATATATATATATATATATATATATAACAATTAATTCTGTATTTAGAAATTGATCACAATTATATTTATATTTACCAAATGTTCATATCTCTTGCAGACGATAGATCTACAGTTTGAATGTGCTTCAATTCTTGTCCATTGAATTGCCAGATACCCGAGTTATATTGATCCGTGGTTTTTAAGGCGATATATGTTACTCCATTTTTAGTATGTATTGCAAAATCGACAGTATCATGAACAACCCAATCAGGCACTACTGTGAAATTGTTATTCTGAGACGAAAAATTAATTAGCCAAATAAAATAATTGCACCTCCAATACATACTTCAAATTTGGAGATAAGAAAGTTCATACAATTTTTCTCAACATCTCGCTGTAATGTAGCAACAAACCCCATGGAACCTTGTTGAAAAAATTCAACTTTACTGGTTTCATTCAGCTGTATTTGATACAGAGGATCAAGACCTTTGAAAATATAGGTTCCTAGAAACAAAGAAAAGTTAGAATTGGGAATATTTCATATTTAATTTTTGAATCAGTTGTTTAATGTTTTCATTCCAAAATTGCTTATATTTCTTTTCAATTCCGTTTGCCCTCAATAGTACACTAATATATAAAAAACAAAATTCAGTTATTCAGATTTACGTTATTTCATAGGAATCTCTAGGAATAGGTTATTGAAGTTACGGCAAACATAAAAAAATTATTTTTATCTTCGATTATCATGAGTTTGTGTGATATAGGATATATGGAATTGATGAGTATACGATGAAATATTGTTGTTTGTACCTGTTTGATCTACTCAGACTTTTAACTCTTTTATGGCTTTGTTGGTATAACTTTAGCAATGGCTATATATATATATATATATATATATATATATATATATATATATATATATATATATATATATATATATATATATATATATATATATATATATATATATAATATCGCTACATATTGCACGAATACACGAAAAATATTTTTTTTTCTATAAGTTTGGTAGTATATATTTTTCATTTGAAATGATTTCACTTTTTACAGATACAGGCATAATGGACACGGAAAAGCTGAAGAAAAATCTTGTAATTCAATTAGAGGAAGTGGAAAGTCTACAGTCAATGTTTTACAACCCTGGAGAAATGAAAATTGAAGACCCCTTAACGCTTTTCGAAATAAGAAAATATCTTGAAGGTGAAAACACGTTTCTTCCTTCTGAATTAGATCTTAGTATCAATCTGGAAATTGATTCACTTAAATTTCAATTATACATTAATCTACCCCAAGATTATCCTGAAGTACTCCCTGTGATATTTGTGAGAAATGAGAAACTGAATAGGCTGCAAAATGGCAAGCTGAATAACGATATTAAAAAAGATCTGGAAATTTCATCAAATCAAGAACCTTGCATTTTTTCCGCGATATGTTGGCTTCAAGATAATGCTTCAAAATATGTTGACCTCGCATCCGAAGTAAAAGATTTCAGTGAATATATCGAAGAATCACCAAGTAGATTGTGGATTTATTCTCATCATATTTACAGTAAAATTAAACGCCGAGAAATTATAAGTCAAGCTCAAGCTTTAAATTTGAACGGGTTTTGCATGCCTGGTAAACCTGGAATCATCTGCGTTGAAGGAAAAACGAGTAATTGCAATGAATGGTGGCAAAGTATCAGATCTATGACCTGGAAAAGAATTTTTTGTAAAGTCACAGAAGAATGCAATAGTGAGGATGATTTTTTGAAGTTCGATACATTTGAAGAAGTTTCTTTTCAAACTAATAATATAAGATGTAATCACATGGATATAGGGGAGTTGAATAAATACTTGGAAAAACACAGATGCTCGTATATTTTCAAGGACCTGTTTGGAGTTGAAGCGAGACAAACTTCAAGCTAGTAATATGCTTTTTCAATCATATTTATATAAGTACCTAGGTTAATTTTTTATGTTCACTAATATATATTTTCCTCTGAAATGTATATCATTCTTTTTAATCCTATATTCTCATAAAGTAATTGATTATTGCACTGTATCGAAAGTCAGCAGTCAAGAGCGGAAGTCGTTTTCAAATCCGATTCAGACCTTCTGGAACTATAGATATATATATATATATATATATATATATATATATATATATATATATATATATATATATATATATATATATATATATATATATATATATGTGTGATTTTTTTCCGGTACATATTGGCATTTCCAGCGGCTCCCAATTAGCTGAATCTAAAGTCTCTGAGGCAGAAGAAAACTATCACAATTTCAGTAAATTCAGTCAAAAGGTTGACATCTCCAAATTTCGAGGAGAGGGAAGGGGAGATGCAATAGGGCCTTTTGGATAGGCTATGGAGCTAAAAACCGGTTTTTTAGCAGGTTTTCACTTTGAAACCTGCTTATTAAAATGGGTGCTATTAGCAAAGTTGGACCTAGGACCAAGATAGTTTTTCGTTTCATGACTTTTTTATGATGCTTGGCACCAAAAACTCAATTTCATATATATATATATATATATATATATATATATATATATATATATATATATATATATATATATATATATATATATATATATATATATATATATATATATATATATATATATATATATATATATATATATATATATATATATATATATATATATATATATATATATATATATACTGGCCAGCAGAATTAAGGCACCACTAAAATTTGGGTCAATTCCAAAGTTAATTTTCTCGCGAACTGCTGAATCGATTTAGATAAAAAAAAATTTCAATGTAGCTTAAATCTTCAGAAATGACGTTATGCAAAGAGAGAAAATTTAAATTCGAGTTTTAGGCATATACTGGGTGTTTGAAGATAAACTAGTAAAATGCACAACTTTTGTCATATTCTGTGGGAATTCACATCAACAGTATTAGGTGTCTCTCTAAGTCAAAATATAGCCCCATCTTTTACAAGCATTTTGTTTTTTTATTCACGTTTTCATCTCACATATTAAATGAAATACGGAATTTAATGTCGAAAAAAGACTTAGAGACTTCAATTTACTAGGGAACATGTGAACTGGACTGGACTTTAAATAGCGAAAAGTACATTGACGAAATTTTGTCAGAGCATGTGGTCTCTATGGCTGGTTATATTGGAGATAGTTTTATACTAATGCAAGATAATGCCAGACCACATACTGCGAAAATAGAACTAAATTATCTAAATCAGGTGAATATTGAGGTCCTAGATTGGCCTCCAGGTAGTCCAGACCTTAACGCTACAGAACATTTATGGGATCTAATGAAAAGCAGCTTAGAGATCATCAATCCCCACCTGCCTCCTTGGATGATGTAGAAAACATTATGAGGGAAATATGGACAAATATAGATCAAGCAAAAATTAGATGTCTGGTTCAAAATGTGTGTCGTCGATGTCAATCAGTTATAAGGAATAGGGGAGAAAACACCCTTTGTTGACTTTTTATTTTAACGTTTAAGATTTTATTTCAAATTTTTTTAAAATAAATTTTAGTTGTTACGTTTTACATTAAATTCCGTATTTCATTTAATAAGCAAGATAAAAAAGTGAATAAAAAACAAAATGCTTGTAATAGATGGGGCTACTTTTTGACTTAGAGAGACACCTAATACTGTTGATGGGAATTCCTACAGAATATGAGAAAAGTTGTGCATTTTACTAGTTTTTCTTCAAACACCCAGTATATGCCTAAAACTCGAATAAAATTTTTTATCTGAATCGATTCAGCAGTTCGCGAGAAAATTAACTTTGAAATTGACCCAAATTTTAGTGGTGCGTTAATTTTGCTGGCCAGTGTATATATATATATATATATATATATATATATATATATATATATATATATATATATATATATATATATATATATATATATATATATATATATATATATATATATATATATATATATATATATATATATATATATATATATATATATATAATATATAATATATATTATTTTTTATATAATATAAAATATATATTTAATATATATATAAATATATTAATATATATATATATATATATATATATATATATATATATATATATATATATATATATATATATATATATATATATATATATATATATATATATATATATATATATACATACTAGGATCTTGGATTTTCTTGGGAATCTGGTTCAAATTGGTAGTTAAAACTCCATTAAAATTTTGTTCATATTATTTTGAACGTTTCGACTAACATATGGAGTCTTCTTCAGCAATTTAGAAATTACTCAAATCAAAAAATGAAATCTTCATTATGACATTTACACTTAACTAGACTTCTCAAAGGACATGACAAATATACAAAACCTTCACAATACTTGAAAATAATATAAACTAGTAAGATACGTTTCATGGGAAACTTCGTTCCTTCATCATGTCTTTATTGAAGTTTCCCATGAAACTTCAATACTTGAATTTGAATTTTAAATCATAATTTAATGAATATATATTAACTGGATACGTTATGAAAACCTGCTCTTCCAATGCAGCTCGCTGCGAAAGAGTTTTTTAATATTTGCACACCAAATTGACTTAAGGGGTTGAAATTTTGTGCGTGAAAGAAGTTAGTTAATGTTAGGAAAGTGCATTTTGGTGCTACCTTTTCTAAACCGATGATATTTTAACATTTCTTGTATTTTCATGGTTTTTGAGATTTGGCGCACCTCCACAGCTTCTGCAGATTAAGTAAGAGGTTGAAATTTCGTAGGTAGATGAGTTGTTGTTGAGGTGCAATCCTTTGGGGGATTCAAATTTTTATGTAGAAAAGCACAAAAAAGAGGGGAAAATACGGCCCTTGTGATGGAATTTTGCCGCACAATTTTATGTAACGCAGGAGGATACTGAATTGCATACTGTTCAGAATGCAAGCATTAAATGTTAAAATACATAATTAAGCCGATAATTTCAATATATTCCTGTTAATCTATATGCAAATACACCATTTCTCTGGATACGTTTTTTTTAGTTAGTGTATATTTTGTCATAATGTAGAATTCTATTAAACTTCATGAAGAGTGCGTCATTGTACAATTAAATAACAAATTATAATCTCGCAACTATTCAGTTTTTAAATATCCCCTGTCAAAAATTACTATGCATGTGTAATACATGCAATTTCAAAACATTTTACTATTTCAAATACAATTAATGATGATAAAATTATTTTAAGTAATAATTTTTTCATTTTCCAGATGTAATAAATGCCAAAAGATTATACATGATCTCTTCAAATGCAGAATTATACTCAACACTTTCAACTTGACTAACACCTATTTTTTAACCCGTAAAAATTAATCCTGCTTTACTGTATTTTTCTTTCATCTTTGGGGTATTTTATTGTATAGTATATAATCAAATATTCAAAGTTTTATAAGCTCTTTCACTCCAAAAAAAATAATACTATTGTTTCATACTCACCCACTCTATCTCTTATAAAATTTTCTGGAATATTCAAGCTTCTTTTAGACTTTTCATTCAATTTATTTTCCACTGATCCCACAGTCAATTCGAAAAAATCGTCAACATATTTGTCAATAACATTTTTCATTTCTGTAAGATTTCCTTCAACTATAAACAAGAATACCGTATTTCATCGAATGCTAGAGATGAATAAAATGTTGTTAAAATTTTCATCTCACCATTAAATTTCGGATGTAAACGTAAACTTTCGAAAAAAATTCTGTTTAAAATATCAAGATTCACATTGTGTTCTGTTATTATTCCTTTGCTCAATTGGATGAAACAAAATAATTTCAAAATTATTAATTTTGAACACATTCTGGAATTAACTCTTTGTCTCTCATATCGAATTGGCAAATTATTGTTGTTGGCTCGGCGCAAAGCAAGTGGAATAATATAACCAATATGCCAGATACTATTTTTTGCACATTTAATTTGGAGATAAGTCCAATATTATTCCATTTTTTCACCTTAATATGCTCATGCGAATTTCATTCCTACAGGCGTTTGCAGATGATGCAGAATATAATGAAAATACGTTTTTATCAATTGTTTTTTCTTAAAAATTTTAATTATACTTTAATTTAAAAAATATTGTTATGGAATATTCAAATCAATATCACGAAATACCTAAGGCGTAGATTAGACAATATGAACAGATAAATAATGAAACACAATTTAAAATGCAATGTGTACTTTATTTCATTTATATAAAAACAATAATATATACATTTCCAATTTTAACCATCTTAACCCATTAAAATATTTATAATAAATCTACAACCTTACCCTGATCATAGTCTCCTGTAGTGGAATATAAATTTCTACATATCCTTTGAAAGTTTTAGGTTTTAGTTATTTCTATGTTGTCAATATATCTGATTATCTTATCATTGTTATAGATGAATAAGGAAAACAGCATGAAATTATGAGTACATAATTATTACATCTGATCTAATAAGAATATTAACCTTCTATTCAAATTAACCTTGATATATTTTCAACTAACGGCAAATTTAAAATCATAACCTTCGTGATACAATTATGTCTGTTGAAGTATTAAATTCTATCTTTGAAAAATTAATAGTAACAAAAAAGTGATGTTTTTCTGATTGTATGACTTCTGCATAACTGTATCAGTAGCACATACATCTTCAAAATTTCATTCCAGTATTTCATAAACTAATTTGCAAACATCAATATTAAAACCAGGATATTAAAAAAACTTTTCTCAAAGAAAAAATAATAAATGTGTTCAATATAAATGCCATCTATATGATGCAAAAATAATCATCAAATGTTACTAACAAAGAGCATGCAGAATGAAAATTACACCATCATAATGACAGATGTTCGTCAAGTGCAGTCATTATTCTGAATATAGACTTATCGCATTGAATTAAAATGAAAAAGAGTCAATGGAAGGAAAACCAGCTGAGAAACAATATTCAGTTCCAAAAATTTTATGTGAATTTTGATACCCGTAAAAAATTGAATTTTCTTGTTCAACGATGCTAAAAATACTGTCTCAGATTGATTCAATCAATTTTTTTGTATATTCTAATTACTTGGTATTAATTTCGGTAAAAGTCAGTTTTCCTTCCATTTTTTTCATTATCGTTAAATGTGCGCTTTATTCCCCATAACCAAAAGGAAGTAGAACTTTGATTATCCAAACTGATGACATAAAACACTTGGATAGCATATTGATAGTTTATTGGATCAAGCCAAAGGAATTTGTTACAAAAATATAATTTAAATTCAATCTCTCAAAGTACCGATATCTGGGAAGATGAAGAAAATATCAGAGAGAAATGTTTTTTTTTTCTGAAGGGTCTTCTTCCATATATGACCAGAAATGTTTAAAATAATTTGTATAAATACCAAAATTATCAAGCTGACTATTCAAACATCAGCTAATATGTGTAGATTCTACTAATGTTATATGAAATTTTAATCGAAATTCTGAAACTTATTCTGGAAATTATCGAAAACTTTTTTTATTCATCATAGCGCATACGGATTTATGGAATAAATTTGTATATTTGTAAAACATTCTGTGAAAAATATATGACGTGTGATACACACTAAGAATAACAATAAAAATCTCAAAATAAGTATTTTTTCTGATTACTAAAAATAAAGTTAGACCTTATTTGTTTCTCTCGCAAATACGTTTAATTTAAACATTGCTTTTTATTGATACAATATTCTAGATTTAACACATGAAACTAAATCTTTTGTGAAAATAATATAGATGAGTTTTCAGTTTTTTTTATTTTGAGACTTGTTTAGATAGCCATCTGTTTAATAAGTAACATTCATTCTCAATTTAGTTATAACTTCAAAAGGGAAAATTACAAAATTGAGTGAGTGAAAATAATATATAAAAAATTCAGTAATATCTCACTACCTGATCCACTTGAAGTGAAGTCAAGTCATCAGTACTATAATATATGATACATAATACCAGTTTACAAAGCTGTAACATTAATACACCCAAGATATTTGGAGGTTATTTACTACTCTGAATATACCTCTGTAATTGACACAACAAATGTTCAGACTGACATAATAAGTCTCAGATAATCACAGTTCTACATTTATCATTCCATAACTATCATATTTTGCCCATCAAGCACTCCACATATAAAAGTAGTTACTTTGCCAAAAAGGCAAATATTGAATCAATGGTGTACATATCAAAGAAGCTAAAGGCACATTATTACTCAGAGAGTTGAGAAAATTGTTAATCTTTTTTTTACTGTATTTATTATAAAATGGTGAACGAACTAGATAAAGAAATAAGTTAGCTGTTCTCCTATTAATCTGGAATCTCTGCTTGTGCGTCAGTGAATTACATTTCATATTATTGCAGGACCTGTATAACTGCAAGCTAAAACAAAATTAAATCATTAGTCATATCTATCATACATACATATTCAGTGTAAGGTGAAACATAAACTTAACCAAATCAATTATATTAAAACAATGGTTAAAAATAACAATTTACACTTTTATTATAAGAAATAACGCATGACGCACGTTTCGGTGGAACTTCACCTTCTTCAGATGCTAATGGCAAACTAACTATGATTTTCTGTTATATCGAAAACAAGAAATGACAAATTATGTAGAAGGGGTAAATACAAAGATGGTTACAAATAATTATTAGAAAAGGAAAAACCAATTCTGAACTGCTAGTCAGGTAGTTCGGTAATTTTGAAAAGATTAAGAAGGGGGCTTGAAGTATGATCGATTTGGCTATTCAATAGGAGACCGGAATGCTTGTATTTATTTATCTGTAATGATCCAAAAAAATTAAGTATAATTCCTTTACTTTCAGTATTTAATATTTTAAAATCGAAATTGAATGTGTGATTTTCTTGGATTAAATGGTTTGCATAATGTGAATCCGACTTCTGATTAACAAAGCTACGTTTGTGTTCTGAAATTCTAGTTTGAAAACTTCTGAAAGTTCTACCAATGTAAAACTTATCACAATCGCCACAATTAATTTTATAAACTCCCGATTTATTATCTTTATGAACTTTGGATTTATTATTTTTTATATGATTTCCTAAATTATTACCGGTACGATAAGCAATGTTAATGTTGTGCTTAGATAAGAGAGATTTAAGTTTTTTACTTGAATTTCCGATGAAAGTGAGGCTGTTGTATTTGATATTATTTTTAGTAAGGGGGTACACCTGGTTAATCGCATTTTTGAAAAACTTTTTATCTATCATATTGTCTATAATATTGGGATCATAATTATTATTTACTAAACGATGTACCATACTATTGAAAGCTGCCATTTTGTGTTGGAAAGGATGTAGGGAAGTACTATGTATGACGCTATCAGTGTGCGATGGTTTGCGAAAAATGGAAAAATTATGTTTGTTATCTACTTTTGTTATTTTCAAATCCAAATAGTTAATCGAGTTATCTTTTTCCATCTCTAAAGTGAATTTTATATTAGGGTGTAAAGTATTAATGAATGTTTGAAAGCAGTCTAGTTGTCTAAGAGTACCAGTGAAACAACAAATAATATCATCCACATATCTAAACCAATAAACGAATTGTCGACTAATAGTATGGTACATCGTTTAGTAAATATTCCACTTTCAAATGCCAATTTTAACATCGAGAAAAATATAATTAAACAAATTGCCGTAAATAATAATTATGATCCCAATATTATAGACAATATGATAGATAAAAAGTTTTTCAAAAATGCGATTAACCAGGTGTACCCCCTTACTAAAAATAATATCAAATACAACAGCCTCACTTTCATCGGAAATTCAAGTAAAAAACTTAAATCTCTCTTATCTAAGCACAACATTAACATTGCTTATCGTACCGGTAATAATTTAGGAAATCATATAAAAAATAATAAATCCAAAGTTCATAAAGATAATAAATCGGGAGTTTATAAAATTAATTGTGGCGATTGTGATAAGTTTTACATTGGTAGAACTTTCAGAAGTTTTCAAACTAGAATTTCAGAACACAAACGTAGCTTTGTTAATCAGAAGTCGGATTCACATTATGCAAACCATTTAATCCAAGAAAATCACACATTCAATTTCGATTTTAAAATATTAAATACTGAAAGTAAAGGAATTATACTTAATTTTTTTGGATCATTACAGATAAATAAATACAAGCATTCCGGTCTCCTATTGAATAGCCAAATCGATCATACTTCAAGCCCCCTTCTTAATCTTTTCAAAATTACCGAACTACCTGACTAGCAGTTCAGAATTGGTTTTTCCTTTTCTAATAATTATTTGTAACCATCTTTGTATTTACCCCTTCTACATAATTTGTCATTTCTTGTTTTCGATATAACAGAAAATCATAGTTAGTTTGCCATTAGCATCTGAAGAAGGTGAAGTTCCACCGAAACGTGCGTCATGCGTTATTTCTTATAATAAAAGTGTAAATTGTTATTTTTAACCATTGTTTCAATATGTTTATTAATTTACACCAAGTATCGGCCCAATCAATCCAAATCAATTATTAAAATTTTTTTTATTATTTTTGTCATTTTGTGAGAAAATAATCTCAAACAACTTTAATTTCATAGTAGAGTTTCCTCTGGTATTTGTGCATTTCTTTGTTGAATTTCAGATTCCTGTACACAAGTAGTACAATTAATAAATGTTATTTGAATAGGTGAACAGTCAATATTTGTACATTATATATATATATATATATATATATATATATATATATATATATATATATATATATATATATATATATATATATATATATATATATATATATACAGGGTGTCCCACCGGGAAAGAACGCGATCTGTATATGGAAAACTACACATAGGAAACTTTTGAAAGTTTGACAGTATACTAATGTTGATAGGGGCAACTCGACTAAAATATTTTCAAGATGGTGGCACTTCCGGTTATACCGGAAGTAGATAACAACTTGCATATTTTAAATTGGATACCCTATATATTAATAAATTTTTAGATTTTACGCAAGATTCTAGGCAGATTTCATGCATTATGTCCTATACCTAAGTCTAAGCGTTTTTGACATATTCAGGTTTTTATGTCAAAAATGACGATTGCAAGCCCTAATAGAATTATCAATTGTTCCTATAAGGATTCCCGTATTACTTCCTTTCGAGTGGATTCCTTATTGATAAAGACTTGCTTTAATAGATTTTGTATAGTATTTGCATAACTAATCATACAGGGTGTTCGAAAAAAAAGATCTAAAATGAGATTGAGAAAACTGACAAAAATAAATTTTTTCAAATGGAAACCCCCCATTTTTCTTATTTTGTAATATTTAGCATTTAAAAAGAAGGTAACTTTGTAAAAAGTTATCTATACCTAAAATTTGAAGTTTTCGAAATATTGCCAATTTAATATTTTTATATGGCGATTTTGAAGTTAATCGTTAAACAATTAGATCTTGTATAGCTACGATCGTATTTGACATTTCAAATCATCGTAATGGCACCCCGGTTAAATTATACAAACGAAAATTATTTAAACTTTTAAGGCTTATCTAAATCATTTTCATTTAAATGCTGCTCTAATGAAAATATGGATAGCATAGGGATGATATTTGTGTTTCCGTAAAATTCTTAGAACTGACGATTTAGATAAGCCTGATTCTAATGCTATCTGCCTTGAAGATTTTGTTGGATATGCTTCAAAATATCCCAAAATTTCTATTTCAATATTTTCATTTTTAACAACTGGTTTCTTTTTGTACACTTATGCCTTTACGTATCCAAAATTCTTGAAGTTTTCTATAATTCGTTTAACAGTATTTGGTGATGGTTTTTGTTTATGAGGATATCGGGTCGCACATGTATCACATGTTCTTGAAATAATTTATCACATTGTCCATAAATAATAAATAAGTTTAAATAATCTTCGTTTGTATAATTTAACCGGGATGCCATTACGATGATTAGAAATGTCAAATACGATATCTAATTGTTTAACGATTAAATGCAAAATCGCCATATAAAAATATTAAATTGGCAATATTTCGAAAACTTCAAATTTTAGGTATAGATAACTTCATACAAAGTTACCTTCTTTTTAAATCCTAAATACTATAAAATGAGAAAAATGGGGGGTTTCCATTTGAAAAAATTGATTTTTGTCAGTTTTCTCAATCTCATTTTAGATCTTTTTTTTTCGAACCCTGTATGATTAGTTATCCAAATACTATACAAAATCTATTAAAGCAAGTCTATTTCAATAAGGAATCCACCCCAAAGTAAGTAATACGGGAATCCTTATAGGAACAATTGATAATTATATTTAGGGCTTGCAATCGTCATTTTTGACATAAAAACCTAAATATGTCAAAAACGCTTTGACTTAGGTATAGGACATAATACATGAAATCTGCCTAGAATCTTGCGTAGAATCTAAAAATGTATTAATATATAGGGTATCCAATTTAAAATAAGCAAATTGGTATCCCCTATCAACATTAGTATACTGTCAAATTTGTTGTGTAGTTTTCCATATACAGATCGCGTTCTTTCCCGGTGGGACACCCTGTATATATATATATATATATATATATATATATATATATATATATATATATATATATATATATATATATATATATATATATATATATATATATATATATATATTTATATTTATATTTTTTTATATATATATATATATATATATATATATATATTATATATATATATATATAGGATCGTTCCAAATAAGTACGAAAGATTTTAGGGGATGATTCCTTGTCGAAAATGAAAGGTCTATTTTGAAAAAAATGTTTTGAATTTTTTTTCTTGAAATTGCTGGTGTTGAAGAGATGGTATTCTGTGGGCATGTTCTATCAATAAAAAGGCTACCTAAAAATATTTTCTTGATTTTGTTGGAATCTTTTGAAGGGGTGAAACATGCAACCAACCCTTTTCCATTTTTCACTAGAACTTTGAACACAATAAAATTTCTTGTTTCAGAAATATTTGTTGGAAAGATCTTCAGCAAATGGAATCGAAAAAATCTAGTAGGTGGCTGTTAAGTGGCTTTGACTTTTATGTGGTAGTTCAAAGTTTAATTCGCTTTGATTTTTATGTGGTACATATAAAGTACAAAGAACAACTAAATCTTCAAAATGAATAATTAGACTAAAGTTCATTTTTGAACACATGTAACTTTTCAAGTACAGGCCTAAGAGCTTTTTTGTACATGAAAGACCCCCTTTAATTTTTGACAAGGAATCACGCTCTAAAAACTTTCGCACTTATTTGGAAACACCCTGTATATATATGCCAATGATGGAATTGAAGAGAGTATAATTCGACAATATCATTATATGTCTTGACTAAATGATCTCACCTGCATAGGTCAAACATCAGAGCAAGAATATAGGGCTTCCAATTATCATTTCCATAATAAACAACTGACCCTAAATGTACTAAAGGTTTCAGAAGATAAATTGTTTCTGCTGCTAGTTGTCTTTCAATGAGAGCTTGCTCTACATTTTCTTCATTTTCACTATCACCACTATTTTCTTCTTGAATAGGTTTCCAAGCTCTAAGATTAATAGGTGGAGATGCTTCCACTTTTCTTACAATTCTACCAGACTGTCTTAGTTTGAAAGATACAGAACTTAATGACTCCACTTCAGGATCTAAAGTAAATCTTTTATCATAATTGTTCTGACCCAACTTATGTCTTTCTAAGATTGGAATCACCGGTGTCTGTACAATCGATTGCTTATATTGATACACCAGAAGAAGTTTAGAAATACACCTACAACATGTTTACAATACAGACAATAATCAAATTTGAATACTGCTAATACTCACTTAAACAATTGTATAGTGCATATGACCAGCCATCTACCTTTTTCGCCCCACAGTTTAGCTGCCGACAGTTCAAGGAACACCTCAGCATATTCAATCACAGTTAAACATAATTTCAACTCTTCACCAGATTTAGCACTATCAATTTGTCTTAAATTGCATATAATCCTGTCATTATAAAGAACCAGTAAGTTTGACAGACAATACACTAGCTCAGAAACAACATGGGAACTGTTTATCCTTCCTAAAAATGTCACATTCTCAATATTTAATTATATATAAATATGGTATTTTCCACTTTACCTGCAACGAAGTACGAGAGCCATTTAGCTGTGACTTCGAAATCAGTGGTAGTTTGAGGATTCTTGTTAACCCAGCGTTTGTAGCTATTGTATAGCTCAGAAAGATTAAGACTAACCGACATCGTTCTGTTTGCAAGTAGAATTTATTTTTATTTACATCCAGAAATTTTTGCTGCAAAATTGATATCTTAAACTAACCATATCATACTATAATTGGCAATTAGTATTTAGTAGTAATAGTAATGTAGTTTACTTAAGTCAGTTTAGAACTCTGCTCTGCGTCGGTGGCAGTTCGTGGTTATGAATTAAACATCAGTCATCTTAGTTCACTAAACAAACATCAAACATGATGCGATGCGGTTTATTCGTTTCATTACCACTAACTGCACCAAAAGTGATCAGAATTTAAAAAAAAATTAGTTTTGATATTCGCAGTTCAGCTGAAGTAAGAAAAAAAACCAGAACCCGAGAAGATGTAATTAATATAATGTTCATTAATATAATGTACATATAAACTTTTTTTTCGTGTGGTGATTAAGTTTTTATGGAAGTAATATCTAAAACCGTCCTACAATGGTAATCTTAATTTAAGCATGTGCATGTGCCTATTGATCGATTATTTCGTACAAGTATTTATTTGCGAAATGCATAGAACCATTAATAGTTATTTTTTCTACGACCGTGTGCTTTAACCCACTTTCCCGCACGCATTTTAGTTTTGAAAGTGTCACTTTCCCGCACTAGTGCGGGAATGGAATAGCGGGGATTTTTCCCGCACGCTTTTATTAAAGAATAAACTGAAGAATGATATGTCTCTAACCGAACGCCACCGACGACGTTACTATGGAACAACATAATATGTCATTAGTATCAAATTATTTGAATATATCAAATTTGATCTGTGTGTTGAAATCTAATCGATCTCGTATAAGCGCTTGTAGAAAAAATAATATATCAAATAAAATTATATTATATATTATATTATATATATTATATCAAATAAAATTCTCTGTACTACAAATGACTTAAAACCGTTGCCGTCACCGTCATCGTCATCTTTATGCGAACTGCAACCGATGCCATCCTCATAACTCCATTGGACCGGCAATTCTTACTAGTCTACAGAATGCAACAAATTGTGTTTTCAATATTAATATTCATAATAATTAGTAGTTTTTAGTTAAAGTTTTGTATATTATTATGTTTGTTGGAATAAAATAATTTTTGAAAAATGAGTTGGTATACTTTTTTGTATATACGGTCGTAGAAAAAATAATGTTCCTAACTCATGCGTAAAGTGTCTTTCCCGCACTTGACTGCTTGCCCGAACTCCGCTCCGCGTCGTTCGGGTCAACTGCAGTCCCGTGCGGGAAAGTATCACTTTCCGCACTTGTTAGGAAAATAACTATTTCCACTCTCTACTCGGTAAATACTTCATCATGAAACTGATTTGAGGGAAGAAAGTGTTTACCTCCGTAGTGTCCACTGACACGACTGAATGATTTTCAAAAAATTGTTTTGTCAGTATCAGTTGGATTGCTCCAATTATATAATTTGAAAAAAAAATCAGTTTGGGAGAACTGGAATAGAAAAATATAATACACAACTTGCCAGTCTCGGACTATTTTACCAGACCTCGCTACCGCTCTGGCATAAACTAAGAGCATCCATGGACGGACTGCTTGAAGCAGTCGAGACAAGCTGCAGTAAAGAAATCGTGTTGCGGTTGTTGTCGATCGCAACCTGACTGCTCCAAGCAGTACTTTTTGTGAACGTATTCGGCCGCAACACGACTGCTAAGATGCCACTTTTCTTTCAATTGCAACATGGATATCGACATTGTAAAGCGCATAGTGGCTGCAGTGGAAACCGCATCAGGCGGTCCTTGTACTGTAGGTTGAACAGCTCTTTGCTGCCTACAGCACGATGGAACTCGACTGCGCACTGACTTCATTTGTGGCTACGACTACAGAAGAACTGCTTGAGCGATCCGTGTATTGCGAAGATCAATTTTTATTAAAACCGCAAATTGACCAACAGCAACCACTTGAAGCTGTCGGCACTGACTGCTCCAAGCAGTCGAGCACCGTCTATGGAGGCTCTAAGTTCTCCATTAGTAAGTATCATTCGAGAAGTCTGGATTCGACTGGACTGCATGAGTTTTTCAGAGTTTTCCTCTTGATGCAAATAAATCACTGCTAGCATACTTACAAGGTGAATACTAGGCTAGTGTAATTCTCTGTGAAATATAACGGCCACAAGTCTATACTTAATCCGATCTCGTCTGGCTAATTAATTCTTTAACTTCCATTTGAAAAGAACGTTGCATCCCTATAACTTTTGTATCTAGTGTGCACAGGGCCTTAAGAAAGAGAATATTCCTTTTTAAACACGGTGTAAAATTACACTCTTATTGGCCTGCCTGGCAGGGTGGCAGATGGCAGACCTGCTTACTCGAACGAAGGAAAAGGAACTGTTTGTTTAAGTGTTTACTTTATCTGTGTTTATGTTTATTTTATAGAAGTATAATACTACCAGATTATTAAAAGTAAGAAAGGCTGTTTCCTGTTTTTCCTAATTTATTAATAGTGAGGCACTATTAATCAGCTTGCTTGAGTTTCCGGAGCAGTTATTAAGCTCATTAAATGTAGATGGATGAATGCTTCTTTTTTGGTTTATAGGTGAAGAATTATAAGTGTCAGCTATTATGTACAACTTCATTTATGCAAAGATTAGTTCGTAAAGCATAAAAAAACTTGATATGTTTATTATATTCTCCCTTGGACATACGTAATTGTTCTAGAGTAGGCTCTACTCAGAAAATAAGAAGGATAAATAAGTTTTATTTACTCCAGTAGTGTTCAACACTCATCTAGGTTGTGTTGTGTTCCTAGAATAAAAGAAAAGGGGGAAAGTTTATTTAATCCATCACAGTTTCTTGATTTAGTACTATTAGATCTTTCTACTTTTATCTTTAAAAAAATGTATTCTAATTCTAACAATTTCATGTTAGAAATTTAGAGTTTTCATTTGACGTAAATATAGTTAGCATCGTATTTAGAAATTCATCGTAAATGTCTCAAAAAAGCCCAATGACTTCCAATGAAGGAGTAAGCCCCATCAAAGCAGAAAGAAGTGGAAATGTTAGAGAAGTTGGGTCCCAAGCAATTTGGAGCCTTTCTTCATGCAAACCTGGTAAGCAAATATATTGCTAAAAGTTTAATGTTCTAATTTAAATATTGAAAATTATAAGGCAAAAATAACCAAAACAAATAAGATTAACTAGATACACATCCTGATATATACTTTTAGTTCTTTTTTCACAGAATCACACATCTATCCACTTTAACAATAACATGATGAAAAAGAAATTAATTGCAATCATTTATGAATAGTGTCAAAAATAAAAAGTAGTTCACCAGGTTCACACATGCAGTCAGCATATACATTATGCATGAAGACATTATGTGTTTCTGTGGTACTGGAAGCAGGAACTTCATAGAGGACATTAAAAAAACCATATGAGACAGTTGGTGTAGGACAATTAGTTCATCTAGTGAGATGAATAGTATGGCACTACCCTTGCATGTGATCACATTCACATTCTGGAAATCAGATTACTGAATAACAAGAGTTTTTGATGCTTTTTCAATGCAACTGTCTTAATGAAAAGAGAATAACAATGATCTATGCCTTCCTTGCGTAGCTTGAAATATCACATTTGAAAGTCCAGATATTATATTCTCATTAATAAAACTTATAAATAGTTTGACCATGAAATTCACTAGTTAGTCTATAAATCTTACTTTTTAGGATTTGGTGTAGATCAACTTAGAGACGATCGTGAAGATACATATTGGCAATCAGATGGACAGTTACCACATCTTATTAATATTCAGTTTCAAAGGAAAACTACCATAAGTGATATTTATATTTACACAGATTATAAACTGGATGAAAGTTATACACCCAGTAGAATATCAGTTAGAGTGGGAACACATTTTAATGACCTTCAAGAAATAGAAGTAGTCATGCTCTCTGAACCAACAGGTAATATATAGATATATGTATATATATATATATATATATTTATATATATATATATATATATATATATATATATATATATATATATATATATATATATATATATATATATATATATATATATATATATATATATATATATATATATATATATATATATATATAATATATAAATACAAAATACTAGAAATTTTTTTCGAAATATCAAAATTAATCAATCAAGTGGCGCTATCTACATGAGTCAATGACTGTAGGAGGTTTGCACCTAATGTATTCCGGCAGATGGCGCTGTTGACGTGTTCATATGTCACTGTGTCTTACCTTTGGCATTGTCAGGTACAAGTGAAATAATCTGAAAGGTTACTAAAATTAGGTAGATGGGCAATACTGAAAAGGCCCTGATAGGGCTGAAATAGCTGTCAGTGTATTGTTTCTATCATCTATCGTGACTACTTAATACTTCTAACATTCACAATGCCTGAAAATGTCGTTGGGTTGGAGACTTGTGTAGCTAAATCCACGAAGGCATTTGTTTGATTAATATCAATAATTCACACATGTTTTTTTGTCAAAAATATCTTATCTTATTAACGTGCAAAAAACGCATGTTTTTGAATGCACAACCCGGATGAATGCCGCGTTAATATTCTCAGGAATCGCTTGAATTTTTGGATTCATTCAAGTCTCTACGTGTGAATATAAATTACCGTGGAGTGTGCGTTTTTAAAGCAGTACCTAGCGGCGGTTAAGTTCATGAAATAATTTGTTACTGCAGTAGGTATTTAAAATAATTAATTAAATATTTCATGAATTTGTATAATATTTACTAAAAATGTTTGCAGATAGTTTCATTATTATGTCTGACTGCAGAACAATGTCCCAGGAATTTTTACGGTAATTCGTTAGGTTGTATAGGGACCTACCCTGCTTGTGGCAGACAAAATCAAAGCACTATTTAGACCAAAATAAAAAAAAAATTAAGCATACAAAATATTGATAGAGAAGCTGCAGATCATTCAACCAAATGCTACAAAAAGTACAGTTGTCGCTAAAATCAATAGTCTTCGTGGTGGGTTTCGGAGATAAAATGAAAAAGTTTTTATCTCGAAGAGAAGTGGTACGGTGAGGCTTTCGGAGATATTAAAGTAGTCAATTTCAAATCTTGGTAATTTATTGCAGTAATTTCTGCAGTTATTGCCAATCTCATCATTGTGTCTTGACGCAATCAGGTTGCACGTTATTCGTTGCACGTCGATGTATTAAGACATCGACCTCCGTGTGTAGCCCGTCTTAGAACTGCTCGAATAATACCGTTAATTACCGTTGACACATTCATTGTTTTCTAAATTAGTCACATATTCAAGGGCGGTACTATCTTATCTTATCCTCTCAAATTGTGAAACTATGTTTTTAGAAGAGGTATAAGAAGGGCACTGACAACATAATGTTCATTCATGTAAAGGGGAAATCCTTTCAAAAACAAATACCTTATGCCAAGAAAAGTTCACCACTTCCTTGCGGTTTATCTTATGGATTTCAAATTCCTATAAATTATGTAACACCGCTGATTAGAAATTTGATACCTTTGAGGGTCGATTTTAATATATACAAATAGGCGGAGATCGAGAATTGAACTGACCCAACTAGTTAGCCAAGTACTAAGGTACGCTGGCTAGTATTTGGGAGGTCCCGTGTTCGAACTCCGGGGCCGACTGGTCTGCCATGATTCTTTTTCATAGGTTTCCTCATGGCCTTAAGTAAGTCACAGCTTGCATACTAACAAGGCGAATGCTGGGCCAGTTTTATTCTCTGAATCCTACCTACACTTCTTATCTTCCATAAATATATATATATATATATATATATATATATATATATATATATATATATATATATACTTCAAATACAGCACTTTTTCCAATTAATATTACTGATATTTGTTTGCATGCCCAGTTTTAAATTCATCACTCAACTCAATAGTAAAAAGTAATTGAAATTAAATATTTTCTAAGACACATGTATATTATTTCCTCTAACTGTGTTACCCCTTCATTGTAACAATAAGTGTTCTATTTTCAGGATGGGTGCATATACCTATAAAAGATATAAGAGAAAAGCCAATAAGGGTGTTCATGATACAGATTGCAGTAACTAGTAATCATCAGAATGGACGGGATACTCATATGAGACAAATAAAGATACATAGTCCTATAGAAAATCAGAGCTTGATGGATTTCTCCAAATTTAGTACTGTTGAATTTCAACAACATGCTACAATAAGATGAGGTATTAATTATATTTTAGTGACATCGAATACAGTGATATTAAGTTAAAAATGCTGTTATAATACTTATTTATTAGAAAAGTTTCCAGCAAAACACACATTATCAGTATAGAAAAACTGACTAGCAATAATTAATAATGGGCAGAAAACTTTTAGTGAAAAGAAGTTTGTGTTTGCTAACCTAAAATGTGTCAAAATTGCCTACTTCATGTTTAAGGTATTGTATCTATCGTTCATTAAATATTTGTAAAGGAAAGTTATACTAAACAAGTATAACTATATCTATCTATAAGATAGATAGATATCGTAGTAGAATTAAAAATTCTGATAAGTCAAAATCAATGTGGTCTATAGTTAACGAAATAAAGGGTATCTCCAAAGATACAAACATGCAAGTGCCGGAGCCCATTAGTACTGTTGCTGAAGACTTCAATCTCTATTTTTCAACAGCAGCTCACCAAGCTGTTGCTGCACTACCACAACATGAATATAATCATAATATTAAATATAGAGATGAATCGGTTCTGTTTTATCCAACCAGCAAGTCTGAATTAACTAATATTTTGAAATCCCTCAAAAACAAATCGTCTTCTGGAATCGATGGTATACCCATAACAGCAATAAAGCATGCGGTACAAGAAATGATAGGTCCTTTCTGTCATATAATAAACAATTCCTTAAAATATGGTATCTTCCCCGATGTCCTGAAACATGCACTTGTTATACCTGTTTTTAAAAAGGGCGACAAGGAAAATAAAGAAAATTATAGACCTATAGCATTGCTGTCTACGCTTTCCAAGATCGTCGAGGTAGTAATCAGTAGAAGACTCCGCAACTTATTGAAAGATATCATCAACTCCTATCAACATGGTTTTATAAGAGATAAGTCGACGACAACGGCTATCTTTGACTTCCTAAACAACATATATTGGGCTCTTGAAGATGGGGAAGTTGTGATAGGTCTATTTTTGGACCTATCCAAAGCGTTCGACTCATTGAATCACGATTATATTTTGGAAAAGCTAGAAAGGTACGGAGTGCGTGGACCTGGCCTTGCATGGTTCAAGTCTTATCTATCTGGACGCACACAGCAAACCTCGGTCATCAAAGAGGGTGTGACTTACATATCCAGCGAGGCACCTTTGACTCTTGGAATTCCTCAGGGCAGTGTCCTCGGGCCTGTTTTATTCATCATCTTCGCCAATGATCTGGGGTCTATCCTTGAGGACACACAAGGAGTAGATATGTCCAATTATGCCGACGATACAAATATTCTGGTAAGAGCTGATACATACCCAGAGGTAATGAACATTATATGCCCCATAATGCAGAAAGCATCCACCTGGTTTTCTAGCAATAGGTTAGTTCTAAACGCTGATAAAACCAGCATAGTACTATTCCAAACGAATCACTCTGGTATCGAAACTCCTGCTGAAATAAAAATTGGTGAGTCTTACTCAATCAAAACATCAAATTCCAGTAAGTTCCTTGGTATACACCTCGACGAAACCTTAAGTTGGAAAACTCACATTGCAGAAACATGTAAAAAACTGAGCTCAGTATGTTATTCTATAAGCGTGTTGGCGAAATATCTTGAGATAGATTCCCTAAAGATGGTTTACCATGGTGTCTTCGAATCAAGAGTAAGATATGGTATTATCTTCTACGGTTGCTCGTCTGCACTATATGAGATAATGAAAATCCAAAAACGAGTGTTGAGAATTATGACACGGAGGAAGCCAGGGGACTCATGTAGGGGCATATTCCAATCCAGCAGTCTTCTTACAATCCCCGCTATTCACGTTCAAGAATGTTTACTGTTCTTGTTCAAGAATAATTACGGTATTGAGCTTGGCGCGTCCACATACAGTACTAGAGGTGATTCGCTTTTATATCCTAAGCATCATCTGGCTAACACAGAAAAGAGCACTTCGTACAGATCCATCAAGTACTTTAACAAATTACCATTATGGTTACGCAAGGAGACGGATTTGCATAAATTCAAAAAAGGGGTGTTTGACCTACTATTAAGAATGGAACCCTACTCTGTTGAAGATTATTTGAGTGGAGTGATTTAATCCCAGGCTGTGACACTATTTCATTTCAACTGTCTGTTAATAAGTGTTATATTATATGATAGCTTGATATTGAAATAAAGACCTATTATTATTATTATTATTATTAAATCAAATAAAGATTTTAAGTTAGAATTTAATCAATTGACATAATACCAATATATGCATGAGTGTATGCGTCAAGAATAAAACGTAACTTAATATGTACTTAATATTGTCATTTATTGTAACAACTTTCACAAAATATATCAAAAATATTTTTAAAAAACAAATGTAATATAAATATAATTCTAAAACTACTTTTCCGATATTGGTGTAATAATACAAATTATATTCAACTATCACATTTTTCAAAATCACATTGAACAATATGAGTTTGTTCTTTCTCTTATGTAATCTTATATTATTTCAATCTTCAGAAATGTAACTTAATCTATAATTATTTTTAATGGTCCCAGAAACTGAAGGAACTGGTTGATCACTTTCTGGTCTGGAATCATCTTTGGCACAATTGTAAGATGAAATCAGTTCATCTTCAGGTTCTTCAACTTTGAAAGTTCCTGTCCACTCACTTTCTGGGTCAGAATATAATGTAGAGTTTTCTTTATCTAAATCCTCAAAGGAATATTCGGAGAATTCGGCCAGACTATTATTTCTACTTGTACACATTTCTGAAAAATTTACAATAAATAGAAAGTCAATAATATTTTTAAAATGATGAGCACATTTTTGTGACTACAATAAATTAGTGCACTGTATTTTTTCTAATCAGGCATACAATAACAAAAAAATAATTGAAAGAAAAAATCTGATTACTATTCTTATCTATCCAAATTGTAACTTTTAATTCAGATTAATTATTTTTTTATCACCCATATGCCAAATTAGAAAATATAGATGAAATATTGAAGATTTAAATTGGCTTTTTGGAAGTTTATGGAGTACTTTCAAGGGCTATTCATATTTTGTCAAATGATTTTATAATATTTTTTTAAATGTTTACTCGTATCAGTAGCAAAATTATACCACAGGAAAGATTGATCTATTTGCATTCCTAAGGCTATAAACTACACCTCAATGAAATATACAGGACACCTGGATGTATATGTACTAAATTACATAGCCCCTTCGGCGATGTCACATATTTTGTAATTTTTCATAACTGTTGAAGTCATCCATTTCACACTATTTTAATTCCCTCACACCTACTTTACATGTCATGTAATTTATAAATATCCCCTGAGATTGTAATCAGCACAAATTTGTTATAACCATTTGCATATTTCTAACAATGGAATATCTATACATGAATGCAAATATCAATGTTTTAGGTTATTCTCTCACAAACTAAAGCCTAATACAATGAATAAATACACCTTGACTGAAAAGGCAAATTCAAAACATATATACATCAGCATGCAAAAGATTTGGATTTAATTACTATATCTCATAATAAATTTGATTAGTCAATAACAAAAAATGATTAACCAACCCAAATAATACTTCATTTTATTTATATATCAATTTGCCAATATCAAAACCGAGTGTTTTATGAGCACATTTGAAAACTTCCTTTATAAAAGAGCATACATTGTCACCAGCAAATAAATTGTTACAATATATTTATATATAAACATCGATAAAATGAGGTACTCACCATTTTCTTGAGTCACCCAGAGCGTTTCGGCCCAATCCTCATCATCAAATTCTAGACCCTTATTGACTTCTTTTTCTTGAGAAGACTGAATCACAGGCGAATCACTTTCAGTCACGTCGAATATTTCTGTCACTTGAACCTAAAAGTAAAAAAAAAATTTATTTAGAATTATATTAATATATCAATGCAAACAGTTGTGCCAAATATGTTATTCATTGTGTAGCATTTATAAAGACTCGGAGATTCGAGAAATGTGGATTATATTAGAAGATGAATTTTCAAAAATTAACATATATATATATATATATATATATATATATATAACTCTTTGATAATTATTAGCAATAACAGGCTTGGTGAATCTTAAAAAAATCGATTTTATTAAAAAGTTGATAAATATTGCTAATAATTATCAAAAAGTTAAAAATAGTTCACAGGCAAGAACATTTCAAATAAATAATTTTATATATATATATATATATATATTTATATATATATATATATATATATATATATATATATATATATATATATATATATATATATTTAACTAATATAGTTCTTACACAATATAGTTGTAGTTAATTCAACAATGTATATTTCAAATAATTTAATTTACCTTTGAAACAGTTACATAATGCAAAAAATGTTTCAAATCAGAAAGCTAGTTTGATAATTGGAATAATTTTGACATGTGAAAGAATGGAATTTAGAGTAGTTACTCGGATGAAAATAGTATTTTATATATATTTTTGAATATCACAAATAAATTGATAATACTTACTGTATTGTTTTCATCTAGATAATAGTATGTCATAATGTTATCATGTTGAGAAGTGATTTGTAAAATGTGGTCAAAAGCATCTGTATCTGTTTCAGAAGCATCTATTGTGATACTGGGATTTCTTTGCTTCATCATCCTGGTCGCAGAAAATGTTTCATGGGATTTTTCAGAGAAAGGAAGATCTCTGTAAAGGCAAGGATTTTAATTCAACTAATAAACCAATATGAAAACTGTATATAACGTGTAATATATATATATATATATATATATATATATATATATATATATATATATATATATATATATATATATATATATATATATACACACACACACATTGATGGAAAAAATTGGTGCTTTCCACTTCTACTGTAAAATAAAATTATAGATTTCTAAAAATTAATATGTAGTTATAATTTTAGTTTATCGAGCTGAATAACCAGGTTTTAACAAAGGATTTTGATCGGTGATTGGTAACATTAGATAGTTAATAATATTGACAAATCTTTAGCTGTGCAAATGGTAAATACTTTTTTTATAATGCATAAAGAATAGCACACATGCTCCTTTGAATTTAAATTATGGTATACATGGATACTCAAAAATATTTTAAGTAAATTACATTATTTGGTACTTTTTAGTGTGACCTTGTAGTTTTCTTCAAACAATAATTTATTTACATCATGGATCATTCTGGATAAAAAATTTATTATTCAGTACCCAAATAATAAAGATTGTAACATGTAAATAATATTTTCACTACCAAGATCACAATCTAGTATATTGTGTACACGATAATTTCAAGATAAGGATAAGAAAGAATAAAAGATAAGTTTTCAATGTAGATGATCATTATCAATTAATCTATAATCAATAACTACTGACGAATTGAGTAAAGAAATAGAAAATTTTTAATTTTATTGTGTAAGAAACACATAACAGGAAGTCCCAGTAACATACTTCTAAATTCAGAAACTCGGCTAACATCACACTAACAGGATATATACTATTTTCTATGTGAATTTGTACATATATTTTTGTGGCATCAATTAGAACTTCTTGATATTTGTGTACTGTTATATAAGCTACTGCACAATATTGAAATTAATTGTTTTATAATAAAAAACGTGTGCAGTCAGGGGAAAATCGCCACGAACGAAATTCCTTACTTATTTTTTTTCGCATTCTGTTGTTGCTTTTCGATTGTTGTTTGATGTTGGGCATATGTTCTTAACTCAATCTGCCCGATGATGGTCTAGTGACCGAAATTGCAATCGCAGTGTTATATTTTTTCAAAATATTTTGTGATAATAAACGTAGTAAATTCAAATTTAGTTTTGTTCATTGAGCATATGATTTCACTATTGTGTCTCTATAGTGTATATAAATAGACTTTAGGGGTTAACTATGTAGAAAATAATAAAACTGACGAGAAAATACGACCTCATTGACGGAGCCCTGCTGCTAACGCGTTTACTTTTCTACATACATAACATATAATTTGAAGGGACTGAAGATATGCACAAAGCTTGAGCTGTATGGAAAACGCCACTAATATCATCTGAATACAGGTAAAAATTTTGAGCCTTCACTTAATAAGTGGCTGTAGAGATGCACAACGCTCGAATATACTTGAAATTTCAACATAAAAATTGCGGCCCTTGACGAAATCAATTGAAATCCCCAATGAGCACTTTGATAACATCAACTCAATACATATACCAAATTTAATGGGGGGTGGAATGAATTTGAGTTTATGGATCGGGTGAACAAAGATTTAGATCTTCACATTAAGTGGCTGTATTACAATAAAATGAAAATCAACATTGACAATACCAAATATATGTTATTTAAACAAGAAAATAAGCAAATAGGTAACATAAGTATCAAAACAGAAAATATTGAATTGGAAAAAATTGAATTAATAAAATATCTTGCTCTTGTTTATTGATGAATCACTAAACTGAGAAAACATCTAAGAAAGCTAACAGAAATTTTTTTTACTTCCCTAACATAAACTCGATTCGCTTACCAGATTTCCACCCTCTAACTCAATCTGCAGAAGCTGTGGAGGTGCGCAAAATCTCATAATAATGACAATATAAAGTGTTCTATTAATATATTGAACTTTTCTAGTTGTGCTCGCAAAACTTCATGAAAATCACTAGATTTAAAAAATTGTCAAGTTCGTTTTGTTCATAAAGCCGAGAAAGAGAATGACAAGTTTTGGGTGTTGTGGGCATTTTACGGTTTCTCTGGGATGTCAGAAATGTTCAAATCTCGCCAGCGCCATAAATATAGTCCTAATTCAATAGTATTTCCACAGCGTGACGATAAACGTCTGTTGCTGTATTCCGAGGAAGACCCATGAAATCGTCACTCGTTAAGCTATAGTTCCACCGGAGTAGGGTTGCCATCCGTCCGGGTTTCCCCGGATTTGTCCTAGTTTAGGGGGCGTCCGGGCGGGGCTTTCAAAATATGTCCGGGTAAAACCCGGACAAATTTTGTGTCCGGGGAAATCAAAGATGAGCAATATATTAAAACAAATCATAGTTAAAAATTAATTTATAATCCTAAGCCGTATACAAGCTAAATTCAGAGGGAAACTTGCTAAATACACATACGGTTTCTCCTCTGACCAAAATAAAGTATAATTTTAAAGATTTGAGTTTCTCCCTCTTTTAAAAATTCCTGATGGAAAAGAAAGACATTTTGTTAGAAACTGGCAAGTCTGAAAAATATCCAGTTAAGTTAAATTAGTAAAAAGAACTCGACCTCGTTAAAATTAAAACTTGTTACTTACTTTCAATAATTTATAGTTATAGTTAATAAACAATTTAGGCTTTTGGTTACCTAACCTATCTAACCGAACTAGATGACCTATCCTATAATTTGTTGTTACAATGTAGAATGTAGTCTATTTGATCTAATTTGATCAAAATTTATCATTGTAACTTGCTTTTTATTCGATGATACCAAAAAGAAGTTTTTCTGATTATTTTTGTTACCAGATTACCTCAAAAAGAGAAAACTGTAAACTGTGTTATATTAGTAGATATTTAATTTTGTTGTTGTTTGTTTATATCGCAAACAAACGGTTCAAAGTTTAAATAAATGAAAAAAATCAAATTTGAACGTTGTTTTATTTTATTCGAAAAATATATATTTTACGGGGTGTCCGGGAAATGACTAAATTTCACCCAAATGTCCGGGGTTTTTAAATTTTTTGTCCGGCGTCAGCAATTTAGATGATGACAACCCTACACCGGAGGAACTTGGGGAACATTTTGTTGCTGAATGTTTCTTCTTGTTGCCAAAAGTAGAAACTCATGGCAACATACGTAAAGTTCTTGGTTCCACTGAAGCAACTAAGATTACGTCCATTAAGCTGGCATTGTCAACATAGCGGAATCAAATTTAGTATAGTTGAGAATTTGTTGCTATTTTGTTGCTAATTAGTTACAGCAAAATTGATTTTGTTGCTCCAGCCGTTTGGGAAAAAAATGAGACAATGCCAGCTTTTGGGTAAGCTGGCATTGTCACATAAATTTTTGGCACATACAGTAGAAATAACTGATTCTAAATTTGTTGCTAATTAGTTACAGCAAAATTGATTTTGTTGCTCCAACCGTTTGGGAAAAAAACGAGATAATGCCAGCTTATGATTAAGTTGGCATTGTCACATCAATTTTAGGCACAGATTGTGGAAAAAACTTATTCTAAATTTGTTGCTAATTAGTTACAGCAAAATTTATTCTGTTGCTCCAGTCATTCGAAGAAAAAAACACGACAATGCCAGCTTATGATTAAGTTGGCATTGTCACATCAATTTTTGGCACAGACAGTGGAAATAACTGATTCTAAATTTGTTGCTAATTAGTTGCTAATTAGTTACCGTAAAATTTTGTTGCTCCAGCCATTTGAAGAAAAAAAAACAAGACAATGCCAGCTTATTATTAAGTTGATTGTCACATAAATTTTCGGCACGCACAGTAGAAAACTTATTGATGAAGTAGGTTGGTAAAAACTCAATAACAGAAAAATTGATGAAGTTAAAATGGCTATTGCAATTTTTGAATATTCAAGTTTATTATAAGTAGCAATACTATAAGTACTTCAAAATAATCAGATTATACATCGATAACTTGTTGCATAATTACAAAGAGTCTCAGTTTGACAGTCTAGATAATCTGACCGCGAAGCGGGAGGATTATTGTGTCAAACTGACACGATTTGTAATTATGCAGGAAGTTTGAGATGTATAACCGTATTTATTTTGAAGTACTATTGTATTTGATACGATTATTTATTGAGTAAATTAAGTAAAATCTCCGAATCGACTCATTTTTGAACAGTTATTGACAAACGTCAAAATTTGACGGTCCTGTTAGTTTCCGATTGGTAGAGATGAAAAATTAATTTATTAACTATGAAGGAAAACTCAAAGCTGTGTGATTCAATACTCATTGCTAGGAACATATTCTTGATCATTTAGTAAATGTTTTCTTCATATCTATCAGAATTTCAATAATTTTTATCCTGAGTTAATATGATTTGAATTTTGTTCACATACATGGCAGTAGCATTGAAATAGCTTTTATCTCAAAATGAAAGCTTCTTATTTGATATTTTATGATATTATTCTGCTACAGCGTTCAAATATTAATTGCCGAATATTATTTTTAGCTTCCGAATCTTCCGTCTCTAGTTTTCATATTTTAAAAATTTTTTGAATTGTTGATTTTTTTCATTTCAGCTATTCAAAACGTGAGCAATTAATTAGCAACAAATTTAAAATCAGTAATTTCTACTGTCTGTGCCTAAAATTGATGTGACAATACCAACTTGATCATAAGCTGGCATTGTAGTGTTTTTTCCTTCGAATGGCTGGAGCAACAAAATCAATTTTGCTGTAACTAATTAACAACTAATTAGCAACAAATTTAGAATCAGTTATTTTTACTGTACGGGCCAAAAATTGATGTGACAATGCCAACTTGATCATAAGCTGGCATTATCTCGTTTTTTCCCAAACGGTTGGAGCAACAAAATCAATTTTGCTGTAAATAATTAGCAACTAATTAGCAACAAATTTAGAATCAGTTATTTCTACTGTATGTGCCAAAAATTTATGTGACAATGCCAGCTTAATCAAAAGCTGGCATTGTCTCATTTTTTTCCCAAACGGCTGGAGCAACAAAATCAATTTTACTGTAACTAATTAGCAACAAATTTAGAATCAGTTATTTTTACTGTGCGGGCCAAAAATTGATGTGACAATGCCAACTTAATCATAAGCTGGCATTATCTCGTTTTTTTTCCCAAACGGTTGGAGCAACAAAATCAATTTTGCTGTAACTAATCAGCAACTAATTAGCAACAAATTTAGAATCAGTTATTTCTACTGTATGTGCCAAAAATTTATGTGACAATGCCAGCTGAATCAAATGCTGGCATTGTCTCATTTTTTTCCCAAACGGCTGGAGCAACAGAATCAATTTTGCTGTAACTAATTAGCAACAAATTTAGAATCAGTTATTTTTACTGTGCGGGCCAAAAATTGATGTGACAATGCCAACTTGATCATAAGCTGGCATTGTCGTGTTTTTTCCTTCGAATGGCTGGAGCAACAAAATCAATTTTGCTGTAACTAATTAGCAACAAATTTAGAATCAGTTATTCCTACTGTAGGTGTCAAAAATTTATGTGGCAATGCCAGCTTACCTAAAAGCTGGCATTGTCTAATTTTTTTCCCAAACGGCTGGAGCAACAAAATCAATTTTGCTGTAACTAATTAGCAACAAAATAGCAACAAATTCTCAACTATACTAAATTTGATTCCGCTATGTTGACAATGCCAGCTTAATGGACGTACTAAGATTGTCAATAGTTGCATATTATTTAGTAGAAACAATCAACATTTGTTGCCGAAACACAAAGAAATTTTAAGGAACATTTTGGAACATTTACGGAAACAGGCAACAGCAACAAAAATGTTCCTTCGGTGGAAATGAGCTATATATTTATTCGTTCACTGCACACTGAAAATCTGCGACACGAATGTTTACTAGTTGCGTTCTCGATACGTTTCCACTGCGATAGCAACACGGATTTTATCATGAATGTTTCCTATTTTCTTTCGAAGTTTACCGCTCAAAATGTTGCCGAAAAATGAAGAAATTTAAGGAACATTGACGGAAACACGGAACAGCAACAAAAATGTTCCTCCGGCGGGATCGTAGCTTGAAGAGTGACAAGTAGAAACAGTCAACATTTGTTGTCAAAACATAAAGAAATTTTAATGAACATTTTCGGAAACACGCAACAGCTTACGTGATTATTTCTACCAGTCAATTCCTACCCCGCAAGCTGCGCAAAGCCGTTCAAAAAAACATATTATGGTATGAATTGATCAACCCAATTAATATAAATAATTAACGATCCCAAATAATATCTGTATATTATCGAAACTATAAAATGAACTTCATACGAGAATATCAACTTATACTGTTATCATTATTCTAATAATCATCTTCTTAAACAATCGAACTACAAACATTATCGAAACCTTTCATATCAGTCGGGGCTCACAAAGGAAATTGACAATATATGATTGATCGATCCGAATTGGCGGCAATATGATTGCACAAGTGTTTCTCATTACTCACATATTCAGTTTAAAAAATAAATATAATAATGAACTCTGTACTGATTTCGATAGTGGCAATTATCAAAAAGGAAATGAACATGATAAAGACCTTAATAAGTGAGCTTACCTATCGTTGAGATTGAGTGTAAAGTTCAAATTCATTTTGTTTTGCGAAGTGCAATCTTGACAGGATTCTACATCGTAATTATCTGAAACAAAAAAAGGCTCAATAAAGCTACAAAATCAGAGAATGAATATTCGAAATTATCTTATTATCTGTCAGGGCCGTATCCAGGGGGCGCCCCCTCTGGAATTATCTAAGCCCCCTCTAGAAAAGATACCAGAATTATTACAAACCAAAAATGTTTATATCTGCGTTGAAACATAAAACTAGCCTACTTACAAAAAATACTACCTAATTGTAAAACAGACTTAAACTTATTTATTTGTGGCATCTTTCAACCCGCAAAACATGTTGATGTTTTTTTGTCCTAAAATGAAATAGCGACAAACGAGCGGCTACCATCAGGGTTGCCAGATTTTTCAGAGCCGTGTTGCACTTCAGACGTTAATTTATCGCCCAAAAGCGCAACCGTGGTTGCGACATATTAACAGGGAAACATTGGTAACAAGTATTTTTCACATAAAATTCACTTATTCTAGGAGTTATTTCATACGTGTTCTGCTGCTAATTTGTCGCCCAAAATCGCAATCATGATTTTTTTCGCAACTGCACGAAAAAATAGTTGCCTACTCGTCCGAAAACAATAATAGGTACTTTCGGGACTTTTTACTTAAATACTATTACAATCAAAACCACGATTCTGTTACAAATATCTTTATTTTTATATAAACTGTTCACAAGACATCATTACATCATCATCATCTTTGTCTGTGCTCGAAGTTGTGGATTGGTTCTGCTACTGATACATATCAGAATTAAATTTTGCATACATAGCTTTGCTAGGCTCAAATTATTTACAGCAAATTTCATTTATTTCCAAGTGAGATCTAATAGACACAACTGAATTTGTTGCTTTTTTTAGTATCATTTTATCTCGAATTTTACATTCAACAATATTAATCAATGAAAATATCCTCTCCACGAATTAATTGGATGACGGTAATAGAAAAGTAAATGCAAATACTTAGAGCTAAATCTACACATGAATTTGTAGGCTGCATTTTTTAAATCTATAATCTTCCTCCAAAAAGGGGCTCTATGATATAAACGTCTATAGATTTATTTTTTAATATTTTTCATTTATATTAAGTAGTTTTATTCATTTAGAGTTTTCTAGGAGATATTTTTTATCTATTATTTTTATTAGAATAAATTTTTTTATTTTTCCAAAATGTTTTTAAATTAATATTCGTTTTCCAGTATACACTTTTAGGTAAAAAGAAAAGAAAAAGCTGTATATTCCTATCTTTTTTCCACGTATATTTATTTAAACCAACACCAGCCAACGTCCCATTTTTGGGACGCACCATTTTTTCCAGATTCCTTCAATGCTATCACAGAAAACTAGAGTATTTGGTATTGCCATTTAGGTCAAAGTATGTTCTTCACATATTTATAGTCAGATGGCTCACAGGAACAATAGCAGAAATTAGACTGATTCAACAAGTCGGCACTTGTCTGGCGCGTTGAGGTTGTCATACATTATAGTGATTTCAATATATTTCTGTCGAGAAAATTATAATTATACCATTGCAGTTTTATTGCTGGATAGTGTCTTCTTTCAATACGGAACGGAATTGAACTGACTCATATCGTTATCTGTTGCCAATTTTTTGCTGATTTTGTTGTCCCAATTTTGGGACATTGGCTGGAAATGATAATTATGAGTAGCAGAAAATGTCTAAATATCCGTGACATTGAACCCATATTTGAAGATCCAGAATTTTGGAAAGATATGAATATTAAAAATATTATTGTAGCAATAATTCCTTCAGACCCAGATATTCTAACAGACACAGAATTTTGAAGAGAATTACCTAGAAGGAGAAGAAATAGTGGATGTTGCAGGTAGGTACTCGGGAATTGTTTACTTCTAACCCTGCTGACGAATCCGAGTTTGAGAGTGACGACGAAGCATTATCAGAAAAAATAGTAAAGTGGGCCAAATAAAAGGGCACAAACGGTGGGAATACAATTCCACAGAACGACGATACTCCATCGTAAAATTGATACAATTATACAATTCGCAAATGGGCGGAGTAGATATGTCAAGCAAGTATCTCTTTACCGAACAAGAATTATTTCAGGGAAATGGCGGTGGCCTTTATTCACCCAAGTGTTAGATATATCGGTGACAAATACTTAGAATTTACAAGATTGTAAATCCTCAAGAAATGGCTACTCTGCTATAAGTACGTAGGAAAATTGTAAAGGCATATCTAACCAAAAATACACCTTCTGTACCTACCAAAGAGATCAGGCCCAAAAAAGTCCAAATTGATGGGAGGAAGAGCATAAGATATGACCAAATGGGTCATTTAGTTGTTCCTATCAAGACAAAAGGGAGATGTGCATTTTGAGGAAAAAAGAAACCACTAGAATTTGTGGAAAATGCAATGTACCACACCATGATATCTGCTTCGTACCATCCCATGAAAAATAATTTTCTTCACCAAAATTTTTTTTATTAAAACTTTTTGTTCTGTATATTATTGATGTGAGTTAATTGAACACATGTTGTTATTAAAGCAGCTGAGAGTCCTTTTTGTATTGATTTTTTCCAAATATATTATTTTATTCTCTTTTCATCCTATGTGAGTTCTGGCGGGTATTGGGTTAAGCTCCCTCAAAAATTTGTTCAGTCAGTCCCCTCTAGAAAGCAGTGCTGGTTACGGCATGTATATATATATATATATATATATATATATATATATATATATATATATATATATATATAGTGTTCAGCAAGATTTCTGCGTTCGTATGTGAAAATCTTAGTTCTCAGGATAAACCGCGTAAAAGATTAAAAAATCTCGACGTTTCGGCTCCTTTTGTGAAGCCAGCTTCAGGAGAATGTGAAGGAGAATAATTCAGATACGTGGCCTCAATCTGCCTGCTCGACGAATCGAATTAAGGGAAATCGGAAACAATACGACCCCGTGGTCTGAACCTGTACTGACTGAAATCTACTATCCTAATAAAAATGTAGGTATATATATTTTAAAATTTTCTAATGGTAGGAAAGTTTCAAAATAACTCAATTAAAAAATGTGTGCTACTTTGGATATGATTTAAATTTTGAATCCGATGATCTCCATAGTTAAAGCTGCTAACATTCAAGCTTCGTATAATAACATTTCGATTTATATACAATGACGTAGCTATTCACAGGTCACGGCCCAGGAAAAGTGGCCAACCTTTATCTGGAATTGCAACGTGAATAATCGAACGTATAGATCATCTACTTTGTAAAATTTCAAATTGTTTATCATCTAGGATGTACCTATTTATCAAAAGTTATAGTACATTGCATTGGCAGTCTTTTTGATTTGTTTTGATGCCGTGAGCCGTACTCTAGTGAATTGATTTTAAAGCAAAACAAACAAGCCATTTAGTAATAAGCAGTTAAAATTATCCGCAGCCATTATGAATGCCCGATTACTCATTATTTTTATATTCCCATCAAAACAAATTAACTGCGCATATTATACGAGAAAACAAATACTGAGCGTAACCTAAATGGGTCTTTAACTATATATATATATTTTTTTTTTATGTCAGTATGATCGGAATATTGTTGATTTGAATAGGAATATTCCCGTGAAACAGTATTTCAAATTACAATACGATAGCGAAAGTTATTTAGTTAGTCACGTATAAAGATGAGGAAAAATAGACTTCTGAATTTTGGAACCTGCACTAATAATACGAATACTTTTATATTGAAAAAGAAAACAGTAATTGAAATTTATAACAGCAAAAAATTAAAGTGGTTTTATTGTTTAGTAATTAAAAAATAGATAAATTACTCACTTCCATACTCTGTTATAGCCAAGTGACAGGATATCTGTGCGGTGATCTGCTGCCTCGTTCTGTTCACTCTGTTCAATATTTGTCCCATCTGGTCCATGCAATACTTGCTCAATCCCCAAACACCATTGCCCACTTGGGGTGCAGCTGACATGAATCTATTACAGAATCAAAAAATATCATTTCAATGATACGTGAACAATTCTGGGTTTCGTGAGACCACAAGACTATAGTCTTGGTCTTGGCACCAAGACCAGGACTAAATGAATATTGGCACCAAGACCAAGACTAGCCAGTCTTGGTAAGACATAGGGCTCGAGACCACAAGGCTAGCCTTGGTCTTGGCACCAAGACCACGACTGGCCAGTCTTGATCTTGACACCAAGGCCAAAACTGACCAGTCTTGGTCTTGGTAAGACAAAACCACAAGGTTGTCTTGGTCTTGGCACCAAGACCAAGACTGGCCAGTCTTGGTCTTGCGACTAGAACAAATAAATACACACGAAATGCTTTAAACTTCACAAATTAGCTTTTGGAAAAATGTACGGGAAGATGATGTAAAAACGAAAATATTGAGTAGCCAAATTCGAATCAGAAATATATTATTGATTTGAAACTATTTTGAAATGCATGAACTATTTTTTCACCAAGTTAACATTCATGTAAAAACGAAATTTTTCTACCATTTAATATTTTGCTTGCGGAATAGCTCCGTAGTTCATATGACAGCCAATAGTATATGTACATATCATTCCTGAAAATGAGTATAAACTTTTTTTTAACCAGAGTATAGATTAAATTATTCGTTTTCTTTTTTAGATTCCAGTTCATTGAAGTAATTGATTTCAAGTGATTCAAAAATTGTTCTCCATTGCACAAAATGATCAGCGTAATGAGGTAATATTTTTTACAAATACTACTCGTCTTAAAAGTTCAGAAAAATAACCGCAATCGAATATGTAAAAAGTAATGCCACACATTTAAACAAAAAGCAGCCGTATAAGGTTTGTTATTTCTGTCACCTTTGTTCACGAATCATGTGGTGCTGTAAAGGGTTAAGCTGGATCATCCTGCGTTTTAATGTACTCATATCAAAGTGTTCTCCAACTGCGTTAGTAATAATAATTTGGGTTAGACTACGGCACACTTCGTAGTGTTTAATATCTTTTGCCCTACAATTGATAGACGAAAAGCCTTATTTTTGTATCATCGATTATTTCAGTTTATGTGAACGAATAAATTATCGAATTATTGACATGCAATCATTTGAAGGGCTTACTTTGTAAATGTAGCGTAAATGATGTCCGCTGGGAGGGTGTAAGGAAGACTCAGTACTGAGAGTAGTTTCATCCCTCGATGTTTGAAAATCCAATTGAGAAGTCCTTTATTCGCTTTTTCGATAGCTTCTTGAAATATATTTATCACAGTATCTGGCATATTTGACACTAGAGCCTCCTGAAAATAAAAAACTTATTTAACAACAATACGGTTATTTGGATAAGTTCTAACAATATTTGATCTAAATGTTTGTTGTTATAGAATATCTCTAGTATATCTCATAAAGTGAAATCTGCATTGACAATGCAACAGTAAGTAAATTATAGAAAATGTCAAGTCACCCCGACTCAAGATCTGCATACAGCTGTTTCGATCCTATTAGATCTCTTCAGTGTAGTTTTCTTGACTCGGAGTGTATTAACATAAGGTAAGGTGGGGTAAGTGTGTAGCAATATTTGGAAAGTTCGTATATATACCATATTTTTAAACAAAGCACTAGAGTTGCAGATTTTAAATTTTGACATAATATAGTTATGGGTATTGCCTACAAGTCCTCATAATAAAACTTTGATATAGACACATTTTCGCATTTCTATATTATATATATTTCTATGCCCATAGTACACACTTCTCCTGTGAAACGGGGAAAGTGTGTATGCAGGCCAAATGCAATGCACATATCAAGAAATGTAGAAGTCTGGGGCAAGTGTGTAAAACTGCGATATTTTATTTTTCGACTGGTGCAAAAAAAGTTTTTTATCTTACAAACTCTTCAAGTTACAAACTTTTTAACAAGAAATGGACATTAACTGAATAACTAAAAGTGAAGAAGAACATGAATATATCCTAAAGTTAAAGTAAAACACTTGAATAAATCGAGTTATATTACTAATAAACATTAGTAAAAGAACGTCCAAATCGATGCAGACCCCTTTTACTAACAACTGGCTTTGGAAGAACCATAATAATATTTTGAGTTCCAATGAAAGCACATTCCTCAGGATCAGCCCAGATGAAAGAATTTGTAGCAGTTGGATCTAACGAATGAACGTTTCTTAAAACTTTTACTTTTACTTTTTCGTCTTCTGTTTTTGTCGACAGTAACATGAATACTACCAATATCCAATCACTAATATCCACATCTGAATTTTCTTTGTTTAGTTCATCCATAAATGTGATCAATTCTTCCTGATCTCTAAATTCTTCGTCAATATCATCGTCACTCTGGTCTTCACAAACTACTTCTTCATCTGATGATGTATCTAATTCACTGACTACGTTAGAGACTTCACTTTTTTTCACTGTCTTCTTAATTGTTTTTTTCTGTAAATGTTTAATTACCTCTGGAGCAGTTATAATTTCAGCTCCACCCGCGATTCTTCTTATAGGTTTCTTGTCTTCTTTTCCTCTGTGTTGTTTCACCATTTCCAGAAGCAGCTCTTCAAATAGTGAACATTTCTCATGATCACTATTAGTACACACTTGTCCAGCTGAATTAATACACACTTCCACAGAGTAGAATTTTAGTGGGACAAGTGTGTACTAGTACCAAATAATAATAAACGCTTAATCTAAAATAAAAATAACGACTGTAGGTTAAAATTGAACTGTTTTTTACCACATTTGTAGTAAAAAAACTTCAAAAAACTCACTTGGAACTATGATGTCACACGATGAGTAAACGTCTACCAACTACTTGCACTCTGTGTATAGTGAGAGGTTATGAAATATTAGCTTTTCCCGCCAATATAGCAATTATCTTAACTTCGGCTGTAGCTTACAATGGCCTATTATGAACCTTTAGATACTTTTTTATAGATGGCCACACCAGTATGTTATCGGAATAAGAATTATTTGGCGCTTACACACTTACCCCGAAAACACACTTACCCCACTTAACCTTATTTCATTGTTCCCTAATACAACTCGCTGCCGAAACTAATATATGGACATATAGCGCCCTCCGCCAAAAATATTGGGAACCAACAATTTACTGTTCAGACCGAAAATACAGAATTTCGTCGAGGGAACAAATACTTCCTGACATAAAGATGTCTACTCAGCAACAATGGAGTATATTGTTTGATTATTTTAAATTATTGAAGAATTTTCCTTGTTCACTTTATATGATATATGAAATTGACTATGGTCCACTACTATATTTTTCACGAATTGATATATCTAGTCAGTGGCGTAGATAGGGGGGATCAATCTACCTACTCATAATTTTCACATTATAATAAATCAAGAAATTGAATCGTTTTTCTAATTTCGGGTGACGTAAGTAGGTAGTAGTTTTGAGCATATTTTATTCAATGTTTTATTAGTAAGTTTAACCTGTCACTATGCGCAAAAAACGTGTTTGAAAAAGTTCAAAAGGCTCTAATGAAAAATTTTTATTTCGAAAGGAAGAAGTCAACCAAAATCTCCTCTGAATTCTGCTCTTTCTGAATTTTATACTATACATACTATTGAACAAAACTACTTGGAATTTGTTGAATAGTGTATCTGAAGCACGAGCACTTTTGTTTAATGAAGTAGTATAAAATTTTAAAAGAAAAGAGGTGCGAGAAGGTATTCGTTGACTTCAGCCATTTCAGCCCTTTTAAACACGTTTTTTGGTCCTAGTGACCAATCAAATTCCTGTTTACATTCGAGGTCTGCTCATGGAAGATTTTCAATCAATATTTAATATTTCGAATATTTTTTAATCTAGTAGGTATCAAAATATGAGCTTCTTGAAAATTAGGACTAGCTCTTGGCTTTGATTGTCAATTTAATTACTCCTTAACATTTTGAAGTTAATAAAAATGGTCAAGTCAGTAAACATTTCGTGTGATGGTGTTTAATCCATTTCTGGACTTCTACATCATGGATCTTGAAGAAAGATTTACTAATCATGAGAATATATTAGCAGGATTTTCGGTGCTTTCCAAGCATGATTTATAGGAAATTAACAAAACAGCTGATAAATTCTTTAAAACTGACGAGTTTTATCAAAAATTTCTTACTACCACACCTGCTGTTTTCGGAATTTTTTTTTCCGAATATCAATATGTTGGTCAGAATATTAGCTACGTTGCCGGTATCGACGTTTGAAGCGAATAAAAACTATTCAAAGTCGCACGATAAAAGAAAATGAGTTTGTAATGACCCTTCTGACTATATTAAATTCATTGCAAATTGAAAACGCATGTTTGTCTCATTTTTTGTTATTGAATGGTTTGGCTGCTCTGGCAATTCATCGTGACATTGGAATCTGATGAAGTCATGAATGAATTGTCAAAAAAATGCCAAAAACTAGATTTCTGCTCTAATTTTTTCCAAGAATATTTTCTATTATGTATATATCCAATTTAATATAGTTAAATTTTTTACTAACTTTGAATTTATTTTTTTCAATTGAATCAATTTGAATTTTTTACAATTTAAATAAATTTTTCTGCTTATTTTGTACTACATGAAAAATTATTTTTATCAACAAAAATTGAAAAAAGCTATCTACGCCGCTGTATCTAGTAGGTATAAATTTTTTAAGATGCCGTTGAGCAATTGAACAAAATATTGATTATCTCAATGAGAAAACTCATTGAAGCTCAACTGGCAAAAAATATGCTACATATCACTATCCATAACCATATATCTGTGAAAGGGTAAACGAAGTTATTGATTCCAAAGTTTCCATTCTCTCTAATCATATAAAGATACAATCCAAACAAAGTAATTTACTTATTGATCCAAGCTAATATAAATAAATGACATCACTAGGGTAAATAACTATCTTCTCATGCACTTCAATTCAAGGAAATTTATATCATATATTCACATAGAATTTTGAGGATTTTATTTTAGCAGGTAATAGTTAATTATGTACCAAGTGCGTTATATAGATCTAGTAACGCACGTGGTGCATACAAGATTTTATTTTTCACGAAAAAATTATTTCATTATAATGGAAAATCGATTTTAAAATCGGTTCATTGCTCCTATACTTTTCATTTTCCTTCTCATAGTAGGCATGTCATTCGTTGATATTTTGACGTTTGTGAATATTTTTGTCATCATATTTAGTGAATGTCATTGCTGCTTTATTTGTGTAGTCTTATAGAAATAATGGAAATGAAAATGAATTTACCCAAGAATATCATAGAAAATGCAGCCAAAGCTGCGAATAATTAATTGCCGGAGAAATCCAGAGTCGTATACGACAAGGATTATGAAGTATTTAATCAATGGAAGTTGCTTCATTTCTCCTCGTACAATAAGCGGGCGTTACGATCCATTATGCCCGCTCATAACGCCCTAGGGCATAATGAGTGTACTTATAGAAACCGTATCTAAGGTAAAATCAACAAATAATATAAAAGTGAAAAATGAAAAAACTTACTTGTCTTTGAAGGACACATTCCTGACACTGTGGATCGAACTCTAAATTTTCATCTTCATGTTTTTCTGATACTGTGAATGTGGAATGAACTGCGAGGCACCTTGTACAATTAATTAAATTATTTCTGTGTAGAAACCTGAGTGCGTCATCGAAACCTTGTTTACACATGTTCGACAGTACCTCTGGTTTTGGCGGAAATAATATTCTTGCTATCCTATACATATTATGTTTTGACAGTTCTATACTGGTGTTGGCTACGTTGATCTGAAAAGAAAAATGATTTTCCTATAGTATATATTAGGATTTATTTTACAGAGAAGTAATGATTTGAAATTCGGGGTTTGAATTCACTTCACAATTTTTTATTTTACAATACAATTCATTCTTTTTAACACCACCCAACATTGCCTTTATTCTCTCAAGGAGGGTCCACACTTGCTATGTAACATTGCAATATAGCAAAGTTATATAATATGTTACATAGTTTTTGGTCATATTTAGCAAATTTCGCTGCCATATAACTTGCTAGATGTTATCCGTACGTAGTCGGTAAAGATCAAAAGATGTTGTGCAACACTGCTATTGGAACATAAAACAACACGTCCAGACTTGCTAAATTTGTACTTTAACTACTGGTGTGTTCAACGAAGGGGAATCGTCTTGGGTATCGTATTTTGATTCTGTATAGTAGTATTTGGTTGTGAGCTGATATTGATCTATTTATTTACTTAATTGTCAATAATAATTATTAATGGAGTGGAACAAAAAAAGATGTGCCAGCTAATTGAATTATATAGAGACCGTATAGAGTTATGGGATACCCGAAGTCGCTTATTTAAAGTTAAACAAAAAAAGCATGTGCATGGATGGAAATTGCAAAAAGTATGAATTTGGAAAAGAAGAAGTTAAGAAAAAAATGCGTTGTATAATAGACCAGTTTCAGAGGGAAAAAAACCAAATCGGGTGCTGGCTTAGATGAAGTGTATGATTCCAAATGGTTTGCTTTTAAATTATTAATGTCAGAGAGCTACTCATCGTACAAAAAATTTTAAAACTTCCCTTGTATTCTAATCCCCAATTCGGCAGGTCGCCATCGTCCCTTTTCAGATCTTCTAATAATTGAGTTCCACTGTATCTAGATCTTGCTTGTAGGCTACGACGAACCCAAAATCGCCTTTTTCGCGACTTTTTTTTTTAATTCTTCAGAAATAATTACGCACGCCGCTGCTGCCAGCAGAGCGACTCTCTCGCAAAAAGGATTCATGATTACTAAAATAATTATAATGTGGACACCACTTGCTATTCATAACATGTAACAAGTAACACGTTAAATAGCAATGTTATATATAACATATCACTAAGTGTGGATCCTCCTTTACGCAACGCTGCTTTAAGACAAAATGTTACATTTCAAAACTTTAAAACATAAGTAAAATACAATATTTGTCTACACTGATTCACCACTCTAACTTTCAAGTATAAAATTTTTTTAATGAGTTTTTATTCACGAATAAAAAATTTTTTGTAGACAGTTTCAATTTCAAACAGTCAGCCATTCATATAATGCATTCTTCAAAAATATTGCAGATTTTCGTGGCTCTACTGACAACTTCGTAGCTTTCTCATACTTTTTGAAACTGCTTACCAGAACATTCTACAATTTATAAAAACGCGTTCATTATGAAAAAACACTCTTAGGTACCTATTTATTCAATAAAGAAATCGTTACTGCAGCTAGAAAGACAAAATTTAATATATATTATAAATCAAATCATGACAAGTGTCTTCAGCAAGTTCCATCAAATCTTAGATACTAAAAAAAATATATATATTTTTTTTAATCGAGTGTTTCCTAATGACAGTATTTGAGTATATTTTACTGAAAACAACTCATAGAAAGAATGCCTGATGAAGATTCATCTTAATTTATCAGTTATACTTTTCTTTTGCATAGAATAGAATTGTTATTGAACCACTCAAGCTGAAAAAATCAGCAGACAATTTCTAGTTTAAATATTAATGCGTTACTAACAAACGATAATTCTATGAAAATTCATAAGCTCACGCAACCTCTCAACTCACATGGAATAATTGAGAGCTATCGTCTCTAGGGCAAATATCACTCTCGCCACAGAAAGGACTGACTGTAATTGTATTCTCATCGATTGTCGGTAGATTGTCGCTACATCCTCCATCCATATACCTGACCCCTTTGAACTTTGGCGGCCATATTCCAGAAACTATAGGAATGAAGGCAGACGCCAGCAAAGCTTGAATAAGTTCATCCCTGCTGTCGAACTGGGATACGATAACGTTTTTCCCGTCATAAACTCTAGTCATGGATATGTGTAATCTTCCGCTAACCCTGATGTGCGCATCATCTGGCAGATACTTCTCCAAACCCTCAACGAGAATATTATTGATGTTGAAAGAAGGAGAAAGGGGACCCAGTGATTTATTTCGAGCTTCTATTGCCGCTCGAAGAACATTGCTGGTCAGATCGCCTGAAACCAAACACCATTATCATTTGGATATTCATCAATGTATATACGAAAGATCGAAACTAATTTATATTTTGTTAATTTGAAACGGTATAATTATGGAAAAACTGGTCCAGAAATTGTCATTTCATTTATTCCACCGCATTGCTTGTGGAAATTTATTCCAAGTGATTTGAAGTTTATTTGACAATGATATGGAGAACTAGAGGAACATACCAGAATATGATAATTTCTCATCGTTTGTGGTCAGAGAACTACATATATAACTTGTTTTAATTGATTTATTTCATAGTGCACTATTTTAGGTATTCTATTTTTAATGCGCTCAATTAAATACTATTCAAATTTCATTTAATTCCATAGTAATTGCATTAGCATACCTATGTCATAAATTCGTATAAATATAGCATGCTATTCCCCTTATGGTCGCAATAGGCTTTGAACTTGCAGAACCTTGATATGTAATGTAAAAGATAGTTAATTATAATTCAATCCATTTTAATTTGAATTAAATCAATAAATGTATAAAACTTAACAATGTTTTCTAAAGTTTTCCGCATTACAATTCCTAACAGTGAAAACGTTAAAACTTATAGTGAGTTGCACTATACCTGCTGTCAAAAACACATTTAAAACTGAAATTTAAAACTTAAAATAAGAAGCAAACATAAAAAACACATTTAAAATTGTTGAATTTGAAAAAATTCAAGATTAGCTAAGAAGGGGGATCTACTCAAAACCGAGTAACATGGCAAGCGGTCTAGGAAAAGTTAAGTTTGGGTACCTTCGAATTATATCAAGATCTTACTAAAATCAAAACAGAATTGTCCAAAAATATGTAGAATACACTTTTTGAATCCGTGGCGGAGCGGTATAGGTAACGCTATGCCGTCTTCGTTGACGGAGTTGGTGGGTTCGATTCCCACCTTGTTCTTGGGTGTTTGTATACGTCCTATGAGTTTCAGCGGTTACAATTATATATATTTACTGGGTAATGTACAGAGTTTACGAACCCATGAGGGTAGATGGTGGGACACATGCGAAATATTCGCCTGTGCCCCACCATCCCCTTTTAAAAAAAAAAACTTTTTGAAGTCGAATCATCGCAAAAAGAAAACCAATCGAAAATCATCTAATAATTTTCCCTCTCCAAATGAGTAATCATTCTCCAACATATGAGAAACTTTTGAAGTGATAACTTCTTATGGGAGGGTGAACCGCTTCGTAACGTAACGCGTTACGCCGGCAGTCTGTCTGGCTTCCTTTTCTCTCATACATACGGCAGCAGTAGGCAGGCGCTCCTCCTCTCTCACTCTAACAACCCACAAATGTAGCCGTATTTCGGACGGACGCTTCCCCCTCTCTCTACTCAGTTTTTAGTGTGCGATATACATAATTATACTGTTGACAGTGAGCATATAACCTAAAACTATCACCGTTTTTGAAAATTATTATAAAAATATGAACAATTTATACTAAACAATTTCAATATTAAATAGTTCAACTTGGGTTAGTTCGGGTTATCAATTCTGTCGAGGCGCACACTTTTTTTTATTATTAGTTTTAACAAAAAAAATGTATTTAAAAAAGTTCTAAAACGCAAAAATCAATATATTAAATTGTATAAGTCGTATACGAGGTTTGTCAAAAAAATGAAAAGATGGTGAGGAGGTAAGGATTAGAAATAATTTTCAAATATTCAATAGTGTTTATTTACAATGAAAAAAAAAATTCTTCTCGATAACACTGAAAGTTTAAGTTAGAACATTAATGCTCCTTGATTAATGATACATTAATCTTCAAACATAAACTTTCAGAGTTATCGCAGACGCAGAGATAAGTAAACTATATATAAAAGTTGAAAATTATTCTTAATTAGGGATGCACCGGAATTCCGGCGGTACCACTAAATCCGGCCAGTTGGCCAGAACTACCGTTCCGGCCGGATCGCTCCGACCTGATCGCTTTCCGGCCGGAATTTTCGGTAGGTACTTGGAAATGTTTAAGTTTTAAATTTTTAATATAATTTAAATTCAAATATATGCAAAAATAAAGAAAATTATTTTAAGTTTTTTTTAATTGGTGCCTACTTACCTATTGTTAAGTCGTTAATTAATTACAAATAATTTTTTTTGAACAAAATATATTTTCTTTCCAAAAATTATAAAACATAAATAGTAACTGAAAACATTATTAACAGCCAAATTCCCTTTCATGGATAAGTCTTATAAGATAAGTATACAGTTTACATAAAAAATTAGAGTGAGAAACTTAAAACTTAGTATTCATAATTTATTTTATTGAGATTATGGTGAATAAATAAGAGCTTTTCGGCATTTTCAGAGTTTAGCCTACACCTATATTATCAACAAATATATTTCCAATTTCTGAAAATAGTCTCTCTGAATAGACACTATATAGTTGCTGGGCTTGATAGGAACTGCCTAAGTTAATTAGATCAGATTCACGGTGCCTGCTCCACCACTCAACTGGATCTGCCTTTTTATCTATAATTGGCATTCCATATAAAGTATCAAGTTGATGGAGTATGTCATTTTTTAAACCGGATATAGAAGATGCAGACGTTGAAGCTGTTACACAGTCATTGTAGCAGTCCCATAATGTAAGAGTGCATACTGAAGCTAGTTTTAAAAAAAATTAAAATAAATCAGCCTCAATATTTTCAATATTTTACGTATAAAAATATAAAAATAGGCATGCACATACATTTTAAATTTAGGCCGGAATTCCGGCGATCCGGTCCGGCCATCAGAGGCCGAAATTCCGTTTTCGGCCGGATCGGCAAAATACCCGATCCGGTGCATCCCTATTCTTAATCCTCAACATCTTTTATTTATAAAAATTTTCGATATATATATATATATATATATATATATATATATATATATATATATATATATATATATATATATATATATATATATATATATTATATTTGGCGGCAGTATGAATTCATGAATCCATTCAATATGAAAAATTACAGAAGTAAGAATAATGGACAATTGTGCTCAGTAATATGTATGAATTGATATATTATGAATCCATATTTAAGAAGTTCTTACTCTTCCAATGAATTATTCATTATTCGGCAAAATATTAAGTGATCTCAATCTAAATTTAACTGCGTTCTAATAAATGATATTATCCATTGTTATCGTTTATGTCAATGAATTGATAATATAAGTTCAATAACATAGGAATTTCAATACGTTTATCTTCCACAATGAATACATTACATACTCATGTTTATTTATTCAAACATATTAATATCAAACAAAAGGCGTCCTATTTATGCTGTATGGGAAAATAAAAGGATATCAAATCTATGAAAACACATTTAGGTTTTTTGTGAATTGGTAAAATGCGTGAGCAGCAGTCACGAAGGTCGTATTTTTCCCTCATTTTCCAAAACAGCACACTAATTAAATCAGCAGCAGTTGTGGAGTCGAGCAAAACTTCAATAACCACGAAAAAACATGAAATCTCTTAATTAGAATGGAGGCGGTTGCGGAATATATTTGAAACCACTACGGCGCACTTTTCCAATATTAGCATGAACCACGTAGGAAATTTCAACCTTCTAACTCATTCTGCCAACCACAGACCCCGAAAAATGTGTCAGCGGCTTCTTTTATTAACAGGTTAGAAAGCGAATTTGTTTCCTATTTTTCAATATTTCCCGTATATATATATATATATATATATATATATATATATATATATATATATATATATATATATATATATATATATATATATATATATATATATATACATATATATATATATATATATATATATATATATATATATATATATATATATATATATATATATATATATATATATATATATATATATACATATATATATATATATATATATATATATATATATATATATATATATACATACATACATATATATATATATATATATATATACATATATAAATATATATATATATATATATATATATATACATACATACATATATATATATATATATATATATATATATATATATATATATATATATATGTAGGTTGATTCGCGGTGGATGGCACATTAGACGTTTCTGGTGAACCATACAACGGAACACTTTGAAAATTCAATGTAGGGCATAATCGAACATTCTCTACCCAACTAAAATATTTTTTGGTATTGCGGTGTTACCACTTCTATTAGAAAGTAGTAGCAACTTTGATTTTTCAAATGGAACAGCCTGTATGTGATATTATTTCCAGAATCTCCAACAATTTCCTAACAACTTTCCATAATATTTCCCTATATCTATCTGTTACCGTTTTCGAAATAAAAATTATTTTCGTTTTTTTTCGTCGGAAATTAAGACCTCTAAAAACTCTGATATCTTTGAGCTAAGAAATACAATGATATCGAAATTTTGAATTAAGTTTGTTAATACCTAGGGGCTTCCTACACTTTAGCCCAATTTTCGTTATTTCAATACAGGATGGTCAAAAAATACAGTTATTTCGTTAGCTTGGAAAAGTGACTATAAGTTGGTTATTTCAAATGGAATACCCTGTATATTATTGAAAATTCGGAAAGCTGCTAGAATTTCCTTTTTATCTATGTATATCATACCTATACCTAACTAGTCAAGTTTCGGACTTATGAGCACTTATTTGTTGTTCCCCATGAACATGGTATTCCCTTGCTATTTGCTAGGCATGTCATGATTACCTAGTTTAAATATTCTTTTTGAATGCGTACCAACATCATTTCACAAAATTCAACTCTCTGTTGAGGGTTTTGAGGCTTCATTGCTTTAATTTTGGTGAATTTGTAATCATGCATGTTATGTCTTTGCAAGATTCTTTGAACAGATGAATATTTTAAGCCAAAATCTTCTTCAGCACTTCTTATCGATGACTCCGGAAATGCGTGAAAATGTGATAGGACATTAATTTGGTTGTCTTCGGAAGTTACGGGCCGATGTACATTTCTTAGTGCTTTTAAAGTTGATCCAAACATTTTGAAATTGTTCTGAATTCGTATAAATTTCTTGAGGTTCATTGGCGGTAGATTCGGATACATTTCATTGAACTTTCTACATGTCCTGCTGATAATTTTATCACACTGTCCAAAAATAATAGAAAAATTCATAAGAACTTCATTTCAATAAATTTCTTCCATCGTTTCTGAAGGTATTTCCAACTTCTGAAGTGATGAAAGTTTCGATATTATTAGTAGATTGTCACAACGTTACTGTCAAATAGTAGGTAATCATGACATGCTTAGCAAATACCAAGGGGATACCATGTTCAAGGAACATTTTCACAAATAAGTGCTCATAAGTCCGAAACTTGACTAGTTAGGTATAGGTATGATATACATAGATAAAAAGGAAATTCTAGCAGCTTTCCGAATTTTCAATAATATACAGGGTATTCCATTTGAAATAACCAACTTATAGTCACTTTTCCAAGCTAACGAAATAACTGTATTTTTTGACCACCCTGTATTGAAATAACGAAAATTGGGCTAAAGTGTAGGAAGCCCCTAGGTATTAACAAAGTTAATCCGAAATTTCGATATCATTGTATTTCTTAGCTCAAAGATATCAGAGTTTTTAGAGGTCTTGATTTCCGACGAAAAAAAACGAAAATAATTTTTATTTCGAAAACGGTAACAGATAGATATAGGGAAATATTATGGAAAGTTGTTAGGAAATTGTTGGAGATTCTAAAAATAATATAATATACAGGTGGTTCCATTTGAAAAATCAAAGTTGCTACTACTTTCTTATAGAAGTGGCAACACCGCATTACCGCAAATATTTTAGTTGGGTAGAGAATGTCCGATTATGCCCTCCATTGAATTTTCAAAGGGATCCGTTGTATGGTTCACCAGAAAGGTCTAATGTGCCATCCACCGTGAATCACCCTATATATATATATATATATATATATATATATATATATATATATATATATATATATATATATATATATATATATATATTAAACAACAACTTCCTAAACAGTGTATCAAACACTGGTATCAGAATCAATAGCAAATATAACTTCCCTATCTATCAGTGGTGTGCGCAACAGTCCTCAATTCTAAGCCTAATCACTAAAATTAAATTTTTCTAAACTCACATAACTATGAATATTGTAGTACATGCATATACAGTTTTGAACATTAACTATTTATAGCCTTGAGTACTGTTTGAGCTTTTTCAAAAAGGCAGCATATATTAGTATATTACGATATTTTTATCATATAGGTAGTGGTACCTAACTGATTGTGCCAACCTACAGCCCTACTAAATGGATTACTGAGACCAGTATTACTTCTTGCAATTTCTAGATACATATTATTGCTAACTCTTTTATCATATTGATGAAGATTTCTATTAAACGTTATAGCTGTACATATTCTGTATTACATTTAATTCTTTTATTTATTATTTCATGAATATGGTAACACTGTTTCACCTCCAGTAACTCACAACCCCACATACAGGGTGGGCCATCCATAACTTTCCACCCCGAATTTTGAGCTTTGGGATGGAATAACAGAAAAACGCTCGGACAGGTCAAATTTTGTTGAAAGGGGGACAAATAAGGGTGTTCAAATGAGTTTGATTTCACTACCCCTCTAGCCGCAACCCCTTACAGCTCTCATTTTTGAATGGGAAAAAGGGGTCGAGCAGCACCTTGTTGGAAAGGCAATTCGATTTTCTGCATGAGTGTATTTTTTTTCATCGCTTTATTATTATACAGAGTGACTCAGTATTGCATCAACCACCCCGAATTTTGAGCTTTGGGATGGAATAACGAAAAAACGCTCTGACAGGTCGAATTTTGTTGAAAGGGGGACAAATAAGGGTGTTCAAATGAGTTTAATATCACTACCCCTCTAGCCGCAACCCCTAACAGCTCTCATTTTTGAATAGGGAAAAGCGGTCGAGCAGCACCTTGTTGGAAAGGCAATTCAATTTCATGCATGAGCAAATTTTTGCAATTTCTCGATCACTACGCGTATGCCAAACACATGTTGAAAATGCTGAAACCGAGACAATAACTGAAAACGTGAAAACAATAATATTTACAAAGTGAATCGTGCGCTTTCGTTTAAATTGAAATAATTGCTGTTAGCGGCTAGAGCGGTAGTGATATCGAATTCATTTTTTGACCCATCCGAGCGTTTTTTCCATCCCAAAGATCCAAATTCGGCGTGTGAAAGTTATTGATGCAATACTGAGTCACTCTGTATAATAATAAAGCGATGAAAAAAAAATACACTCATGCAGGAATTTGAATTGCCTTTCCAACAAGGTGCTGCTCGATCCCTTTTCCCTATTCAAAAATGAGAGCTGTTAGGGGTTGCGGCTAGAGGGGCAGTGATATCAAACTCATTTGAACACCCTTATTTGTCTCCCTTTCAACAAAATTCGACCTGTCTGAGCTTTTTTTCGTTATTCCATCCCAAAGCTCAAAATTCGGGGTGGAAAGTTATGGATGGCCCACCCTGTATATATATATATATATATATATATATATATATATATATATATATATATATATATATATATATATATATATACATATAAATTTACCTTGTGGCACCATTGTATATATGTATTGGCAATGTGGCGCCCGTATAAGCAATGTGGCACCCGACTTTGGGTGCCAGATTGTTTTTATCGTTTGAAGCCGTCATATAGTTCATTAGGTATTGCTAAACCATATAACAAAAAATAAGGTGGGTGCCACATTTACACTGAAAAACTTTGAACATACAATTTAGTTCAATGGATTTGAAATAGATGGCGCTCCGTTATATACAAATTGTATGTTGGACATAATTGATGTCATTTAGGCCCATTTTAATTACACCTCTATGTGGCACCCGTAATATGGCAACACTGAGCGGACGTGTTATCAGACTAATTCGTGCTTATCTTACAAGAATGCTGAGGCAAGTAAGACTAATAATCAAGTGAGCTCGGATCAAGCTAAACAAATTTTGATTTTCGCATTCATGCCTTGAATCTGTTATGTGTAATTGATACCCAGGTTTGTTGGCTACGTCTGAGAGAATTTAAAAAATATTGGAGATGGTTAAATTGGGATGGAATGGAAAGGTTAAGTACCTACCGTATTAATTATTCATATGTGAAGATGTAGGAGGTTAAAAAATCGATGTTGACATATTGTAAGGACGAGCTGTATTTTTTTTCGAAAACATGAGTTTACGTTACGCATTATTTTCAATAAACAGGGTGTTGAATATCTTCAATTATTAATCTGCCATTTTGCAATATACCGAGACGAGTTTTTTCTACAATGTTATAAAAACGCACTTATGTACAGGCTGTCTACATTTCCATTTATTTTTATGGGGTTGTCGGTTATTGATTGAAGATAGAAGCTTGCGGTTCGCTATAATTTTGAGTGAATAACCTGTATATACAAGGTGATCCTGATTTGAATACACTATATGGAGATATGAAAAAGCTATATCAGATTGATTGGAAAAAATTGAATAATAGCAATTATGAACCTTTTGAAGTTGAGTTTATAAAAACGCACTTATGTACAGGCTGCCTACATTTCTATTTATTATTACGGCGTTATTGATTGAAGATAAAAGCTTGCGGTTTGCTATAATTTTGAGTGAATAACCTGTATATACAAGGTGGCCCTGATTTAAATACACTAAGTATATGAAGATATGAAAAAAACTATATCAGATTGATTGAAAAAAATGGAATAATAGCAATTATAAACCTTTTAAAGTTGAGTTTGATTTTGCTCTGATTTTTGGCATCGTTTTTACGTTAAAAATATTCAATATCATACCTACGCGGACGCCAGCAGTGAAAGCAAAAAAAATGTACAGAACATCTGAAGTAGTCTCAAGGAAACCAAAGACAATTTTCATTTTCTATAAAAAATACTGATGAAACAGTAACTAAATTAAAATATATATAAAATCCTTTTTTTGCCACTATTAAATTGACTGACGAAGGTTTGCTGAGTACTGTTTGAAAAATTACAGTGTGATTCTTTGAAATCTTCTTATAAAACAAAATTAATTTATAAAAATACATGGTGTTCTATTATACCTTAATATTTCATTTTCAAATTATCGCATATAGAAGCAAATGTTTGATGTAAAACAGGTTTTTATTTTTGCCAGAGTCTGTCTATACAGACTACAGTACTTATATATTTTAATAAATATAAAGAACACTGCCGCTTTGTCGTGAAATGAATTTTATTGTTGAAATGTCTCTTCTAAATTTAGTGAATTGGGTCTCTTTTTTTGTTTCACTCAAATTTTCGAGTAAACAAAATTGATGATATGTGATTGTATAGTTTAAAAAAAATAGAATTACCCACTTATCTCACCTTTGATTTCAATTTAATAAAAAATCCTAATAAAATACAGGATTTTGAAATATATATGTATATTCAATAGTTTTCGCATAGGTACTTAACTTCTGAATTTTTTTCTCCAGAAATTGTACATTGGACAAAAAACATAAGAAAATCAATTTAGGTACCCAAATATTACGAAATACTGGTATTATGATATTAATTTTAATTTCGTAAGGCTTAACATTTTCTTCGAAAAAATATTCACTGTTATTGACGTAATAACTTCACTGGCAAAAATTAAAAGAATTTTTTCCGCACCTTGAAATGACCAGAATACGCATAGCTAACATATCTGATATAAATGTATAAGGTGGTTTACAAAATAAACTGTATCCTCGAAATTTCAACATCCTGTATATATGTACCTACATAAGTAAACCTTCATATTCTAAAAAACAATGTAGATTCAATTAGTTTCAAATTTACTCGAATGTTTCTCTACTGGCAAAACAATGAATAAACTGAAATATCAATTTTCAAAGTGACAACATAAATCCGACAACCCCGCAGGGTGCCTCTTTTACCGGTATTAATGATAAATTATATATAAAGGGTGCCACATTAAAATGCATTATTTGGATGCCACAAATACAATACATCAAATATACGATATACATTGGGTGCTGCATAGACATTGATTATAGAGGGTGCCAGTTAATACAAAACATATATATATATTGTTACGAAAATGTCTAAAGCCGACTCTGTGTTCTCTGGAATATTCGATGAACGTTGAAGTAACCGCCCTCTTAATTCGAAGACTAGAACATTCTGGAATCTTCTCGAAGGAATGACAAGACATATAAAAGCGACCATAGAAGAGACTACAGTTAGTTTACAGTGAACTACCGTGTTATAAAAGAAGAGCGAAACCTGTGTTTTGAATTGAAGTTGTGACAGTTATTGAAAAGTGTGGTTATTTTATAATTACTGTTTTGTAAATAAATACCGATTTGTTTCTTAATTAAATTTAGTTATTGGAAATCATCCTAGCGAACCCGAATTCGTAACAACTGGTGTCAGAAGTGTGGGATGCCAATAACCAGAAAAATGGAATCGATGATGGAAAAAATAATGCAAAAATTCGCCGAACAAGAGGAACAACGTCAACGGGAGAAATTGGAAGAGCAGAAATGTCGAGAACAGGAGAAATTGGAAGAGCAGAAACGTCGAGAACAGGAGAAATTGGAAGAGCAGAAATGTCGAGACCAGGAGAAATTGGAAGAGCAGAAACGTCGAGAACAGGAGAAATTGGAAGAGCAGAAACGTCGAGAACAGGAGAAATTAGAAAAACAAAAACGTCGAGAACAAGAAAAACTAGATGAGCAGAAACGTCGAGAGCAAGAAAAACTAGAAGAACAGAAACGTCGGGAGCAAGAATTACAAGGATTACAGAAAATCTTGGAAGATCTCAACAGAGTTAGGAAGGAGGATAATGAGAAATTGAGAGGTGAAATAGTACATGTGAAGGAAGACCTGGAGGAGCAATTGCATAATTTAGAAGAACGTGAATCACAGGTATTGAAAGATTTAGAAAAGCGAATATCAACCATGGAAAACAATGAATCAAAAGTAATGTGTAATCAAGTCCCCAGACTGAAAGTTTCAAAACCACCTACTTTTGATGGAGATTCTTCCTGGCCAATATTCAAACGGCAGTTTGAAGCAGCAGCCCAAGCTAATGGTTGGGTAGATAAAATGAAAGCAGTAGAACTGGTTTTGTCCCTCAGAGGTAAAGCTGCAGAACTGTTACAAAAATTGTCAGTAAAAGAGCAGGAAGATTACATAACTCTAATAAAATCCCTAGAGTTGAGATATGGTGATGATCACAAAGAAATGTTGTATCAGGCCCAATTAGAAGGTAGGCATCAATTGGCAAATGAATCGCTACAAGAATTTCAGGCCGAAGTAGAAAAGTTGACTCGGTTAGCCTACCCAATGGCTCCAGATGATATCCTTGAGCAATTGAGTGTCAAGTCTTTTGTGAATGGGTTAAAAGACACCGACCTGATTCAGCATCTGAAAATTTTGAGACCAAGAACAGGAAATGATGCTTTAGTGAGGGCTCTGGAATTTGAAACAGCAAAACTAACATCTTGTAATAACCGAGCAACACACAGAGCTCGAAAAGTGGAAGTAGAGGAAAATAAAACACTTGGAGTGGATATATTAGAACGGTTAGACAAACTCATTTCTTCCTTTGAAAAGAACCGAGTATCTTTTAAGGGTGAATGTTACTCGTGTGGAAAATATGGACACACTAGTAGAGAATGTCGTTCCAGAATGAACAGAGGCAGAGATGATAACCGAAACAGAGGAAGATCATCCTCACCAGCACCTAGGAGGAATCAGGAAAACTACCACCAGTCAGAGTAAAGGGGCAAACGCTGACTGGGGAAGTGACAGCCCCCAGGACCGTTTTCATTAGAAGCATTGCAGGTGGAAGCTTATCAGTTAATGGCTCAATCTCAGGACAACCTGTGAAGGTAATTGTTGATACTGGCGCTGAAGTATCATTAGTTAGGCCTGATATATTACCAACATCTAAAATTACTCCAATGAGGTACAATATAACTCTGAAGACTGCTACTGTTCAAAGGAGCTATATTCGTGGAGAATCTGAGATTTTATTGGAAATTGGGGGAAGATTGCAGATCCCACACAAAGTTCTTGTAGCAGACAATATTGATGAGTTTATTTTGGGTATGGACATTGTGAAAAAATATGGATTAGTCTACCAGAAGAATACTGGAATTTTAAAGATTGGAAATAAGGAATTCATTCCAAACAATGGCTCCAATAAAAATCAAGTAAGTCTGAAAACAATTCATGCATATAAGATAACTGCTTGCTCAGAGCATATTATCTATGTAAGACCAGACCACGATCCTGGGTGGCGTGTTGGACTCATTGAACCTACATTAGACTGTACATTTTCAACGGCTAGGACTTTATCTCTGAAAAAAAGAAACATCCCTGTAAAAGTAGCTAATATTAGTAACGAACAGCTAAATATTGAAAAAGGAAAAACAATGGCTACATTGGAACCAGTGTCGTGGATAGCTCGATGTGAGGAATCAGCTGATATACAGAAGACTTAAAAAAAGTATTTTGATTTCACTAAATTGGAGAAACATTCATCATCAGAACAAATAAAATTGGCTCTAAAATTTATCCACGAAGAAAGCGACCTCTTTGAAGACCAAGAACTCGAAGGAACTGGTTTAGTTGCCACCGGATCGACACAGGGAATGCTCACCCTATACGACAAGCTCCTCGAAGACTTCCATTAGCTAAACAGTTAGAAATAGCTGAATTAATCGAATCCATGAAGGAGAAGGGAGTCATAGAAGAGTCATCAAGTCCATGGTCAGCACCTGTTGTTCTAGTTAAGAAGAAGGATGGGACAACAAGATTTTGTGTCGATTATCGGAAACTTAATGATGTTACCAAGAAAGATAGCTATCCACTACCCAGAATAGATGACACGTTAACAACACTGTCGGGGTCAAAGTGGTTTTCGACATTAGATCTAAAGAGTGGATACTGGCAAGTAAAGATCCACCCTGACGATAAAGAGAAAACTGCATTCTCAACTGGAAGTGGATTGTACCAATTCAATGTTATGCCTTTTGGGTTATGCAATGCACCGGCAACGTTTGAACGACTGATGGAATTGGTTCTGAAAGGATTAACTTGGAAAACCTGTTTAGTATACCTAGATGATGTGATGGTTATGGGAGCATCCTTCGAAGACCACTTGAAAAATCTGAAAGAAATTTTCAGCAGATTTAGGAATGCTCATTTGAAATTGAACTATAAAAAGTGTTGCCTATTTCAAAATCAGGTACATTTTCTAGGACACACGATATCATCTAGCGGAATACATACATCAGAGGATAAGGTTGAAGCAGTAAGAGAATGGCCAAGACCGAAAGATAAACATGAGGTTAGAAGTTTTCTAGGACTATGTACCTATTATCGGAGATTTGTAGATAAGTTTGCTGATATAGCTAAACCATTACATAAACTGACTGAAAATAAAGCCACCTTCAACTGGACAAGAGAGTGCGAGGCAGCATTTCGACAACTTAAAGCTGCACTTTGCTCAAGCCCTATTTTGTCGTATCCACAGGCTACAGGACTATTTATTCTAGATACGGATGCTAGCAATATGGGCATTGGGTCTGTTTTGTCACAAGTACAAGGAGGCGAAGAAAGAGTCATCGAATATTACAGCAAAACTTTCAACAAATCAGAAAGAAACTATTGCGTTACTCGAAAGGAATTGTTAGCTCTGATAAAATCCATAGAGCATTTTCACAAGTACCTTTATGGAAGAAGATTTTTGGTTCGGACTGACCATGCAGCACTCAAATGGTTATTGCAGATGAAGATTCCAGAGGGCCAAATCGCAAGATGGATAGAAAGACTGCAACAATATGACTGCAAAGTAGAACATCGACGAGGAAAAATCCATAATAATGCTGATGCTTTATCCAGACGACCATGCAAAGAAGAATGTCGACACTGCAAGAAAATTGAAATGAAAGAAGGAATAATCGATTTAAGGAGAACTACCATCGATTTGAAACAGGGATGGACGACAGAAGAATTAATTGAGGCACAGGAACAAGATCCTGAAGTAAAGCATCTCAGAGATTGGAAAAGACTCGACCGTAGACCCACCTGGAAAGATATTTCAACAATGAACGCTAAAACGAAGGCACTGTGGGCGCAATGGGATTCCTTAATTCTTGAAAATGGGTTACTCAAAAGGAAATGGGAAAGTCCGGATGGTAAAGAAATCAAAACCCTCTTAGTGGTACCAACCAGCAAAGTGCAAGAACTTCTACAGGAAATCCACGTGGAAGCTCAGGGGCCATTTTGGCGTGAATAAGACAATTGCAAGGATAAGGGAAAGATTTTATTGGGTCTACTGCCGTGATGACGTAGAAGCTTGGTGCAGAAAATGTCCAACATGTGCAGCCACTAAGGGACCCTCAAAGAGAACTCATGGAAAAATGGAGAAATACAATGTAGGGCTTCCATTTGAGAGGATCGCTATTGATATTGCCGGGCCATTTCCAACTTCTAACGATGGAAATAAATACATACTGGTTGTCATGGATTATTTCAGCAAGTGGCCTGAAGCCTATGCTCTTCCGAACCAAGAGACTGAGAGTGTCGCACGTGTACTGGTAGATCAGTTCATATCTCGATACGGAGTTCCACTGGAATTGCACTCAGACCAGGGAAGAAACTTCGAAAGCGAAGTTTTTAAGAAAGTGATGGAGATATTGAACATCCGAAAGACCAGAACCACTCCATTACATCCACAGTCTGATGGGATGGTGGAAAGATTCAATCGCACCATGGAACAATACCTGTCGAAGGTTGTGGCTGATCATCAAAAGGATTGGGACAGACATTTGCCAGTACTGCTGATGGCTTATCGAGGATCGGTTCATGATTCCACAGGTCATACTCCAGCCAAGATACTCTTTGGTAGAGAATTACGTTTACCATGTGATTTGCTGTTCGGTACTCCCGAAGATACACCATTGGAAGTAAAGACTTATGCAGATGAATTGAGACTGCACCTAAGCAAGATCCATGAGCACGTCCGGGATAAGATAGATGCTAGTACTGAGAGAATGAAGACCAGATACGATTTGAGGGCGAACTCAGCCGGATTTAAAGAAGGAGATTTAGTATGGTTGTACAATCCCCAGCGAAAGAAAGGGTTATCACCTAAATTGAGCCAGAATTGGGAAGGGGCCTATAAAGTCACAAAGAGGATAAATGATGTTGTCTACCGAATCCAACGCACTCCTAGGACGAAGCCTAAAGTTGTACATTTAGATAGGCTAGCAAAGTATCACGGTGGAGGTGTATCAGAAGATTTTGATCGGGACGATCAAACTTAAGAGGGGGGCAGTGTTACGAAAATGTCTAAAGCCGACTCTGTGTTCTCTGGAATATTCGATGAACGTTGAAGTAACCGCCCTCTTAATTCGAAGACTAGAACATTCTGGAAGCTTCTCGAAGGAATGACAAGACATATAAAAGCGACCATAGAAGAGACTACAGTTAGTTTACAGTGAACTACCGTGTTATAAAAGAAGAGCGAAATCTGTGTTTTGAATTGAAGTTGTGACAGTTATTGAAAAGTGTGGTTATTTTATAATTACTGTTTTGTAAATAAATACCGATTTGTTTCTTAATTAAATTTAGTTATTGGAAATCATCCTAGCGAACCCGAATTCGTAACAATATATATATATATATATATATATATATATATATATATATATATATATATATATATATATATATATATATATATATACATAATACAGGTGTCCGGAAAATATATGTACAACGTTTGACGGCAGACTCCTGTCGTGATATCACAATAGGTCGATCTAAGCTGACACAGTTATATCCAAAATTGTCTCCTTTAACCGGTAGAGGGCGTCAAACATTATTCAAAATTTTGGTTTTTCCTAGATTACACGAAAAATTTAATGAATTTTGGTGTAAGTATAGTCTACACTTATCCTTTTTTTATATTAATGGTTTTTTGACAAGCCAGATATTTTTTTCGAGTAACTAGATGTATACGGAAGCTATTTTAGTTCCTGAGTAGAAAAATGTAGGTATACAATTACTTGCATAAATCAATTTTATAATTATTTAACAGTACTTGGTAAAAAAAAAAGTTGGAAATAGGTTATGTATTAAAATTATTGTAAGAAACTAAATTTATGACAAATATTTTTAAAATGCTTGACGCCCTCTACCGGCTAAACGAGACATATTTTCTACGATATATAGTGTATATATCTGTCAAAAAACAGAAAAGATAACTAAAAGACACCATAATAATAATAATAATAATATCCCTACTATGACGTTTATTGGACCATTCTGTAATCTTGTCCTTATTAAAACAGCCATCGGTAATATAAGAAGAGAGTATGTCTGTGTCCTATTTTGTTTTTTAACTTATCAATTTTATCTCACTTTAGTTTTCGTGTTATCATCACAATTGAATTTCGGGTTTTTTATTTCAGATGCGTATTCTCTATTTCGGAATTTCCATACTTCGATGATATTAACTCAATTAATTTAATAAATATGAAATGATAATGGATTGTTAAGAAATAATAATTTATTTTAATTTAAAAATTACGCGGACACCACTGCTTTACCTTCATTATAATCTCACAATTCAATTCATAAAGTAGATAATAAGCCACTCGCGTAGATAAGGGGGATGGGGTACAGGGGGACAGTACCCCCTGGAGGATTTAAAAACTTCAAAATAGTTAAAACCGTGAAAGTGGCCCAGGCGATTTTCTCTGAGGCGTAGTACCCCACCCCCTAAGGCACGAACTTATCTACGCCACTGTACTAAGCTGGTAATAGTAATGATTAATGGCCGAAGACAACTTTATACAAAATCGGCGATTCTTCACAAGTTTTTTTCGTTCATACATTTTTGAATTCTCAGATAATAATAATGATCAGACTATCATCAAGTAACTATTAGAATCTTTATCAGTTCCATGGCAAATTATTGAAGATTGGGTATATATTAATGATAGATAAAGTTAATGACAAATATTGTATATATATATATATATATATATATATATATATATATATATATATATATATATATATATATATATATATATATATATATATATATATATATATATATATATATATATATATATATATAAATATAAATATATAAATATATATATATATATATATATATATATATATACAGTGGCGGCTCGTGAGTTTGTCTTCAAGGAGGGCGCAAAAATAATATTGGGATATACATATTTGTGTTGCAATTCAAATACTGAAATATCGATACTTCCAACATCCGGATAGATCTGTTTTAGGCTTTAGCCATTAGAATTTCTTCAAGGGATTTATCAATTTATTAAATCGATAATTTTGCAAAATGTATTCATGCAGGTGCAAACATCCGAGCCGGCCGATTTTTATACCTTTTCTGTTACTGAATTATATTCAAAACTGGCGTCGGAGTCCATTATCTTTTAAATCCACCTTTTCCTACTAACTTAATATGCTAAATACAACTTTTTTAACTCAAGCACCCTCTTTATGTTTATAAAATCGTTGAGTCCGTAGCAGTCTTCTCCGCCGACCCCGGATTACGTCATCTCGCCTTGCCGTTATTGGGGGATATGTGGACTCGTGGCTCAAACGCCCGTGCTCATCAAAGAAATGTAATGTTGGTTGCAGTTGGGTTGAAATAC